>CAKJVH030000011.1:0-95229 GCA_918026865.1 Phyllotreta striolata
TTCTAAAAATTCTTGACCATGCCTGGTAGTTCTATAATTAGGTGGCCTTATTGATCAAATGATATTCTAGGTGGAGTGCGTCTGTTATTTCGCAACACATAACAACGTTGTAACCAGTTATGCGCGTCTAAGAAAAGATGTCTAAAACCAAATAAATCATTGATGTCATTTGCAATGGGATCAACCGAAGGGACTCGTTGAAATTGGTTCCATTTTTCTAAGTCGAAGTTGAAAATCTCTCCATTTTCTTGCTGGACTTTCAACATACTTTCTACCTTCTTGTTATGCTAATTCTGCTAATTCAGAATCGGACATGGTTTGTTGAGGGAAATATGGAAAAATGCTCTTTTTGATATTGCCTTCACATACAGTCTGTTGCAAAGGTTGTCTAAATGTTTGAGAGCAGTAAGTTCTTCCACCGTCGGATCCTAATTCCCTTTCTTTTCTTGTTAAAAATACAATATCGTTGTCCATATCAAAATTTCCTGATTCTATTTCTTTAATTGTTTCTTGTAATTCTCCTGGATGTCCCTTTAAGTAACGTAGCATGACTCGGGGTTTTTTTCATGAAAAAAACTTCTCTCTCTTTGAGAAATCTCAAAAAAATGTAATAAAAGTCCTACAGAAATAAAATTATAAACCCGAGTTTCAATTAAAAAATGAAAAATAAATAAAACTAATGGATGAAAAGTCCACAGAGAACAAGTGATGGACATGCATATCGGAGCTCTACTATATTGACATTGCTTTGAAATCTATAGTGTTGCTTACCCCTAATACTTGTCTATCTGCCAGATGGCTGATATAAAACTTGTCAACATCAGAAGCAAAAGATTGTCCTATTGATAATGACAGTGCTGTTAACAATTCATCATATCTGTAAGATGTTATTGAATAAAGGCCTTGATTTCTCTCTTCAGGGATCTTTGATGTATCTAGCTGATCCTGAGGTAACGATTGTGTAAATACAACATTGTGGTCAAACATTTCATGTGTGCATTTTGGACAGAATAATATTCCTCTGTATTGAGGAAATTTCTTTGCAAATTGAGGTGTTATGAACATATTGTTTACATATGTATTAAAGTATAAGATTGTTGCCTGGTAAAAGATGTTGTAATCTAGTCCGGTTCTTGTGTAATCAATGAAAGAACTAGTACTAAATCTTATATGACTTGAGATTGTAGGGGTTATGTTTGTCATCGCACCTGATGATTCTCCAATTGAATGGAACCTATGGCCCGCGTGCCCTGAATAAATTTCGGGTATTTCTGATACTAAGCCGGAGATTGTTAGACCCTCTGGCAGGATTGCGGCTTTGGACTCAAGCATCATGTCTAATATATTCATGAGAGGAATGGATTTCATTCTCTTAGCCCATGCATATAGGTGGAGTAGATTTTTTAAAGAGTAAAGGAAGGAAGTACTAGTCAAAAATAGGGTTCTCGTTGATTTCATCTTTTCCTTTGTTGTTGATCCAAAGTATATAAGTTTTCTACCTAAATTTGAGTTATAGAGAGTGTTACAATTAACAAGTTCCTCTGAGAGCTGGATGGCAATACTTTTATTATAATAATTAGGGTCTAAATCTTCAAAATTGACAAGTTGAAACTGCTCCCAGGAAACAGGATGAGAAGAACCTGTTAGCGCATTCTATTTCAATTTTAAATTCTATTTACGATTTTTTCGCGCTTACTGCCTACACCGGAGGGAGTAAGGGATGCGCGAGTTTCCGCAGAGAAACCGCGAGAAGAACGACTTAACTTCGAGACTCTTAACTCGACACAGCGATACAAGAAACGGTCTTTTCTATTTATGTTTTTTACCCTAATAAAGTGGTTGTTTCTTCGTACGTGAGGGAAGTAATTATCCCGACATTTACCCCAACAGAACCGATAGGCTCAATTCCCCAACTGTCAAAGCGGATTGTGCGGGCCATCTCGTAAGAACAGGGATATTTTAGAAAATAAATGTCTAAAGTTTGTGTAGGTGATTTATCTATGCTTACTACTATTTTAAAAAGCTGGTTGAAGCGCTTGCCTAATTGTCTGCAGATACTTTTGTCCATATCGAGAATCTGATTCTACAGATCTCCCCTATGGTCTTCTTGTGTTATCTTTATGATGGATTAAACATTAGTTAATTTATTTTGGAGATTCTTTATAGTTCCTGTATTAGAATTACGAAATATTTCATGTATGATAGGTAGATATAAAGGGTTCATTGACATTAAGTAGTCTATTAGTGCCTCAGTTCCACTGATATCAAGGGCTAAAATCTTTTTTATCTCTGGGTTTGTGCATAAATTAGGTATATACTCTTGGACAATATCTTTAATTATTAGGTTAGCTACAGGAAAGTAGGGATATTTAATGAAAAAATGTCTTCATATTAATCTTTTATAATCTTTCTCCTTCCTGTGGACAAGTGGAACTAACTGCATTATACATTTCCAAAGATGAGGATAATTTGTTGATTTCTAACTGTTTTATATAGATTCAGCCATAATGTAAGTTTATCATCTAGACCTCGAATATTATGATTAGCGTAGGATGAAATGGGTAATCCACCCAGTATGTTTGGCCAGAATGAAATGCAGGCTAGCAGAGATATCTTCTCGTCTAGATTTACTACATTTTTTATGACCTCGAGATCTAAGATTCTTTTCCGGAAAATCAGTATGAATAGTTCTATAAGATTTATAATAAAAGCCGTATCTGCAGTTTGAGTATATGTGGCTATATTTTCTGTTGATGTAGCTAGTAACATATAGAGGATTCACAGAGGATTCACAGAGGATTCACAGAGGATTCATATAGAGGGTACACCGTCATTTTCTTCCGAAATAATTCTCATGGCTCTCTTTGTGCCGTTGGAAATAGGTATTCCGTATAACCACCGTTTCTTTCCATACCCAAATAATCTTGTGGATACCCATGTTTTTTCTTGTTTTAGTCTTAGTCCTTGTCCTTTGAACAATGAGTCTAGAGTGTTCAAGAACTCCTCTCTAATTGTTGAGGTTCTATGTCTTTGAGATGGTCTATATTTTAGAGCCAGAGTTTGTTTGTCAGCGGATTCCATTAAGTTTACATTTAATCTGTGCATTTCTGCTGCAGGAAGAAATGTGCATGATGTTCCATTATGCCATAATTTCTGTTTCATGCCTTCTAATCCCCCTAGTTGTCCTATATGACAGTTTTCTCCTATCTCGGGAAGATAATTTCTGGAATCTTCTGTGTTTGTTATGAAATTGGTCTGTTCTAAAAATTCTTGACCATGCCTGGCAGTTCTATAATTAGGTGGCCTTATTTGATCAAATGATATTCTAGGTGGAGTGAGTCTGTTATTCCGCAACACATAACAACGTTGTAACCAGTTATGCGCGTCTAAGAAAAGATGTCTAAAACCAAATAAATCATTGATATCATTTGCAATGGGATCAACAGAAGGGGCTAGTTGAAATTGGTTCCATTTTTCTAAGTCGAAGTTGAAAATCTCTCCATTTTCTTTCTGGACTTTCAACATACTTGCTACCTTGTTGTTCTGCTAATTCTGCTAATTCAGAATCGGACATGGTATGTTGAGGGAAATATGGAAAAATGCTCTTTTTGATATTGCCTTCACATACAGTCTGTTGCAAACGTTGTCTAAATGTTTGAGAGCAGTAAGTTCTTCCACCGTCGGATCCTAATTCCCTTTCTTTTCTTGTTAAAAATACAATATCGTTGTCCATATCAAAATTTCCTGATTCTATTTCTTTAATCGTTTCTTGTAATTCTCCTATAGAAAGGAACTCCTCTGCTAATAGCATGTAGGAGCCCGGCCGGAAGGGCTGTATATAATGTTTGCCTGGGGAAGCACGACCGTTCGCCAGCTCCAAAAGAAGCTCGTAAACGACAGCGACCCCTAACGGGCAAACAGCAGCCAGATCATCTCCACACAGTGCGCACAATGTGTTAAACTTCGGGAGAGACCGAGGATAGCCAAAACAATGTTTCAGCTCATCCTCTGAACCGATCACCAGCCGGGTGACCTGTAATAACTTCCGCCAAACCGCTGGGGTACGATACTTATCGGACCGTGAAGCGGTGGCGGAGACCAACTCAGGATACCTTCTCCGTAGGGCACGATCGCTCCAAATGGACCACGCAATTCTGAACAACGAATAGTTGAACAGATTAAGCAGTGACCAGCTAGGGGCGGTGCCCATCAAGTTCCCACAGGAAGAAATAATAATATCTTCATTTTCCTCATCCCCGTAGTTCAGCTTCTGCGGCCCCGAGAGGCTGCGATGTGCCACCCAATTTGGGGAGGCGCGCTGAACCGCTGTAAGATTGGATTCGATTGCATCATTGATGCTCTCTATGAGATAATGCGGGAATCGATCAGTGGCTGCTTTCATGTCATATGATAGCGCCACCCAGGGTCCTAAACCCATCTGTTCCGCACCGGGTGGCAATGCCACTTGGTTGAGGAACTTACGTAGACCGCCATCCACCAAAGCCCACCGTGTGGGCAAGAAGGGAAGGACGGTCCGGTAAAGGACCTTGCGTACCTGGTGAGCTAACGACTGCAATGCAGCCGGACCGGCAGTTATGACCCTCACTTTGAACGCGCCCCTATCAGGGACGCAGATCACCTTGTGGGTCGGCATGTATCTCTCTGGAAGAGAGATCTCTGGCTCTGCCTCGTCCCAAGTAGGGACAGAGATAGGAGCTGGTAAGCCGAAGGCCTGTTCCACACAAACGTGGTGGACCAGCCTGTCAAGATACCGGTGCTCATCGGTAATCCCGTCACCGGGTGCTTAAAACGCTCCACTCTGGAAGAGTAAAGCTGGCCCCCGGCACGAATAGTGCCGTCAGGGTTCAACAATACGAAATTGGTCGACCCGTCTTCATTGAAGACACGGGTGTCCAGGTCCGGAAACGTGTTGCGTAATTGCACTCGAATTTCTTCCGCCGCACCCCTCAGGCGCGGGTTCTCTCCAAACAAGCACTGCTTGAAAGGGTGAATCCGGGATCCTCCAGCCCTTCCAACTTGTCCTTAGTCACTTTTTGGACCACTTCAAAGAAGCGGTCTGCAAGTGCGGGCAAGACTGGGGGGCAAGAGGTAGCCTCGCGACGATGTTCGCGCAAGGAAATTTCCACGGCCCACCCCCCGCCAGCTGGCAGCGCTCTGGCGAAGCGAGAAAATCGCAACAGCGACTTCTGGCATTTCGCCGAGTTAGCAATGCTACCTCGGAAGAGCAAATCCGGCGAGACTTCCCCCACTTCATTGGAGAAGGGGAAGCGCAGCAGAGGGGGAGGTTTAGCATGTAGCTGGTTGCCAGCCAGGAAACGAAGCCATGCCGCCAGCCCCTTAAGGGACTTGGCGACGAAGGCCTCTCCGTTACCGCCGTACGCGCGCAAGACCCAGGAGACAATGTCTCTTAGGCCGGCCATCGCACGGCAGTTGGCAACATTGGCCGTCAAATCAAATTGACAGGACGGCCATACGCTGATAAAGGCGCAGCACAATGCGTTACAAGTGGAAGCGATTCGCTTCCTACCCGGTTTACCCGTATAAACCGGGAAAACCGGCACTCGAACTAGGGGAAGGAGGGCTGCGACGGGACTTTCCAAGTCCTCCAGCAACCCAACAAAGTCCGAAGCCTGAGACGGACCGGACTGGCGAGCAGGGTAAGACGTTGCCCTTCTTGTAAAGAAGCGCACGTAGTTACCCGCCCTTAGGGCATCGCCATTGAAAACAGGAACACACAATGTGGTTTCCGTCATTCTCGCAATGACCTTAATTCTCCTGGATGTCCCTTTAAGTAACGTAGCATGACTCGGGTTTTTTTCATGAAAAAAAACTTCTCTCTCTTTGAGAAATCTCAAAAAAAATGTAATAAAAGTCCTACAGAAATAAAATTATAAACCCGAGTTTCAATTAAAAAATGAAAAATAAATAAAACTAATGGATGAAAAGTCCACAGAGAACAAGTGATGGACATGCATATCGGAGCTCTACTATATTAACATTGCTTTGAAATCTATAGTGTTGCTTACCCCTAATACTTGTCTATCTGCCAGATGGCTGATATAAAACTTGTCAACATCAGAAGCAAAAGATTGTCCTATTGATAATGACAGTGCTGTTAACAATTCATCATATCTGTAAGATGTTATTGAATAAAGGCCTTGATTTCTCTCTTCAGGGATCTTTGATGTATCTAGCTGATCCTGAGGTAACGATTGTGTAAATACAACATTGTGGTCAAACATTTCATGTGTGCATTTTGGACAGAATAATATTCCTCTGTATTGAGGAAATTTCTTTGCAAATTGAGGTGTTATGAACATATTGTTTACATATGTATTAAAGTATAAGATTGTTGCCTGGTAAAAGATGTTGTAATCTAGTCCGGTTCTTGTGTAATCAATGAAAGAACTAGTACTAAATCTTATATGACTTGAGATTGTAGGGGTTATGTTTGTCATCGCACCTGATGATTCTCCAATTGAATGGAACCTATGGCCCGCGTGCCCTGAATAAATTTCGGGTATTTCTGATACTAAGCCGGAGATTGTTAGACCCTCTGGCAGGATTGCGGCTTTGGACTCAAGCATCATGTCTAATATATTCATGAGAGGAATGGATTTCATTCTCTTAGCCCATGCATATAGGTGGAGTAGATTTTTTAAAGAGTAAAGGAAGGGAGTACTAGTCAAAAATAGGGTTCTCGTTGATTTCATCTTTTCCTTTGTTGTTGATCCAAAGTATATAAGTTTTCTACCTAAATTTGAGTTATAGAGAGTGTTACAATTAACAAGTTCCTCTGAGAGCTGGATGGCAATACTTTTATTATAATAATTAGGGTCTAAATCTTCAAAATTGACAAGTTGAAACTGCTCCCAGGAAACAGGATGAGAAGAACCTGTTAGCGCATTCTATTTCAATTTTAAATTCTATTTACGATTTTTTCGCGCTTACTGCCTACACCGGAGGGAGTAAGGGATGCGCGAGTTTCCGCAGAGAAACCGCGAGAAGAACGACTTAACTTCGAGACTCTTAACTCGACACAGCGATACAAGAAACGGTCTTTTCTATTTATGTTTTTTACCCTAATAAAGTGGTTGTTTGTTCGTACGTGAGGGAAGTAATTATCCCGACATTTACCCCAACAGAACCGATAGGCTCAATTCCCCAACTGTCAAAGCGGATTGTGCGGGCCATCTCGTAAGAACAGGGATATTTTAGAAAATAAATGTCTAAAGTTTGTGTAGGTGATTTATCTTTGCTTACTACTATTTTAAAAAGCTGGTTGAAGCGCTTGCCTAATTGTCTGCAGATACTTTTGTCCATATCGAGAATCTGATTCTACAGATCTCCCCTATGGTCTTCTTGTGTTATCTTTATGATTGATTAAACATTAGTTAATTTATTTTGGAGATTCTTTATAGTTCCTGTATTAGAATTACGAAATATTTCATGTATGATAGGTAGATATAAAGGGTTCATTGACATTAAGTAGTCTATTAGTGCCTCAGTTCCACTGATATCAAGGGCTAAAATCTTTTTTATCTCTGGGTTTGTTGCATAAATAGGTATATACTCTTGGACAATATCTTTAATTATTAGGTTAGCTACAGGTAAAGTAGGGATATTTAATGAAAAAATGTCTTCAATTAATCTTTTATAATCTTTCTCCTTCCTGTGGACAAGTGGAACTAACTGCATTATACATTTCCAAAGATGAGGATTAATTTGTTGATTTCTAACTGTTTTATATAGATTCAGCCATAATGTAAGTTTATCATCTAGACCTCGAATATTATGATTAGCGTAGGATGAAATGGGTAATCCACCCAGTATGTTTGGCCAGAATGAAATGCAGGCTAGCAGAGATATCTTCTCGTCTAGATTTACTACATTTTTTATGACCTCGAGATCTAAGATTCTTTTCCGGAAAATCAGTATGAATAGTTCTATAAGATTTATAATAAAAGCCGTATCTGCAGTTTGAGTATATGTGGCTATATTTTCTGTTGATGTAGCTAGTAAACATATAGAGGATTCACAGAGGATTCATATAGAGGGTACACCGTCATTTTCTTCCGAAATAATTCTCATGGCTCTCTTTGTGCCGTTGGAAATAGGTATTCCGTATAACCACCGTTTCTTTCCATACCCAAATAATCTTGTGGATACCCATGTTTTTTCTTGTTTTAGTCTTAGTCCTTGTCCTTTGAACAATGAGTCTAGAGTGTTCAAGAACTCCTCTCTAATTGTTGAGGTTCTATGTCTTTGAGATGGTCTATATTTTAGAGCCAGAGTTTGATTGTCAGCGGATCCCATTAAGTTTACATTTAATCTGTGCATTTCTGCTGCAAGAAGAAATGTGCATGATGTTCCATTATGCCATAATTTCTGTTTCATGCCTTCTAATCCCCCTAGTTGTCCTATATGACAGTTTTCTCCTATCTCGGGAAGATAATTTCTGGAATCTTCTGTGTTTGTTATGAAATTGGTCTGTTCTAAAAATTCTTGACCATGCCTGGTAGTTCTATAATTAGGTGGCCTTATTTGATCAAATGATATTCTAGGTGGAGTGCGTCTGTTATTTCGCAACACATAACAACGTTGTAACCAGTTATGCGCGTCTAAGAAAAGATGTCTAAAACCAAATAAATCATTGATGTCATTTGCAATGGGATCAACCGAAGGGACTCGTTGAAATTGGTTCCATTTTTCTAAGTCGAAGTTGAAAATCTCTCCATTTTCTTGCTGGACTTTCAACATACTTTCTACCTTCTTGTTATGCTAATTCTGCTAATTCAGAATCGGACATGGTTTGTTGAGGGAAATATGGAAAAATGCTCTTTTTGATATTGCCTTCACATACAGTCTGTTGCAAAGGTTGTCTAAATGTTTGAGAGCAGTAAGTTCTTCCACCGTCGGATCCTAATTCCCTTTCTTTTCTTGTTAAAAATACAATATCGTTGTCCATATCAAAATTTCCTGATTCTATTTCTTTAATTGTTTCTTGTAATTCTCCTGGATGTCCCTTTAAGTAACGTAGCATGACTCGGGTTTTTTTCATGAAAAAAACTTCTCTCTCTTTGAGAAATCTCAAAAAAATGTAATAAAAGTCCTACAGAAATAAAATTATAAACCCGAGTTTCAATTAAAAAATGAAAAATAAATAAAACTAATGGATGAAAAGTCCACAGAGAACAAGTGATGGACATGCATATCGGAGCTCTACTATATTGACATTGCTTTGAAATCTATAGTGTTGCTTACCCCTAATACTTGTCTATCTGCCAGATGGCTGATATAAAACTTGTCAACATCAGAAGCAAAAGATTGTCCTATTGATAATGACAGTGCTGTTAACAATTCATCATATCTGTAAGATGTTATTGAATAAAGGCCTTGATTTCTCTCTTCAGGGATCTTTGATGTATCTAGCTGATCCTGAGGTAACGATTGTGTAAATACAACATTGTGGTCAAACATTTCATGTGTGCATTTTGGACAGAATAATATTCCTCTGTATTGAGGAAATTTCTTTGCAAATTGAGGTGTTATGAACATATTGTTTACATATGTATTAAAGTATAAGATTGTTGCCTGGTAAAAGATGTTGTAATCTAGTCCGGTTCTTGTGTAATCAATGAAAGAACTAGTACTAAATCTTATATGACTTGAGATTGTAGGGGTTATGTTTGTCATCGCACCTGATGATTCTCCAATTGAATGGAACCTATGGCCCGCGTGCCCTGAATAAATTTCGGGTATTTCTGATACTAAGCCGGAGATTGTTAGACCCTCTGGCAGGATTGCGGCTTTGGACTCAAGCATCATGTCTAATATATTCATGAGAGGAATGGATTTCATTCTCTTAGCCCATGCATATAGGTGGAGTAGATTTTTTAAAGAGTAAAGGAAGGAAGTACTAGTCAAAAATAGGGTTCTCGTTGATTTCATCTTTTCCTTTGTTGTTGATCCAAAGTATATAAGTTTTCTACCTAAATTTGAGTTATAGAGAGTGTTACAATTAACAAGTTCCTCTGAGAGCTGGATGGCAATACTTTTATTATAATAATTAGGGTCTAAATCTTCAAAATTGACAAGTTGAAACTGCTCCCAGGAAACAGGATGAGAAGAACCTGTTAGCGCATTCTATTTCAATTTTAAATTCTATTTACGATTTTTTCGCGCTTACTGCCTACACCGGAGGGAGTAAGGGATGCGCGAGTTTCCGCAGAGAAACCGCGAGAAGAACGACTTAACTTCGAGACTCTTAACTCGACACAGCGATACAAGAAACGGTCTTTTCTATTTATGTTTTTTACCCTAATAAAGTGGTTGTTTCTTCGTACGTGAGGGAAGTAATTATCCCGACATTTACCCCAACAGAACCGATAGGCTCAATTCCCCAACTGTCAAAGCGGATTGTGCGGGCCATCTCGTAAGAACAGGGATATTTTAGAAAATAAATGTCTAAAGTTTGTGTAGGTGATTTATCTATGCTTACTACTATTTTAAAAAGCTGGTTGAAGCGCTTGCCTAATTGTCTGCAGATACTTTTGTCCATATCGAGAATCTGATTCTACAGATCTCCCCTATGGTCTTCTTGTGTTATCTTTATGATGGATTAAACATTAGTTAATTTATTTTGGAGATTCTTTATAGTTCCTGTATTAGAATTACGAAATATTTCATGTATGATAGGTAGATATAAAGGGTTCATTGACATTAAGTAGTCTATTAGTGCCTCAGTTCCACTGATATCAAGGGCTAAAATCTTTTTTATCTCTGGGTTTGTTGCATAAATAGGTATATACTCTTGGACAATATCTTTAATTATTAGGTTAGCTACAGGTAAAGTAGGGATATTTAATGAAAAAATGTCTTCAATTAATCTTTTATAATCTTTCTCCTTCCTGTGGACAAGTGGAACTAACTGCATTATACATTTCCAAAGATGAGGATTAATTTGTTGATTTCTAACTGTTTTATATAGATTCAGCCATAATGTAAGTTTATCATCTAGACCTCGAATATTATGATTAGCGTAGGATGAAATGGGTAATCCACCCAGTATGTTTGGCCAGAATGAAATGCAGGCTAGCAGAGATATCTTCTCGTCTAGATTTACTACATTTTTTATGACCTCGAGATCTAAGATTCTTTTCCGGAAAATCAGTATGAATAGTTCTATAAGATTTATAATAAAAGCCGTATCTGCAGTTTGAGTATATGTGGCTATATTTTCTGTTGATGTAGCTAGTAAACATATAGAGGATTCACAGAGGATTCATATAGAGGGTACACCGTCATTTTCTTCCGAAATAATTCTCATGGCTCTCTTTGTGCCGTTGGAAATAGGTATTCCGTATAACCACCGTTTCTTTCCATACCCAAATAATCTTGTGGATACCCATGTTTTTTCTTGTTTTAGTCTTAGTCCTTGTCCTTTGAACAATGAGTCTAGAGTGTTCAAGAACTCCTCTCTAATTGTTGAGGTTCTATGTCTTTGAGATGGTCTATATTTTAGAGCCAGAGTTTGATTGTCAGCGGATCCCATTAAGTTTACATTTAATCTGTGCATTTCTGCTGCAAGAAGAAATGTGCATGATGTTCCATTATGCCATAATTTCTGTTTCATGCCTTCTAATCCCCCTAGTTGTCCTATATGACAGTTTTCTCCTATCTCGGGAAGATAATTTCTGGAATCTTCTGTGTTTGTTATGAAATTGGTCTGTTCTAAAAATTCTTGACCATGCCTGGTAGTTCTATAATTAGGTGGCCTTATTTGATCAAATGATATTCTAGGTGGAGTGCGTCTGTTATTTCGCAACACATAACAACGTTGTAACCAGTTATGCGCGTCTAAGAAAAGATGTCTAAAACCAAATAAATCATTGATGTCATTTGCAATGGGATCAACCGAAGGGACTCGTTGAAATTGGTTCCATTTTTCTAAGTCGAAGTTGAAAATCTCTCCATTTTCTTGCTGGACTTTCAACATACTTTCTACCTTCTTGTTATGCTAATTCTGCTAATTCAGAATCGGACATGGTTTGTTGAGGGAAATATGGAAAAATGCTCTTTTTGATATTGCCTTCACATACAGTCTGTTGCAAAGGTTGTCTAAATGTTTGAGAGCAGTAAGTTCTTCCACCGTCGGATCCTAATTCCCTTTCTTTTCTTGTTAAAAATACAATATCGTTGTCCATATCAAAATTTCCTGATTCTATTTCTTTAATTGTTTCTTGTAATTCTCCTGGATGTCCCTTTAAGTAACGTAGCATGACTCGGGTTTTTTTCATGAAAAAAACTTCTCTCTCTTTGAGAAATCTCAAAAAAATGTAATAAAAGTCCTACAGAAATAAAATTATAAACCCGAGTTTCAATTAAAAAATGAAAAATAAATAAAACTAATGGATGAAAAGTCCACAGAGAACAAGTGATGGACATGCATATCGGAGCTCTACTATATTGACATTGCTTTGAAATCTATAGTGTTGCTTACCCCTAATACTTGTCTATCTGCCAGATGGCTGATATAAAACTTGTCAACATCAGAAGCAAAAGATTGTCCTATTGATAATGACAGTGCTGTTAACAATTCATCATATCTGTAAGATGTTATTGAATAAAGGCCTTGATTTCTCTCTTCAGGGATCTTTGATGTATCTAGCTGATCCTGAGGTAACGATTGTGTAAATACAACATTGTGGTCAAACATTTCATGTGTGCATTTTGGACAGAATAATATTCCTCTGTATTGAGGAAATTTCTTTGCAAATTGAGGTGTTATGAACATATTGTTTACATATGTATTAAAGTATAAGATTGTTGCCTGGTAAAAGATGTTGTAATCTAGTCCGGTTCTTGTGTAATCAATGAAAGAACTAGTACTAAATCTTATATGACTTGAGATTGTAGGGGTTATGTTTGTCATCGCACCTGATGATTCTCCAATTGAATGGAACCTATGGCCCGCGTGCCCTGAATAAATTTCGGGTATTTCTGATACTAAGCCGGAGATTGTTAGACCCTCTGGCAGGATTGCGGCTTTGGACTCAAGCATCATGTCTAATATATTCATGAGAGGAATGGATTTCATTCTCTTAGCCCATGCATATAGGTGGAGTAGATTTTTTAAAGAGTAAAGGAAGGAAGTACTAGTCAAAAATAGGGTTCTCGTTGATTTCATCTTTTCCTTTGTTGTTGATCCAAAGTATATAAGTTTTCTACCTAAATTTGAGTTATAGAGAGTGTTACAATTAACAAGTTCCTCTGAGAGCTGGATGGCAATACTTTTATTATAATAATTAGGGTCTAAATCTTCAAAATTGACAAGTTGAAACTGCTCCCAGGAAACAGGATGAGAAGAACCTGTTAGCGCATTCTATTTCAATTTTAAATTCTATTTACGATTTTTTCGCGCTTACTGCCTACACCGGAGGGAGTAAGGGATGCGCGAGTTTCCGCAGAGAAACCGCGAGAAGAACGACTTAACTTCGAGACTCTTAACTCGACACAGCGATACAAGAAACGGTCTTTTCTATTTATGTTTTTTACCCTAATAAAGTGGTTGTTTCTTCGTACGTGAGGGAAGTAATTATCCCGACATTTACCCCAACAGAACCGATAGGCTCAATTCCCCAACTGTCAAAGCGGATTGTGCGGGCCATCTCGTAAGAACAGGGATATTTTAGAAAATAAATGTCTAAAGTTTGTGTAGGTGATTTATCTATGCTTACTACTATTTTAAAAAGCTGGTTGAAGCGCTTGCCTAATTGTCTGCAGATACTTTTGTCCATATCGAGAATCTGATTCTACAGATCTCCCCTATGGTCTTCTTGTGTTATCTTTATGATGGATTAAACATTAGTTAATTTATTTTGGAGATTCTTTATAGTTCCTGTATTAGAATTACGAAATATTTCATGTATGATAGGTAGATATAAAGGGTTCATTGACATTAAGTAGTCTATTAGTGCCTCAGTTCCACTGATATCAAGGGCTAAAATCTTTTTTATCTCTGGGTTTGTTGCATAAATAGGTATATACTCTTGGACAATATCTTTAATTATTAGGTTAGCTACAGGTAAAGTAGGGATATTTAATGAAAAAATGTCTTCAATTAATCTTTTATAATCTTTCTCCTTCCTGTGGACAAGTGGAACTAACTGCATTATACATTTCCAAAGATGAGGATTAATTTGTTGATTTCTAACTGTTTTATATAGATTCAGCCATAATGTAAGTTTATCATCTAGACCTCGAATATTATGATTAGCGTAGGATGAAATGGGTAATCCACCCAGTATGTTTGGCCAGAATGAAATGCAGGCTAGCAGAGATATCTTCTCGTCTAGATTTACTACATTTTTTATGACCTCGAGATCTAAGATTCTTTTCCGGAAAATCAGTATGAATAGTTCTATAAGATTTATAATAAAAGCCGTATCTGCAGTTTGAGTATATGTGGCTATATTTTCTGTTGATGTAGCTAGTAAACATATAGAGGATTCACAGAGGATTCATATAGAGGGTACACCGTCATTTTCTTCCGAAATAATTCTCATGGCTCTCTTTGTGCCGTTGGAAATAGGTATTCCGTATAACCACCGTTTCTTTCCATACCCAAATAATCTTGTGGATACCCATGTTTTTTCTTGTTTTAGTCTTAGTCCTTGTCCTTTGAACAATGAGTCTAGAGTGTTCAAGAACTCCTCTCTAATTGTTGAGGTTCTATGTCTTTGAGATGGTCTATATTTTAGAGCCAGAGTTTGATTGTCAGCGGATCCCATTAAGTTTACATTTAATCTGTGCATTTCTGCTGCAAGAAGAAATGTGCATGATGTTCCATTATGCCATAATTTCTGTTTCATGCCTTCTAATCCCCCTAGTTGTCCTATATGACAGTTTTCTCCTATCTCGGGAAGATAATTTCTGGAATCTTCTGTGTTTGTTATGAAATTGGTCTGTTCTAAAAATTCTTGACCATGCCTGGTAGTTCTATAATTAGGTGGCCTTATTTGATCAAATGATATTCTAGGTGGAGTGCGTCTGTTATTTCGCAACACATAACAACGTTGTAACCAGTTATGCGCGTCTAAGAAAAGATGTCTAAAACCAAATAAATCATTGATGTCATTTGCAATGGGATCAACCGAAGGGACTCGTTGAAATTGGTTCCATTTTTCTAAGTCGAAGTTGAAAATCTCTCCATTTTCTTGCTGGACTTTCAACATACTTTCTACCTTCTTGTTATGCTAATTCTGCTAATTCAGAATCGGACATGGTTTGTTGAGGGAAATATGGAAAAATGCTCTTTTTGATATTGCCTTCACATACAGTCTGTTGCAAAGGTTGTCTAAATGTTTGAGAGCAGTAAGTTCTTCCACCGTCGGATCCTAATTCCCTTTCTTTTCTTGTTAAAAATACAATATCGTTGTCCATATCAAAATTTCCTGATTCTATTTCTTTAATTGTTTCTTGTAATTCTCCTGGATGTCCCTTTAAGTAACGTAGCATGACTCGGGTTTTTTTCATGAAAAAAACTTCTCTCTCTTTGAGAAATCTCAAAAAAATGTAATAAAAGTCCTACAGAAATAAAATTATAAACCCGAGTTTCAATTAAAAAATGAAAAATAAATAAAACTAATGGATGAAAAGTCCACAGAGAACAAGTGATGGACATGCATATCGGAGCTCTACTATATTGACATTGCTTTGAAATCTATAGTGTTGCTTACCCCTAATACTTGTCTATCTGCCAGATGGCTGATATAAAACTTGTCAACATCAGAAGCAAAAGATTGTCCTATTGATAATGACAGTGCTGTTAACAATTCATCATATCTGTAAGATGTTATTGAATAAAGGCCTTGATTTCTCTCTTCAGGGATCTTTGATGTATCTAGCTGATCCTGAGGTAACGATTGTGTAAATACAACATTGTGGTCAAACATTTCATGTGTGCATTTTGGACAGAATAATATTCCTCTGTATTGAGGAAATTTCTTTGCAAATTGAGGTGTTATGAACATATTGTTTACATATGTATTAAAGTATAAGATTGTTGCCTGGTAAAAGATGTTGTAATCTAGTCCGGTTCTTGTGTAATCAATGAAAGAACTAGTACTAAATCTTATATGACTTGAGATTGTAGGGGTTATGTTTGTCATCGCACCTGATGATTCTCCAATTGAATGGAACCTATGGCCCGCGTGCCCTGAATAAATTTCGGGTATTTCTGATACTAAGCCGGAGATTGTTAGACCCTCTGGCAGGATTGCGGCTTTGGACTCAAGCATCATGTCTAATATATTCATGAGAGGAATGGATTTCATTCTCTTAGCCCATGCATATAGGTGGAGTAGATTTTTTAAAGAGTAAAGGAAGGAAGTACTAGTCAAAAATAGGGTTCTCGTTGATTTCATCTTTTCCTTTGTTGTTGATCCAAAGTATATAAGTTTTCTACCTAAATTTGAGTTATAGAGAGTGTTACAATTAACAAGTTCCTCTGAGAGCTGGATGGCAATACTTTTATTATAATAATTAGGGTCTAAATCTTCAAAATTGACAAGTTGAAACTGCTCCCAGGAAACAGGATGAGAAGAACCTGTTAGCGCATTCTATTTTAATTTTAAATTCTATTTACGATTTTTTCGCGCTTACTGCCTACACCGGAGGGAGTAAGGGATGCGCGAGTTTCCGCAGAGAAACCGCGAGAAGAACGACTTAACTTCGAGACTCTTAACTCGACACAGCGATACAAGAAACGGTCTTTTCTATTTATGTTTTTTACCCTAATAAAGTGGTTGTTTCTTCGTACGTGAGGGAAGTAATTATCCCGACATTTACCCCAACAGAACCGATAGGCTCAATTCCCCAACTGTCAAAGCGGATTGTGCGGGCCATCTCGTAAGAACAGGGATATTTTAGAAAATAAATGTCTAAAGTTTGTGTAGGTGATTTATCTATGCTTACTACTATTTTAAAAAGCTGGTTGAAGCGCTTGCCTAATTGTCTGCAGATACTTTTGTCCATATCGAGAATCTGATTCTACAGATCTCCCCTATGGTCTTCTTGTGTTATCTTTATGATGGATTAAACATTAGTTAATTTATTTTGGAGATTCTTTATAGTTCCTGTATTAGAATTACGAAATATTTCATGTATGATAGGTAGATATAAAGGGTTCATTGACATTAAGTAGTCTATTAGTGCCTCAGTTCCACTGATATCAAGGGCTAAAATCTTTTTTATCTCTGGGTTTGTTGCATAAATAGGTATATACTCTTGGACAATATCTTTAATTATTAGGTTAGCTACAGGTAAAGTAGGGATATTTAATGAAAAAATGTCTTCAATTAATCTTTTATAATCTTTCTCCTTCCTGTGGACAAGTGGAACTAACTGCATTATACATTTCCAAAGATGAGGATTAATTTGTTGATTTCTAACTGTTTTATATAGATTCAGCCATAATGTAAGTTTATCATCTAGACCTCGAATATTATGATTAGCGTAGGATGAAATGGGTAATCCACCCAGTATGTTTGGCCAGAATGAAATGCAGGCTAGCAGAGATATCTTCTCGTCTAGATTTACTACATTTTTTATGACCTCGAGATCTAAGATTCTTTTCCGGAAAATCAGTATGAATAGTTCTATAAGATTTATAATAAAAGCCGTATCTGCAGTTTGAGTATATGTGGCTATATTTTCTGTTGATGTAGCTAGTAAACATATAGAGGATTCACAGAGGATTCATATAGAGGGTACACCGTCATTTTCTTCCGAAATAATTCTCATGGCTCTCTTTGTGCCGTTGGAAATAGGTATTCCGTATAACCACCGTTTCTTTCCATACCCAAATAATCTTGTGGATACCCATGTTTTTTCTTGTTTTAGTCTTAGTCCTTGTCCTTTGAACAATGAGTCTAGAGTGTTCAAGAACTCCTCTCTAATTGTTGAGGTTCTATGTCTTTGAGATGGTCTATATTTTAGAGCCAGAGTTTGATTGTCAGCGGATCCCATTAAGTTTACATTTAATCTGTGCATTTCTGCTGCAAGAAGAAATGTGCATGATGTTCCATTATGCCATAATTTCTGTTTCATGCCTTCTAATCCCCCTAGTTGTCCTATATGACAGTTTTCTCCTATCTCGGGAAGATAATTTCTGGAATCTTCTGTGTTTGTTATGAAATTGGTCTGTTCTAAAAATTCTTGACCATGCCTGGTAGTTCTATAATTAGGTGGCCTTATTTGATCAAATGATATTCTAGGTGGAGTGCGTCTGTTATTTCGCAACACATAACAACGTTGTAACCAGTTATGCGCGTCTAAGAAAAGATGTCTAAAACCAAATAAATCATTGATGTCATTTGCAATGGGATCAACCGAAGGGACTCGTTGAAATTGGTTCCATTTTTCTAAGTCGAAGTTGAAAATCTCTCCATTTTCTTGCTGGACTTTCAACATACTTTCTACCTTCTTGTTATGCTAATTCTGCTAATTCAGAATCGGACATGGTTTGTTGAGGGAAATATGGAAAAATGCTCTTTTTGATATTGCCTTCACATACAGTCTGTTGCAAAGGTTGTCTAAATGTTTGAGAGCAGTAAGTTCTTCCACCGTCGGATCCTAATTCCCTTTCTTTTCTTGTTAAAAATACAATATCGTTGTCCATATCAAAATTTCCTGATTCTATTTCTTTAATTGTTTCTTGTAATTCTCCTGGATGTCCCTTTAAGTAACGTAGCATGACTCGGGTTTTTTTCATGAAAAAAACTTCTCTCTCTTTGAGAAATCTCAAAAAATGTAATAAAAGTCCTACAGAAATAAAATTATAAACCCGAGTTTCAATTAAAAAATGAAAAATAAATAAAACTAATGGATGAAAAGTCCACAGAGAACAAGTGATGGACATGCATATCGGAGCTCTACTATATTGACATTGCTTTGAAATCTATAGTGTTGCTTACCCCTAATACTTGTCTATCTGCCAGATGGCTGATATAAAACTTGTCAACATCAGAAGCAAAAGATTGTCCTATTGATAATGACAGTGCTGTTAACAATTCATCATATCTGTAAGATGTTATTGAATAAAGGCCTTGATTTCTCTCTTCAGGGATCTTTGATGTATCTAGCTGATCCTGAGGTAACGATTGTGTAAATACAACATTGTGGTCAAACATTTCATGTGTGCATTTTGGACAGAATAATATTCCTCTGTATTGAGGAAATTTCTTTGCAAATTGAGGTGTTATGAACATATTGTTTACATATGTATTAAAGTATAAGATTGTTGCCTGGTAAAAGATGTTGTAATCTAGTCCGGTTCTTGTGTAATCAATGAAAGAACTAGTACTAAATCTTATATGACTTGAGATTGTAGGGGTTATGTTTGTCATCGCACCTGATGATTCTCCAATTGAATGGAACCTATGGCCCGCGTGCCCTGAATAAATTTCGGGTATTTCTGATACTAAGCCGGAGATTGTTAGACCCTCTGGCAGGATTGCGGCTTTGGACTCAAGCATCATGTCTAATATATTCATGAGAGGAATGGATTTCATTCTCTTAGCCCATGCATATAGGTGGAGTAGATTTTTTAAAGAGTAAAGGAAGGAAGTACTAGTCAAAAATAGGGTTCTCGTTGATTTCATCTTTTCCTTTGTTGTTGATCCAAAGTATATAAGTTTTCTACCTAAATTTGAGTTATAGAGAGTGTTACAATTAACAAGTTCCTCTGAGAGCTGGATGGCAATACTTTTATTATAATAATTAGGGTCTAAATCTTCAAAATTGACAAGTTGAAACTGCTCCCAGGAAACAGGATGAGAAGAACCTGTTAGCGCATTCTATTTCAATTTTAAATTCTATTTACGATTTTTTCGCGCTTACTGCCTACACCGGAGGGAGTAAGGGATGCGCGAGTTTCCGCAGAGAAACCGCGAGAAGAACGACTTAACTTCGAGACTCTTAACTCGACACAGCGATACAAGAAACGGTCTTTTCTATTTATGTTTTTTACCCTAATAAAGTGGTTGTTTCTTCGTACGTGAGGGAAGTAATTATCCCGACATTTACCCCAACAGAACCGATAGGCTCAATTCCCCAACTGTCAAAGCGGATTGTGCGGGCCATCTCGTAAGAACAGGGATATTTTAGAAAATAAATGTCTAAAGTTTGTGTAGGTGATTTATCTATGCTTACTACTATTTTAAAAAGCTGGTTGAAGCGCTTGCCTAATTGTCTGCAGATACTTTTGTCCATATCGAGAATCTGATTCTACAGATCTCCCCTATGGTCTTCTTGTGTTATCTTTATGATGGATTAAACATTAGTTAATTTATTTTGGAGATTCTTTATAGTTCCTGTATTAGAATTACGAAATATTTCATGTATGATAGGTAGATATAAAGGGTTCATTGACATTAAGTAGTCTATTAGTGCCTCAGTTCCACTGATATCAAGGGCTAAAATCTTTTTTATCTCTGGGTTTGTTGCATAAATAGGTATATACTCTTGGACAATATCTTTAATTATTAGGTTAGCTACAGGTAAAGTAGGGATATTTAATGAAAAAATGTCTTCAATTAATCTTTTATAATCTTTCTCCTTCCTGTGGACAAGTGGAACTAACTGCATTATACATTTCCAAAGATGAGGATTAATTTGTTGATTTCTAACTGTTTTATATAGATTCAGCCATAATGTAAGTTTATCATCTAGACCTCGAATATTATGATTAGCGTAGGATGAAATGGGTAATCCACCCAGTATGTTTGGCCAGAATGAAATGCAGGCTAGCAGAGATATCTTCTCGTCTAGATTTACTACATTTTTTATGACCTCGAGATCTAAGATTCTTTTCCGGAAAATCAGTATGAATAGTTCTATAAGATTTATAATAAAAGCCGTATCTGCAGTTTGAGTATATGTGGCTATATTTTCTGTTGATGTAGCTAGTAAACATATAGAGGATTCACAGAGGATTCACAGAGGATTCACAGAGGATTCATATAGAGGGTACACCGTCATTTTCTTCCGAAATAATTCTCATGGCTCTCTTTGTGCCGTTGGAAATAGGTATTCCGTATAACCACCGTTTCTTTCCATACCCAAATAATCTTGTGGATACCCATGTTTTTTCTTGTTTTAGTCTTAGTCCTTGTCCTTTGAACAATGAGTCTAGAGTGTTCAAGAACTCCTCTCTAATTGTTGAGGTTCTATGTCTTTGAGATGGTCTATATTTTAGAGCCAGAGTTTGTTTGTCAGCGGATTCCATTAAGTTTACATTTAATCTGTGCATTTCTGCTGCAGGAAGAAATGTGCATGATGTTCCATTATGCCATAATTTCTGTTTCATGCCTTCTAATCCCCCTAGTTGTCCTATATGACAGTTTTCTCCTATCTCGGGAAGATAATTTCTGGAATCTTCTGTGTTTGTTATGAAATTGGTCTGTTCTAAAAATTCTTGACCATGCCTGGCAGTTCTATAATTAGGTGGCCTTATTTGATCAAATGATATTCTAGGTGGAGTGAGTCTGTTATTCCGCAACACATAACAACGTTGTAACCAGTTATGCGCGTCTAAGAAAAGATGTCTAAAACCAAATAAATCATTGATATCATTTGCAATGGGATCAACAGAAGGGGCTAGTTGAAATTGGTTCCATTTTTCTAAGTCGAAGTTGAAAATCTCTCCATTTTCTTTCTGGACTTTCAACATACTTGCTACCTTGTTGTTCTGCTAATTCTGCTAATTCAGAATCGGACATGGTATGTTGAGGGAAATATGGAAAAATGCTCTTTTTGATATTGCCTTCACATACAGTCTGTTGCAAACGTTGTCTAAATGTTTGAGAGCAGTAAGTTCTTCCACCGTCGGATCCTAATTCCCTTTCTTTTCTTGTTAAAAATACAATATCGTTGTCCATATCAAAATTTCCTGATTCTATTTCTTTAATCGTTTCTTGTAATTCTCCTATAGAAAGGAACTCCTCTGCTAATAGCATGTAGGAGCCCGGCCGGAAGGGCTGTATATAATGTTTGCCTGGGGAAGCACGACCGTTCGCCAGCTCCAAAAGAAGCTCGTAAACGACAGCGACCCCTAACGGGCAAACAGCAGCCAGATCATCTCCACACAGTGCGCACAATGTGTTAAACTTCGGGAGAGACCGAGGATAGCCAAAACAATGTTTCAGCTCATCCTCTGAACCGATCACCAGCCGGGTGACCTGTAATAACTTCCGCCAAACCGCTGGGGTACGATACTTATCGGACCGTGAAGCGGTGGCGGAGACCAACTCAGGATACCTTCTCCGTAGGGCACGATCGCTCCAAATGGACCACGCAATTCTGAACAACGAATAGTTGAACAGATTAAGCAGTGACCAGCTAGGGGCGGTGCCCATCAAGTTCCCACAGGAAGAAATAATAATATCTTCATTTTCCTCATCCCCGTAGTTCAGCTTCTGCGGCCCCGAGAGGCTGCGATGTGCCACCCAATTTGGGGAGGCGCGCTGAACCGCTGTAAGATTGGATTCGATTGCATCATTGATGCTCTCTATGAGATAATGCGGGAATCGATCAGTGGCTGCTTTCATGTCATATGATAGCGCCACCCAGGGTCCTAAACCCATCTGTTCCGCACCGGGTGGCAATGCCACTTGGTTGAGGAACTTACGTAGACCGCCATCCACCAAAGCCCACCGTGTGGGCAAGAAGGGAAGGACGGTCCGGTAAAGGACCTTGCGTACCTGGTGAGCTAACGACTGCAATGCAGCCGGACCGGCAGTTATGACCCTCACTTTGAACGCGCCCCTATCAGGGACGCAGATCACCTTGTGGGTCGGCATGTATCTCTCTGGAAGAGAGATCTCTGGCTCTGCCTCGTCCCAAGTAGGGACAGAGATAGGAGCTGGTAAGCCGAAGGCCTGTTCCACACAAACGTGGTGGACCAGCCTGTCAAGATACCGGTGCTCATCGGTAATCCCGTCACCGGGTGCTTAAAACGCTCCACTCTGGAAGAGTAAAGCTGGCCCCCGGCACGAATAGTGCCGTCAGGGTTCAACAATACGAAATTGGTCGACCCGTCTTCATTGAAGACACGGGTGTCCAGGTCCGGAAACGTGTTGCGTAATTGCACTCGAATTTCTTCCGCCGCACCCCTCAGGCGCGGGTTCTCTCCAAACAAGCACTGCTTGAAAGGGTGAATCCGGGATCCTCCAGCCCTTCCAACTTGTCCTTAGTCACTTTTTGGACCACTTCAAAGAAGCGGTCTGCAAGTGCGGGCAAGACTGGGGGGCAAGAGGTAGCCTCGCGACGATGTTCGCGCAAGGAAATTTCCACGGCCCACCCCCCGCCAGCTGGCAGCGCTCTGGCGAAGCGAGAAAATCGCAACAGCGACTTCTGGCATTTCGCCGAGTTAGCAATGCTACCTCGGAAGAGCAAATCCGGCGAGACTTCCCCCACTTCATTGGAGAAGGGGAAGCGCAGCAGAGGGGGAGGTTTAGCATGTAGCTGGTTGCCAGCCAGGAAACGAAGCCATGCCGCCAGCCCCTTAAGGGACTTGGCGACGAAGGCCTCTCCGTTACCGCCGTACGCGCGCAAGACCCAGGAGACAATGTCTCTTAGGCCGGCCATCGCACGGCAGTTGGCAACATTGGCCGTCAAATCAAATTGACAGGACGGCCATACGCTGATAAAGGCGCAGCACAATGCGTTACAAGTGGAAGCGATTCGCTTCCTACCCGGTTTACTCGTATAAACCGGGAAAACCGGCACTCGAACTAGGGGAAGGAGGGCTGCGACGGGACTTTCCAAGTCCTCCAGCAACCCAACAAAGTCCGAAGCCTGAGACGGACCGGACTGGCGAGCAGGGTAAGACGTTGCCCTTCTTGTAAAGAAGCGCACGTAGTTACCCGCCCTTAGGGCATCGCCATTGAAAACAGGAACACACAATGTGGTTTCCGTCATTCTCGCAATGACCTTAATTCTCCTGGATGTCCCTTTAAGTAACGTAGCATGACTCGGGTTTTTTTTCATGAAAAAAAACTTCTCTCTCTTTGAGAAATCTCAAAAAAATGTAATAAAAGTCCTACAGAAATAAAATTATAAACCCGAGTTTCAATTAAAAAATGAAAAATAAATAAAACTAATGGATGAAAAGTCCACAGAGAACAAGTGATGGACATGCATATCGGAGCTCTACTATATTAACATTGCTTTGAAATCTATAGTGTTGCTTACCCCTAATACTTGTCTATCTGCCAGATGGCTGATATAAAACTTGTCAACATCAGAAGCAAAAGAATGTCCTATTGATAATGACGGTGCTGTTAACAATTCATCATATCTGTAAGATGTTATTGAATAAAGGCCTTGATTTCTCTCTTCAGGGATCTTTGATGTATCTAGCTGATCCTGAGGTAACGATTGTGTAAATACAACATTGTGGTCAAACATTTCATGTGTGCATTTTGGACAGAATAATATTCCTCTGTATTGAGGAAATTTCTTTGCAAATTGAGGTGTTATGAACATATTGTTTACATATGTATTAAAGTATAAGATTGTTGCCTGGTAAAAGATGTTGTAATCTAGTCCGGTTCTTGTGTAATCAATGAAAGAACCACTACTAAATCTTATATGACTTGAGATTGTAGGGGTTATGTTTGTCATCGCACCTGATGATTCTCCAATTGAATGGAACCTATGGCCCGCGTGCCCTGAATAAATTTCGGGTATTTCTGATACTAAGCCGGAGATTGTTAGACCCTCTGGCAGGATTGCGGCTTTGGACTCAAGCATCATGTCTAATATATTCATGAGAGGAATGGATTTCATTCTCTTAGCCCATGCATATAGGTGGAGTAGATTTTTTAAAGAGTAAAGGAAGGGAGTACTAGTCAAAAATAGGGTTCTCGTTGATTTCATCTTTTCCTTTGTTGTTGATCCAAAGTATATAAGTTTTCTACCTAAATTTGAGTTATAGAGAGTGTTACAATTAACAAGTTCCTCTGAGAGCTGGATGGCAATACTTTTATTATAATAATTAGGGTCTAAATCTTCAAAATTGACAAGTTGAAACTGCTCCCAGGAAACAGGATGAGAAGAACCTGTTAGCGCATTCTATTTCAATTTTAAATTCTATTTACGATTTTTTCGCGCTTACTGCCTACACCGGAGGGAGTAAGGGATGCGCGAGTTTCCGCAGAGAAACCGCGAGAAGAACGACTTAACTTCGAGACTCTTAACTCGACACAGCGATACAAGAAACGGTCTTTTCTATTTATGTTTTTTACCCTAATAAAGTGGTTGTTTGTTCGTACGTGAGGGAAGTAATTATCCCGACATTTACCCCAACAGAACCGATAGGCTCAATTCCCCAACTGTCAAAGCGGATTGTGCGGGCCATCTCGTAAGAACAGGGATATTTTAGAAAATAAATGTCTAAAGTTTGTGTAGGTGATTTATCTTTGCTTACTACTATTTTAAAAAGCTGGTTGAAGCGCTTGCCTAATTGTCTGCAGATACTTTTGTCCATATCGAGAATCTGATTCTACAGATCTCCCCTATGGTCTTCTTGTGTTATCTTTATGATTGATTAAACATTAGTTAATTTATTTTGGAGATTCTATATAGTTCCTGTATTAGAATTACGAAATATTTCATGTATGATAGGTAGATATAAAGGGTTCATTGACATTAAGTAGTCTATTAGTGCCTCAGTTCCACTGATATCAAGGGCTAAAATCTTTTTTATCTCTGGGTTTGTTGCATAAATAGGTATATACTCTTGGACAATATCTTTAATTATTAGGTTAGCTACAGGTAAAGTAGGGATATTTAATGAAAAAATGTCTTCAATTAATCTTTTATAATCTTTCTCCTTCCTGTGGACAAGTGGAACTAACTGCATTATACATTTCCAAAGATGAGGATTAATTTGTTGATTTCTAACTGTTTTATATAGATTCAGCCATAATGTAAGTTTATCATCTAGACCTCGAATATTATGATTAGCGTAGGATGAAATGGGTAATCCACCCAGTATGTTTGGCCAGAATGAAATGCAGGCTAGCAGAGATATCTTCTCGTCTAGATTTACTACATTTTTTATGACCTCGAGATCTAAGATTCTTTTCCGGAAAATCAGTATGAATAGTTCTATAAGATTTATAATAAAAGCCGTATCTGCAGTTTGAGTATATGTGGCTATATTTTCTGTTGATGTAGCTAGTAAACATATAGAGGATTCACAGAGGATTCACAGAGGATTCATATAGAGGGTACACCGTCATTTTCTTCCGAAATAATTCTCATGGCTCTCTTTGTGCCGTTGGAAATAGGTATTCCGTATAACCACCGTTTCTTTCCATACCCAAATAATCTTGTGGATACCCATGTTTTTTCTTGTTTTAGTCTTAGTCCTTGTCCTTTGAACAATGAGTCTAGAGTGTTCAAGAACTCCTCTCTAATTGTTGAGGTTCTATGTCTTTGAGATGGTCTATATTTTAGAGCCAGAGTTTGATTGTCAGCGGATCCCATTAAGTTTACATTTAATCTGTGCATTTCTGCTGCAAGAAGAAATGTGCATGATGTTCCATTATGCCATAATTTCTGTTTCATGCCTTCTAATCCCCCTAGTTGTCCTATATGACAGTTTTCTCCTATCTCGGGAAGATAATTTCTGGAATCTTCTGTGTTTGTTATGAAATTGGTCTGTTCTAAAAATTCTTGACCATGCCTGGTAGTTCTATAATTAGGTGGCCTTATTTGATCAAATGATATTCTAGGTGGAGTGCGTCTGTTATTTCGCAACACATAACAACGTTGTAACCAGTTATGCGCGTCTAAGAAAAGATGTCTAAAACCAAATAAATCATTGATGTCATTTGCAATGGGATCAACCGAAGGGACTCGTTGAAATTGGTTCCATTTTTCTAAGTCGAAGTTGAAAATCTCTCCATTTTCTTGCTGGACTTTCAACATACTTTCTACCTTCTTGTTATGCTAATTCTGCTAATTCAGAATCGGACATGGTTTGTTGAGGGAAATATGGAAAAATGCTCTTTTTGATATTGCCTTCACATACAGTCTGTTGCAAAGGTTGTCTAAATGTTTGAGAGCAGTAAGTTCTTCCACCGTCGGATCCTAATTCCCTTTCTTTTCTTGTTAAAAATACAATATCGTTGTCCATATCAAAATTTCCTGATTCTATTTCTTTAATTGTTTCTTGTAATTCTCCTGGATGTCCCTTTAAGTAACGTAGCATGACTCGGGTTTTTTTCATGAAAAAAACTTCTCTCTCTTTGAGAAATCTCAAAAAAATGTAATAAAAGTCCTACAGAAATAAAATTATAAACCCGAGTTTCAATTAAAAAATGAAAAATAAATAAAACTAATGGATGAAAAGTCCACAGAGAACAAGTGATGGACATGCATATCGGAGCTCTACTATATTGACATTGCTTTGAAATCTATAGTGTTGCTTACCCCTAATACTTGTCTATCTGCCAGATGGCTGATATAAAACTTGTCAACATCAGAAGCAAAAGATTGTCCTATTGATAATGACAGTGCTGTTAACAATTCATCATATCTGTAAGATGTTATTGAATAAAGGCCTTGATTTCTCTCTTCAGGGATCTTTGATGTATCTAGCTGATCCTGAGGTAACGATTGTGTAAATACAACATTGTGGTCAAACATTTCATGTGTGCATTTTGGACAGAATAATATTCCTCTGTATTGAGGAAATTTCTTTGCAAATTGAGGTGTTATGAACATATTGTTTACATATGTATTAAAGTATAAGATTGTTGCCTGGTAAAAGATGTTGTAATCTAGTCCGGTTCTTGTGTAATCAATGAAAGAACTAGTACTAAATCTTATATGACTTGAGATTGTAGGGGTTATGTTTGTCATCGCACCTGATGATTCTCCAATTGAATGGAACCTATGGCCCGCGTGCCCTGAATAAATTTCGGGTATTTCTGATACTAAGCCGGAGATTGTTAGACCCTCTGGCAGGATTGCGGCTTTGGACTCAAGCATCATGTCTAATATATTCATGAGAGGAATGGATTTCATTCTCTTAGCCCATGCATATAGGTGGAGTAGATTTTTTAAAGAGTAAAGGAAGGAAGTACTAGTCAAAAATAGGGTTCTCGTTGATTTCATCTTTTCCTTTGTTGTTGATCCAAAGTATATAAGTTTTCTACCTAAATTTGAGTTATAGAGAGTGTTACAATTAACAAGTTCCTCTGAGAGCTGGATGGCAATACTTTTATTATAATAATTAGGGTCTAAATCTTCAAAATTGACAAGTTGAAACTGCTCCCAGGAAACAGGATGAGAAGAACCTGTTAGCGCATTCTATTTCAATTTTAAATTCTATTTACGATTTTTTCGCGCTTACTGCCTACACCGGAGGGAGTAAGGGATGCGCGAGTTTCCGCAGAGAAACCGCGAGAAGAACGACTTAACTTCGAGACTCTTAACTCGACACAGCGATACAAGAAACGGTCTTTTCTATTTATGTTTTTTACCCTAATAAAGTGGTTGTTTGTTCGTACGTGAGGGAAGTAATTATCCCGACATTTACCCCAACAGAACCGATAGGCTCAATTCCCCAACTGTCAAAGCGGATTGTGCGGGCCATCTCGTAAGAACAGGGATATTTTAGAAAATAAATGTCTAAAGTTTGTGTAGGTGATTTATCTATGCTTACTACTATTTTAAAAAGCTGGTTGAAGCGCTTGCCTAATTGTCTGCAGATACTTTTGTCCATATCGAGAATCTGATTCTACAGATCTCCCCTATGGTCTTCTTGTGTTATCTTTATGATGGATTAAACATTAGTTAATTTATTTTGGAGATTCTTTATAGTTCCTGTATTAGAATTACGAAATATTTCATGTATGATAGGTGAATCCGGTGGGTTCATTGACATTAAGTAGTCTATTAGTGCCTCAGTTCCACTGATATCAAGGGCTAAAATCTTTTTTATCTCTGGGTTTGTTGCATAAATAGGTATATACTCTTGGACAATATCTTTAATTATTAGGTTAGCTACAGGTAAAGTAGGGATATTTAATGAAAAAATGTCTTCAATTAATCTTTTATAATCTTTCTCCTTCCTGTGGACAAGTGGAACTAACTGCATTATACATTTCCAAAGATGAGGATTAATTTGTTGATTTCTAACTGTTTTATATAGATTCAGCCATAATGTAAGTTTATCATCTAGACCTCGAATATTATGATTAGCGTAGGATGAAATGGGTAATCCACCCAGTATGTTTGGCCAGAATGAAATGCAGGCTAGCAGAGATATCTTCTCGTCTAGATTTACTACATTTTTTATGACCTCGAGATCTAAGATTCTTTTCCGGAAAATCAGTATGAATAGTTCTATAAGATTTATAATAAAAGCCGTATCTGCAGTTTGAGTATATGTGGCTATATTTTCTGTTGATGTAGCTAGTAAACATATAGAGGATTCACAGAGGATTCACAGAGGATTCACAGAGGATTCATATAGAGGGTACACCGTCATTTTCTTCCGAAATAATTCTCATGGCTCTCTTTGTGCCGTTGGAAATAGGTATTCCGTATAACCACCGTTTCTTTCCATACCCAAATAATCTTGTGGATACCCATGTTTTTTCTTGTTTTAGTCTTAGTCCTTGTCCTTTGAACAATGAGTCTAGAGTGTTCAAGAACTCCTCTCTAATTGTTGAGGTTCTATGTCTTTGAGATGGTCTATATTTTAGAGCCAGAGTTTGTTTGTCAGCGGATTCCATTAAGTTTACATTTAATCTGTGCATTTCTGCTGCAGGAAGAAATGTGCATGATGTTCCATTATGCCATAATTTCTGTTTCATGCCTTCTAATCCCCCTAGTTGTCCTATATGACAGTTTTCTCCTATCTCGGGAAGATAATTTCTGGAATCTTCTGTGTTTGTTATGAAATTGGTCTGTTCTAAAAATTCTTGACCATGCCTGGCAGTTCTATAATTAGGTGGCCTTATTTGATCAAATGATATTCTAGGTGGAGTGAGTCTGTTATTCCGCAACACATAACAACGTTGTAACCAGTTATGCGCGTCTAAGAAAAGATGTCTAAAACCAAATAAATCATTGATATCATTTGCAATGGGATCAACAGAAGGGGCTAGTTGAAATTGGTTCCATTTTTCTAAGTCGAAGTTGAAAATCTCTCCATTTTCTTTCTGGACTTTCAACATACTTGCTACCTTCTTGTTCTGCTAATTCTGCTAATTCAGAATCGGACATGGTTTGTTGAGGGAAATATGGAAAAATGCTCTTTTTGATATTGCCTTCACATACAGTCTGTTGCAAACGTTGTCTAAATGTTTGAGAGCAGTAAGTTCTTCCACCGTCGGATCCTAATTCCCTTTCTTTTCTTGTTAAAAATACAATATCGTTGTCCATATCAAAATTTCCTGATTCTATTTCTTTAATCGTTTCTTGTAATTCTCCTATAGAAAGGAACTCCTCTGCTAATAGCATGTAGGAGCCCGGCCGGAAGGGCTGTATATAATGTTTGCCTGGGGAAGCACGACCGTTCGCCAGCTCCAAAAGAAGCTCGTAAACGACAGCGACCCCTAACGGGCAAACAGCAGCCAGATCATCTCCACACAGTGCGCACAATGTGTTAAACTTCGGGAGAGACCGAGGATAGCCAAAACAATGTTTCAGCTCATCCTCTGAACCGATCACCAGCCGGGTGACCTGTAATAACTTCCGCCAAACCGCTGGGGTACGATACTTATCGGACCGTGAAGCGGTGGCGGAGACCAACTCAGGATACCTTCTCCGTAGGGCACGATCGCTCCAAATGGACCACGCAATTCTGAACAACGAATAGTTGAACAGATTAAGCAGTGACCAGCTAGGGGCGGTGCCCATCAAGTTCCCACAGGAAGAAATAATAATATCTTCATTTTCCTCATCCCCGTAGTTCAGCTTCTGCGGCCCCGAGAGGCTGCGATGTGCCACCCAATTTGGGGAGGCGCGCTGAACCGCTGTAAGATTGGATTCGATTGCATCATTGATGCTCTCTATGAGATAATGCGGGAATCGATCAGTGGCTGCTTTCATGTCATATGATAGCGCCACCCAGGGTCCTAAACCCATCTGTTCCGCACCGGGTGGCAATGCCACTTGGTTGAGGAACTTACGTAGACCGCCATCCACCAAAGCCCACCGTGTGGGCAAGAAGGGAAGGACGGTCCGGTAAAGGACCTTGCGTACCTGGTGAGCTAACGACTGCAATGCAGCCGGACCGGCAGTTATGACCCTCACTTTGAACGCGCCCCTATCAGGGACGCAGATCACCTTGTGGGTCGGCATGTATCTCTCTGGAAGAGAGATCTCTGGCTCTGCCTCGTCCCAAGTAGGGACAGAGATAGGAGCTGGTAAGCCGAAGGCCTGTTCCACACAAACGTGGTGGACCAGCCTGTCAAGATACCGGTGCTCATCGGTAATCCCGTCACCGGGTGCTTAAAACGCTCCACTCTGGAAGAGTAAAGCTGGCCCCCGGCACGAATAGTGCCGTCAGGGTTCAACAATACGAAATTGGTCGACCCGTCTTCATTGAAGACACGGGTGTCCAGGTCCGGAAACGTGTTGCGTAATTGCACTCGAATTTCTTCCGCCGCACCCCTCAGGCGCGGGTTCTCTCCAAACAAGCACTGCTTGAAAGGGTGAATCCGGGATCCTCCAGCCCTTCCAACTTGTCCTTAGTCACTTTTTGGACCACTTCAAAGAAGCGGTCTGCAAGTGCGGGCAAGACTGGGGGGCAAGAGGTAGCCTCGCGACGATGTTCGCGCAAGGAAATTTCCACGGCCCACCCCCCGCCAGCTGGCAGCGCTCTGGCGAAGCGAGAAAATCGCAACAGCGACTTCTGGCATTTCGCCGAGTTAGCAATGCTACCTCGGAAGAGCAAATCCGGCGAGACTTCCCCCACTTCATTGGAGAAGGGGAAGCGCAGCAGAGGGGGAGGTTTAGCATGTAGCTGGTTGCCAGCCAGGAAACGAAGCCATGCCGCCAGCCCCTTAAGGGACTTGGCGACGAAGGCCTCTCCGTTACCGCCGTACGCGCGCAAGACCCAGGAGACAATGTCTCTTAGGCCGGCCATCGCACGGCAGTTGGCAACATTGGCCGTCAAATCAAATTGACAGGACGGCCATACGCTGATAAAGGCGCAGCACAATGCGTTACAAGTGGAAGCGATTCGCTTCCTACCCGGTTTACCCGTATAAACCGGGAAAACCGGCACTCGAACTAGGGGAAGGAGGGCTGCGACGGGACTTTCCAAGTCCTCCAGCAACCCAACAAAGTCCGAAGCCTGAGACGGACCGGACTGGCGAGCAGGGTAAGACGTTGCCCTTCTTGTAAAGAAGCGCACGTAGTTACCCGCCCTTAGGGCATCGCCATTGAAAACAGGAACACACAATGTGGTTTCCGTCATTCTCGCAATGACCTTAATTCTCCTGGATGTCCCTTTAAGTAACGTAGCATGACTCGGGTTTTTTTCATGAAAAAAAACTTCTCTCTCTTTGAGAAATCTCAAAAAAAATGTAATAAAAGTCCTACAGAAATAAAATTATAAACCCGAGTTTCAATTAAAAAATGAAAAATAAATAAAACTAATGGATGAAAAGTCCACAGAGAACAAGTGATGGACATGCATATCGGAGCTCTACTATATTAACATTGCTTTGAAATCTATAGTGTTGCTTACCCCTAATACTTGTCTATCTGCCAGATGGCTGATATAAAACTTGTCAACATCAGAAGCAAAAGATTGTCCTATTGATAATGACAGTGCTGTTAACAATTCATCATATCTGTAAGATGTTATTGAATAAAGGCCTTGATTTCTCTCTTCAGGGATCTTTGATGTATCTAGCTGATCCTGAGGTAACGATTGTGTAAATACAACATTGTGGTCAAACATTTCATGTGTGCATTTTGGACAGAATAATATTCCTCTGTATTGAGGAAATTTCTTTGCAAATTGAGGTGTTATGAACATATTGTTTACATATGTATTAAAGTATAAGATTGTTGCCTGGTAAAAGATGTTGTAATCTAGTCCGGTTCTTGTGTAATCAATGAAAGAACTAGTACTAAATCTTATATGACTTGAGATTGTAGGGGTTATGTTTGTCATCGCACCTGATGATTCTCCAATTGAATGGAACCTATGGCCCGCGTGCCCTGAATAAATTTCGGGTATTTCTGATACTAAGCCGGAGATTGTTAGACCCTCTGGCAGGATTGCGGCTTTGGACTCAAGCATCATGTCTAATATATTCATGAGAGGAATGGATTTCATTCTCTTAGCCCATGCATATAGGTGGAGTAGATTTTTTAAAGAGTAAAGGAAGGGAGTACTAGTCAAAAATAGGGTTCTCGTTGATTTCATCTTTTCCTTTGTTGTTGATCCAAAGTATATAAGTTTTCTACCTAAATTTGAGTTATAGAGAGTGTTACAATTAACAAGTTCCTCTGAGAGCTGGATGGCAATACTTTTATTATAATAATTAGGGTCTAAATCTTCAAAATTGACAAGTTGAAACTGCTCCCAGGAAACAGGATGAGAAGAACCTGTTAGCGCATTCTATTTCAATTTTAAATTCTATTTACGATTTTTTCGCGCTTACTGCCTACACCGGAGGGAGTAAGGGATGCGCGAGTTTCCGCAGAGAAACCGCGAGAAGAACGACTTAACTTCGAGACTCTTAACTCGACACAGCGATACAAGAAACGGTCTTTTCTATTTATGTTTTTTACCCTAATAAAGTGGTTGTTTGTTCGTACGTGAGGGAAGTAATTATCCCGACATTTACCCCAACAGAACCGATAGGCTCAATTCCCCAACTGTCAAAGCGGATTGTGCGGGCCATCTCGTAAGAACAGGGATATTTTAGAAAATAAATGTCTAAAGTTTGTGTAGGTGATTTATCTATGCTTACTACTATTTTAAAAAGCTGGTTGAAGCGCTTGCCTAATTGTCTGCAGATACTTTTGTCCATATCGAGAATCTGATTCTACAGATCTCCCCTATGGTCTTCTTGTGTTATCTTTATGATGGATTAAACATTAGTTAATTTATTTTGGAGATTCTTTATAGTTCCTGTATTAGAATTACGAAATATTTCATGTATGATAGGTAGATATAAAGGGTTCATTGACATTAAGTAGTCTATTAGTGCCTCAGTTCCACTGATATCAAGGGCTAAAATCTTTTTTATCTCTGGGTTTGTTGCATAAATAGGTATATACTCTTGGACAATATCTTTAATTATTAGGTTAGCTACAGGTAAAGTAGGGATATTTAATGAAAAAATGTCTTCAATTAATCTTTTATAATCTTTCTCCTTCCTGTGGACAAGTGGAACTAACTGCATTATACATTTCCAAAGATGAGGATTAATTTGTTGATTTCTAACTGTTTTATATAGATTCAGCCATAATGTAAGTTTATCATCTAGACCTCGAATATTATGATTAGCGTAGGATGAAATGGGTAATCCACCCAGTATGTTTGGCCAGAATGAAATGCAGGCTAGCAGAGATATCTTCTCGTCTAGATTTACTACATTTTTTATGACCTCGAGATCTAAGATTCTTTTCCGGAAAATCAGTATGAATAGTTCTATAAGATTTATAATAAAAGCCGTATCTGCAGTTTGAGTATATGTGGCTATATTTTCTGTTGATGTAGCTAGTAAACATATAGAGGATTCACAGAGGATTCACAGAGGATTCATATAGAGGGTACACCGTCATTTTCTTCCGAAATAATTCTCATGGCTCTCTTTGTGCCGTTGGAAATAGGTATTCCGTATAACCACCGTTTCTTTCCATACCCAAATAATCTTGTGGATACCCATGTTTTTTCTTGTTTTAGTCTTAGTCCTTGTCCTTTGAACAATGAGTCTAGAGTGTTCAAGAACTCCTCTCTAATTGTTGAGGTTCTATGTCTTTGAGATGGTCTATATTTTAGAGCCAGAGTTTGTTTGTCAGCGGATTCCATTAAGTTTACATTTAATCTGTGCATTTCTGCTGCAGGAAGAAATGTGCATGATGTTCCATTATGCCATAATTTCTGTTTCATGCCTTCTAATCCCCCTAGTTGTCCTATATGACAGTTTTCTCCTATCTCGGGAAGATAATTTCTGGAATCTTCTGTGTTTGTTATGAAATTGGTCTGTTCTAAAAATTCTTGACCATGCCTGGCAGTTCTATAATTAGGTGGCCTTATTTGATCAAATGATATTCTAGGTGGAGTGAGTCTGTTATTCCGCAACACATAACAACGTTGTAACCAGTTATGCGCGTCTAAGAAAAGATGTCTAAAACCAAATAAATCATTGATATCATTTGCAATGGGATCAACAGAAGGGGCTAGTTGAAATTGGTTCCATTTTTCTAAGTCGAAGTTGAAAATCTCTCCATTTTCTTTCTGGACTTTCAACATACTTGCTACCTTCTTGTTCTGCTAATTCTGCTAATTCAGAATCGGACATGGTTTGTTGAGGGAAATATGGAAAAATGCTCTTTTTGATATTGCCTTCACATACAGTCTGTTGCAAACGTTGTCTAAATGTTTGAGAGCAGTAAGTTCTTCCACCGTCGGATCCTAATTCCCTTTCTTTTCTTGTTAAAAATACAATATCGTTGTCCATATCAAAATTTCCTGATTCTATTTCTTTAATCGTTTCTTGTAATTCTCCTATAGAAAGGAACTCCTCTGCTAATAGCATGTAGGAGCCCGGCCGGAAGGGCTGTATATAATGTTTGCCTGGGGAAGCACGACCGTTCGCCAGCTCCAAAAGAAGCTTGTGGAATTCGTTACGAAATTCCGATAAATAAAATGCAGACGTGTAACGTTAACAACTTTACTTCACGTAAACACAAATATTAACGGGATACAAACAGAACTTAAGGTTTACACCTCTTAAAAATCTCACAACATTCAAAAATACAACTTTTTCGAGTCGTGGTCGAGAGCGGAATCCGCAGTCATCATGGACTGTCAATAATGTCAAAGAAAACTCTCTTCTTTTTCGCTAGCCGTGTGCTCTCTTCTCTTTTCTCGGCGGTCTCTGCCGATTCTTCTTTTTAATTTAACAACTATAGAGAGTAATAGAGAGGAGAACACACAGGCGTGAGGCATGACCCCATAGACCTATTAAGTATGGACGCGGCACAATCGTTATTTTGAGGTTATTCAGCGTTCCCAATGATAGAGAGAGAGGTCCGTGAGAGATGGAGCTAGTTTGGGCTAAAAGTAGGCGGGACCAAAAAATATATAAAATATATACAGGGTGTGTGGAAAAAGGCGATTAATTTGTTAAATTATTTATACGCTTAATATTTAAATATTGTTTTTATCTTGGTATCCACTTGGACAGAAGAATGACCTGGAAGAAACATATTTTTTACAAGAGAAAGCAGCTAGGTCTTAAATTGCGAAATCTGTACTGGCTAATAGGTAGGATGTTCCAATTAACAATACAAAATAAGAACTGTATTTGCAAATGCGTGGGAATTTAGGCTCAGCTGAAAAATGCATTTTGCTCGGCAAAAAAATAATAAATCACAATACTCTCCGCTGCACTTCTCAACCCTATTCTACCATAAGCTACCCTCCTCTACCCCAACTACCTTGCATATCTGAAATCGTAAATCACGTGGTCTTTTGCTTTCTTACTATTGGCTAATGCATTGTCCAATCTCTCATTGCCATATGCCCAAACTAGCTGCATCTCTCTCATTCATCGACAACACAACCTCTTTGTCTAAACCGCGTCCATAGTTAATAGGTCTATGCATGACCCCCACACACTCCCCCCTAGTGATAGCGATACATAACAAAATATAAATAAAGGGGAAAATAAAATATAAATGTTGAATATTACACATAACAAGTAATAATTATTTCCTTCTGTCATAACAAATAAAGGTACATAAAATGAATACAAAGAAAAACATCACTATTGCATCGAAATTATTCGAAACATAAAAAAAATATATATGCACTCCCAACGTTTGCTAGGCATATTGCACAGTATTAATAAAATTCAAATAAAATGTAATTCAAAATAAACATAACAATTGCTTTTATGCCAAAAAATTGGTTCGACTAAACAGAAAAAAATCAAAGCAAAAGTTTCTGTGCCAAGCTGCTATAGATCGGGTGCGAAAGTTACTTTTTTCTGTCGTGAATAAGTTTTTAAAGGTGGCTGGTTGGACGATACGGGCGCGTCGGCATTACCAGCAACTTCATCGGGAACGAAAAATGCCGGCTTAAGCAGTTCCACGGAGACGGTTTTCGCTTTACCGCTGACTTCGATTTCGAAAACTCGATCGGAAACGCGACGAATGACCCTATGTGGCCCGGAGTACGGACGTTCCAGAGCCTTTTTAACCATGTTTCGGAGAAATACATGCGAGCAATCGTGCAAGTTTTTAAAATAAAATGCTTTGTTGCTACTCTTGGGAACCGTGGGAACCGGTCTTATTTGGCGCATATATTCCCTAAACTCCTCAATGAAGAAATTGGGGTCTGGTGAAATATCTTCCGGAAGGAAAAATTCACCAGGGAGACGTAGGGTAGTTCCTAATAAAAATTCCGCCGGAGATGCTCCGGTATCGGAACGCGTATGGGCTCTCAACCCCAACAGCACGGTTGGTAGAATGCGAACCCAGTTATCTTTGGTATGGCACATTACCGCGGCCTTAAAAACCCGATGCCACCGTTCGATTAACCCATTTGATTGGGGGTGATATGGAGTGGTGCGAATCCGCTCCGTTCCAATCAACTTCAATAACGCTTGAAACAGCCGGGACTCGAATTGAGTGCCCTGGTCTGTTGTTATGCACTTTGGAGATCCGTATCTGGATATCCAAGTGTTAAAGAACTCACGAGCGATGGTCTGAGCCGACATGTCCCTAATTGGGGTAGCCTCGACCCATCGTGAAAATCTGTCTATCATAGTGAGGCAGTAAGTATAACCTTCCTGCTGCGGAAGAGGACCAACTATGTCCACATGGACCTGGTCGAAACGGCCATCCGGAGCAACAAGTTGCTCTGGGAGAGTCCTCACGTGTCTAGTCACTTTTGATGCCTGACACTCAATGCAAGTCTTGCACCAAGACTTGACGTCTTTTTGTATATTCGGCCAGACGTATCTCTGGCGAACTAGGCGGTCTGTAACTCTCGCGCTCGGGTGAGCCGGGGAATGGACTGTATGAAAAACTCTCTTACGTAGTTTCTCGGGTACATATGGTCGTATGACCTCCCCAGAGATCTCACACTCCAAAGCGATATTATTTGGCCCCCAAAGAATCTTCTGAAGCTTCAATGGGTGGTCCTGAGATGCTTTAATAGCTTTCAGTTGTTCGTCAGCGACCTGCTGCTCGGCTAGTTCGTTCAAGCTAAATTCCAGTGGAAACCTGAGAGCATCGATACGCGATAGAGAATCAGCCACTGTATTTTCGGAGCCACCGAGGTGAACAAACTCCGTAGTGAACTCAGCAATAAACGATAGTTGTCGCGATTGGCGGGGTGACGCTTTGTCACTGCGTTGTTTAAACGCGTAAATGAGTGGCTTATGGTCTGTGTATACCTTAAACAGGCGACCTTCCAAAAAATGTCTAAAATATTTAATTGCGCCGTAGATAGCGGTAAGCTCGCGGTCGTAGGCGCTGTAGCGCATCTGGGCAGCTGAAAATTTTTGGGAAAAGAACGCTAAGGGTTCCCAACTGCCACTGGACCACTGCTCTAAAACTGCACCCATGGCAAAATCTGACGCATCAGTAACGACTCTGATTTCGGAGTCGATGCGGGGGTGAGCCAACAGGGTGGCATTTGCCAACTCGTGTTTAATTTTACAAAATGCTTCCGTGGCCTCCGGAGTCCATACTACTTCCCGTTTGTCGTTCTTTACAGAACCTACCAAATAGGAGTTAAGCGGAGCTAGGATCGTAGCGGCGCCGGGAAGACATCGGCGATAAAAATTTATCATGCCCAAGAAACGTCGTAGTGCCATGATCGTTTTGGGCTTCTCCATGTTACTAATGGCTTCGATCTTTTTACTGGTAGGGCTAATCCCCTTCGCACCAATCCAATAACCGAGGAATTCCAATTCCGGTACACCGAACACACATTTATCTGTGTTCAAACGAAGGTGAAAATCACGGAGCCTTTGAAAAACCACATCCAGATGTTGGAAATGCTCATCTGGAGAGGACGATGCGACTAAAATGTCGTCGATATATATAAAAACATAATCCAAGTCGCCCAATGCTCGATTTATATATCGTTGGAACGACTGGCTGGCATTACGTAACCCGAAAGTCATGAATAAATATTCGAATAGACCGAATGGGGTGATAATGGCAGTTTTTTCGATATCCTCCGGGGCCATCGGTATCTGATGGTATGCCTTTCGGAGGTCCAGGGATGAGAATATTGTTTTGCCGCTTAAATTCAGTGAACAGTCATGTAAATGTGGGGTCGGGTACCGGTCAGGGACTGTGACGGCATTGAGTCGTCTATAGTCTCCACAAAGACGCCACGATCCGTCCTTTTTGAGCACCATCTGAGCAGGACTGGCCCAAGGACTACTCGAAGGTCGACAAATACCGGCCTCGACGAGTGCCTTAATCTCGGCCTTCGCACATTTCAGTTTCTCAGGGTTGAGTCTCCGAGCACGCTCCGCCACGGGGGGTCCATTTGTTAAAATATGATGAAAGACATTTTTATCCCTGGTGGGGGGTAATGGAAGCGTACCAGTGATTTCGGGATACTTTGCTAACAATCGAGAAACCGATGTGTTCGGATCAAAACAATAAATCGAACTTGTCGATGCCGCACTAAAATTACCAAGGACAAAACAACCGGTTGACGAATCAGTAAGGCGGCGCCTCTTCAAGTCAACCACTAAACCGTGATGGTTCAAAAAATCTGCACCAATGATGGCATAAGGTACAGCCGCAATGCAGAAATTCCATTTAATGGGACGACGCAAACCAAAGTCTAACTCGCGGCACGATTCGCCGTAGGTATCTATGCGCGTATCATTAGCCGCGAAGAGTTTAAATTTAGCAGGCGCAAGTTTTATTTTTGGGTCAGCGGGGACCAACGAAATATCGGCACCGGTGTCCACCAGAAACCATTGCCCGGACTTTTTGTCGCGAATATGGAGGCGGTGAGAAATATCGCTCCCCTCCCCTACGGCCTCCGCGCGGGGGAGAGCTACTAGTTTTTTGCTTTCCAGTTGGCGTTTTCAGAACACCAGCTGCGACACGAGGTAGGGTTCTGTGGGTACTTCTGATGCGCGTAACATAGCTTCGCTCCCTTATCTTCCCCCGATTTACTGCGCGTGCGCGACCTAGATTTGCGGCGCGACCGCGATTCCCGTTCCAACAAATCTACTTTCGTTGTCAGGTCCTGAACTGCCTTTATTAGCGATTGGATCTGCTCTTGAGAGGGGTGAATTTCGGCGTTGATCGAACTGACCTGGGGGCCGCCGTAGGCCGTACTCGAAATATCCGCGAGCTGATCAGCCAACTCCGCCATGGCGTCTAGCGTGGGGGCGTTGGACATGACAATGCCGCGATGTTGCTCAGGCAACTGTTCAAGGAACAGAGACTTGAGAGCCGAATCATCAATCGCGTTATTCACGTTTAGATTGCGAAGCCTACTCAAAATTAGGGAAGGCTTACCGTCGGTCAACACCTGACCTTTTAAAAGTTGCCTTAACTTCGCTTCGTTTGATACCGCAAATGTCTTTATTATTCGATTCTTTAACCGAGTGTAAATATCGCCGGGTGCTGGAGACTCAGCAATTATATCTTTTACGCTACTAAGAACTTCAACGTCGAGCGCGGCGAGCATTATATCAGCCTGAGTGGCTTCAGCGGTAACTCGGGCATTACGAAAGGAGACTTCTATCTGCATAAACCACAACGCGGGATCCGCTCGAAAAAACGTAGGAATCTTCGGAACCCGATAACTATCAACGTGCCGCGACGATTCTCTTAACTGAGCCTCAAGACCCGCAACGCGTTCCTGAGCTGCCTTGGACTGGTCAACAATTGCTTGGATTTGTTCGTCCGTAAAAGGCATATTGAAATCAAAGACGACGCACAAAATTAACAAACGTTGAGAATCGCAATAATGAACGTAAACGATCCCTCTCAGGAATAAAAGTCAAAACAAATATTAATTAAAATAACTAAAGAAATGAATATCAATTAAAAATAATTCAAAAATAAATAAATATTATTTTGGTATCGGTTCAATAGTAATAAAAATTTACAAATACCAACGCACAAATATTGAAATAACAATCGTTATTATTTTATTACTACCATTAAATTATTTATTGTGGGAAAATATCAAACATACGCTTGCTTTACTAATTATCAGCTAATTGAGCGCAAAAATATTGATGGTATCCACAGTTTATTAAATACTAATTGATCCACAGTCGAATTAATTAGCGAATTTCCTTAAAAATTCAATTAAATGAAAAATATTTCCAAGCCACTTCACTAATGAAAGTAAACAGCTGATCACAAATAACAAGTAAACAGTTCATTCACCTGATAAGCGCTTCGTTCACTGCTGCGGCGAGCGATCCACTCCAGATCCACTCAGAGTAGGTCCGGAACGCTGATGGAGTGGTGTTGTCAACTTCGACTACCGAACGCAGTGAACATCGACAAAGGAACGGCTCTGTCAAATGTCAGCACTCAGCTATCGGCTGAAAGACGGCTGACGGACGTCAAATTTTGGCGGTACGCTGAACAGCAACGCCGATACCACGCCGCTTGATTGAGGTTAAATTAGGAGACTGACCTTAAACATCCCAACGATAAGACTCTCACATTCCGAACAATCGGACGCTGCTGAATGGATATCCAGTTGTCCAATAACACGCTGCTAAGACGACATATCACGTCGGGGTCACCAATGTGGAATTCGTTACGAAATTCCGATAAATAAAATGCAGACGTGTAACGTTAACAACTTTACTTCACGTAAACACAAATATTAACGGGATACAAACAGAACTTAAGGTTTACACCTCTTAAAAATCTCACAACATTCAAAAATACAACTTTTTCGAGTCGTGGTCGAGAGCGGAATCCGCAGTCATCATGGACTGTCAATAATGTCAAAGAAAACTCTCTTCTTTTTCGCTAGCCGTGTGCTCTCTTCTCTTTTCTCGGCGGTCTCTGCCGATTCTTCTTTTTAATTTAACAACTATAGAGAGTAATAGAGAGGAGAACACACAGGCGTGAGGCATGACCCCCACAAGCTCGTAAACGACAGCGACCCCTAACGGGCAAACAGCAGCCAGATCATCTCCACACAGTGCGCACAATGTGTTAAACTTCGGGAGAGACCGAGGATAGCCAAAACAATGTTTCAGCTCATCCTCTGAACCGATCACCAGCCGGGTGACCTGTAATAACTTCCGCCAAACCGCTGGGGTACGATACTTATCGGACCGTGAAGCGGTGGCGGAGACCAACTCAGGATACCTTCTCCGTAGGGCACGATCGCTCCAAATGGACCACGCAATTCTGAACAACGAATAGTTGAACAGATTAAGCAGTGACCAGCTAGGGGCGGTGCCCATCAAGTTCCCACAGGAAGAAATAATAATATCTTCATTTTCCTCATCCCCGTAGTTCAGCTTCTGCGGCCCCGAGAGGCTGCGATGTGCCACCCAATTTGGGGAGGCGCGCTGAACCGCTGTAAGATTGGATTCGATTGCATCATTGATGCTCTCTATGAGATAATGCGGGAATCGATCAGTGGCTGCTTTCATGTCATATGATAGCGCCACCCAGGGTCCTAAACCCATCTGTTCCGCACCGGGTGGCAATGCCACTTGGTTGAGGAACTTACGTAGACCGCCATCCACCAAAGCCCGCCGTGTGGGCAAGAAGGGAAGGACGGTCCGGTAAAGGACCTTGCGTACCTGGTGAGCTAACGACTGCAATGCAGCCGGACCGGCAGTTATGACCCTCACTTTGAACGCGCCCCTATCAGGGACGCAGATCACCTTGTGGGTCGGCATGTATCTCTCTGGAAGAGAGATCTCTGGCTCTGCCTCGTCCCAAGTAGGGACAGAGATAGGAGCTGGTAAGCCGAAGGCCTGTTCCACACAAACGTGGTGGACCAGCCTGTCAAGATACCGGTGCTCATCGGTAATCCCGTCACCGGGTGCTTAAAACGCTCCACTCTGGAAGAGTAAAGCTGGCCCCCGGCACGAATAGTGCCGTCAGGGTTCAACAATACGAAATTGGTCGACCCGTCTTCATTGAAGACACGGGTGTCCAGGTCCGGAAACGTGTTGCGTAATTGCACTCGAATTTCTTCCGCCGCACCCCTCAGGCGCGGGTTCTCTCCAAACAAGCACTGCTTGAAAGGGTGAATCCGGGATCCTCCAGCCCTTCCAACTTGTCCTTAGTCACTTTTTGGACCACTTCAAAGAAGCGGTCTGCAAGTGCGGGCAAGACTGGGGGGCAAGAGGTAGCCTCGCGACGATGTTCGCGCAAGGCAATTTCCACGGCCCACCCCCCGCCAGCTGGCAGCGCTCTGGCGAAGCGAGAAAATCGCAACAGCGACTTCTGGCATTTCGCCGAGTTAGCAATGCTACCTCGGAAGAGCAAATCGGATTGTGCGGGCCATCTCGTAAGAACAGGGATATTTTAGAAAATAAATGTCTAAAATTTGTGTAGGTGATTTATCTTTGCTTACTACTATTTTAAAAAGCTGGTTGAAGCGCTTGCCTAATTGTCTGCAGATACTTTTGTCCATATCGAGAATCTGATTCTACAGATCTCCCCTATGGTCTTCTTGTGTTATCTTTATGATGGATTAAACATTAGTTAATTTATTTTGGAGATTCTTTATAGTTCCTGTATTAGAATTACGAAATATTTCATGTATGATAGGTGAATCCGGTGGGTTCATTGACATTAAGTAGTCTATTAGTGCCTCAGTTTCACTGATATCAAGGGCTAAAATCTTTTTTATCTCTGGGTTTGTTGCATAAATAGGTATATACTCTTGGACAATATCTTTAATTATTAGGTTAGCTACAGGTAAAGTAGGGATATTTAATGAAAAAATGTCTTCAATTAATCTTTTATAATCTTTCTCCTTCCTGTGGACAAGTGGAACTAACTGCATTATACATTTCCAAAGATGAGGATTAATTTGTTGATTTCTAACTGTTTTATATAGATTCAGCCATAATGTAAGTTTATCATCTAGACCTCGAATATTATGATTAGCGTAGGATGAAATGGGTAATCCACCCAGTATGTTTGGCCAGAATGAAATGCAGGCTAGCAGAGATATCTTCTCGTCTAGATTTACTACATTTTTTATGACCTCGAGATCTAAGATTCTTTTCCGGAAAATCAGTATGAATAGTTCTATAAGATTTATAATAAAAGCCGTATCTGCAGTTTGAGTATATGTGGCTATATTTTCTGTTGATGTAGCTAGTAAACATATAGAGGATTCACAGAGGATTCACAGAGGATTCATATAGAGGGTACACCGTCATTTTCTTCCGAAATAATTCTCATGGCTCTCTTTGTGCCGTTGGAAATAGGTATTCCGTATAACCACCGTTTCTTTCCATACCCAAATAATCTTGTGGATACCCATGTTTTTTCTTGTTTTAGTCTTAGTCCTTGTCCTTTGAACAATGAGTCTAGAGTGTTCAAGAACTCCTCTCTAATTGTTGAGGTTCTATGTCTTTGAGATGGTCTATATTTTAGAGCCAGAGTTTGTTTGTCAGCGGATTCCATTAAGTTTACATTTAATCTGTGCATTTCTGCTGCAGGAAGAAATGTGCATGATGTTCCATTATGCCATAATTTCTGTTTCATGCCTTCTAATCCCCCTAGTTGTCCTATATGACAGTTTTCTCCTATCTCGGGAAGATAATTTCTGGAATCTTCTGTGTTTGTTATGAAATTGGTCTGTTCTAAAAATTCTTGACCATGCCTGGCAGTTCTATAATTAGGTGGCCTTATTTGATCAAATGATATTCTAGGTGGAGTGAGTCTGTTATTCCGCAACACATAACAACGTTGTAACCAGTTATGCGCGTCTAAGAAAAGATGTCTAAAACCAAATAAATCATTGATATCATTTGCAATGGGATCAACAGAAGGGGCTAGTTGAAATTGGTTCCATTTTTCTAAGTCGAAGTTGAAAATCTCTCCATTTTCTTTCTGGACTTTCAACATACTTGCTACCTTCTTGTTCTGCTAATTCTGCTAATTCAGAATCGGACATGGTTTGTTGAGGGAAATATGGAAAAATGCTCTTTTTGATATTGCCTTCACATACAGTCTGTTGCAAACGTTGTCTAAATGTTTGAGAGCAGTAAGTTCTTCCACCGTCGGATCCTAATTCCCTTTCTTTTCTTGTTAAAAATACAATATCGTTGTCCATATCAAAATTTCCTGATTCTATTTCTTTAATCGTTTCTTGTAATTCTCCTATAGAAAGGAACTCCTCTGCTAATAGCATGTAGGAGCCCGGCCGGAAGGGCTGTATATAATGTTTGCCTGGGGAAGCACGACCGTTCGCCAGCTCCAAAAGAAGCTCGTAAACGACAGCGACCCCTAACGGGCAAACAGCAGCCAGATCATCTCCACATAGTGCGCACAATGTGTTAAACTTCGGGAGAGACCGAGGATAGCCAAAACAATGTTTCAGCTCATCCTCTGAACCGATCACCAGCCGGGTGACCTGTAATAACTTCCGCCAAACCGCTGGGGTACGATACTTATCGGACCGTGAAGCGGTGGCGGAGACCAACTCAGGATACCTTCTCCGTAGGGCACGATCGCTCCAAATGGACCACGCAATTCTGAACAACGAATAGTTGAACAGATTAAGCAGTGACCAGCTAGGGGCGGTGCCCATCAAGTTCCCACAGGAAGAAATAATAATATCTTCATTTTCCTCATCCCCGTAGTTCAGCTTCTGCGGCCCCGAGAGGCTGCGATGTGCCACCCAATTTGGGGAGGCGCGCTGAACCGCTGTAAGATTGGATTCGATTGCATCATTGATGCTCTCTATGAGATAATGCGGGAATCGATCAGTGGCTGCTTTCATGTCATATGATAGCGCCACCCAGGGTCCTAAACCCATCTGTTCCGCACCGGGTGGCAATGCCACTTGGTTGAGGAACTTACGTAGACCGCCATCCACCAAAGCCCACCGTGTGGGCAAGAAGGGAAGGACGGTCCGGTAAAGGACCTTGCGTACCTGGTGAGCTAACGACTGCAATGCAGCCGGACCGGCAGTTATGACCCTCACTTTGAACGCGCCCCTATCAGGGACGCAGATCACCTTGTGGGTCGGCATGTATCTCTCTGGAAGAGAGATCTCCGGCTCTGCCTCGTCCCAAGTAGGGACAGAGATAGGAGCTGGTAAGCCGAAGGCCTGTTCCACACAAACGTGGTGGACCAGCCTGTCAAGATACCGGTGCTCATCGGTAATCCCGTCACCGGGTGCTTAAAACGCTCCACTCTGGAAGAGTAAAGCTGGCCCCCGGTACGAATAGTGCCGTCAGGGTTCAACAATACGAAATTGGTCGACCCGTCTTCATTGAAGACACGGGTGTCCAGGTCCGGAAACGTGTTGCGTAATTGCACTCGAATTTCTTCCGCCGCACCCCTCAGGCGCGGGTTCTCTCCAAACAAGCACTGCTTGAAAGGGTGAATCCGGGATCCTCCAGCCCTTCCAACTTGTCCTTAGTCACTTTTTGGACCACTTCAAAGAAGCGGTCTGCAAGTGCGGGCAAGACTGGGGGGCAAGAGGTAGCCTCGCGACGATGTTCGCGCAAGGCAATTTCCACGGCCCACCCCCCGCCAGCTGGCAGCGCTCTGGCGAAGCGAGAAAATCGCAACAGCGACTTCTGGCATTTCGCCGAGTTAGCAATGCTACCTCGGAAGAGCAAATCCGGCGAGACTTCCCCCACTTCATTGGAGAAGGGGAAGCGCAGCAGAGGGGGAGGTTTAGCATGTAGCTGGTTGCCAGCCAGGAAACGAAGCCATGCCGCCAGCCCCTTAAGGGACTTGGCGACGAAGGCCTCTCCGTTACCGCCGTACGCGCGCAAGACCCAGGAGACAATGTCTCTTAGGCCGGCCATCGCACGGCAGTTGGCAACATTGGCCGTCAAATCAAATTGACAGGACGGCCATACGCTGATAAAGGCGCAGCACAATGCGTTACAAGTGGAAGCGATTCGCTTCCTACCCGGTTTACCCGTATAAACCGGGAAAACCGGCACTCGAACTAGGGGAAGGAGGGCTGCGACGGGACTTTCCAAGTCCTCCAGCAACCCAACAAAGTCCGAAGCCTGAGACGGACCGGACTGGCGAGCAGGGTAAGACGTTGCCCTTCTTGTAAAGAAGCGCACGTAGTTACCCGCCCTTAGGGCATCGCCATTGAAAACAGGAACACACAATGTGGTTTCCGTCATTCTCGCAATGACCTTAATTCTCCTGGATGTCCCTTTAAGTAACGTAGCATGACTCGGGTTTTTTTCATGAAAAAAACTTCTCTCTCTTTGAGAAATCTCAAAAAAATGTAATAAAAGTCCTACAGAAATAAAATTATAAACCCGAGTTTCAATTAAAAAATGAAAAATAAATAAATTTAATGGATGAAAAGTCCACAGAGAACAAGTGATGGACATGCATATCGGAGCTCTACTATATTAACATTGCTTTGAAATCTATAGTGTTGCTTACCCCTAATACTTGTCTATCTGCCAGATGGCTGATATAAAACTTGTCAACATCAGAAGCAAAAGATTGTCCTATTGATAATGACAGTGCTGTTAACAATTCATCATATCTGTAAGATGTTTTTGAATAAAGGCCTTGATTTCTCTCTTCAGGGATCTTTGATGTATCTAGCTGATCCTGAGGTAACGATTGTGTAAATACAACATTGTGGTCAAACATTTCATGTGTGCATTTTGGACAGAATAATATTCCTCTGTATTGAGGAAATTTCTTTGCAAATTGAGGTGTTATGAACATATTGTTTACATATGTATTAAAGTATAAGATTGTTGCCTGGTAAAAGATGTTGTAATCTAGTCCGGTTCTTGTGTAATCAATGAAAGAACTAGTACTAAATCTTATATGACTTGAGATTGTAGGGGTTATGTTTGTCATCGCACCTGATGATTCTCCAATTGAATGGAACCTATGGCCCGCGTGCCCTGAATAAATTTCGGGTATTTCTGATACTAAGCCGGAGATTGTTAGACCCTCTGGCAGGATGGCGGCTTTGGACTCAAGCATCATGTCTAATATATTCATGAGAGGAATAGATTTCATTCTCTTAGCCCATGCATATAGGTGGAGTAGATTTTTTAAAGAGTAAAGGAAGGGAGTACTAGTCAAAAATAGGGTTCTCGTTGATTTCATCTTTTCCTTTGTTGTTGATCCAAAGTATATAAGTTTTCTACCTAAATTTGAGTTATAGAGAGTGTTACAATTAACAAGTTCCTCTGAGAGCTGGATGGCAATACTTTTATTATAATAATTAGGGTCTAAATCTTCAAAATTGACAAGTTGAAACTGCTCCCAGGAAACAGGATGAGAAGAACCTGTTAGCGCATTCTATTTCAATTTTAAATTCTATTTACGATTTTTTCGCGCTTACTGCCTACACCGGAGGGAGTAAGGGATGCGCGAGTTTCCGCAGAGAAACCGCGAGAAGAACGACTTAACTTCGAGACTCTTAACTCGACACAGCGATACAAGAAACGGTCTTTTCTATTTATGTTTTTTACCCTAATAAAGTGGTTGTTTGTTCGTACGTGAGGGAAGTAATTATCCCGACATTTACCCCAACAGAACCGATAGGCTCAATTCCCCAACTGTCAAAGCGGATTGTGCGGGCCATCTCGTAAGAACAGGGATATTTTAGAAAATAAATGTCTAAAGTTTGTGTAGGTGATTTATCTTTGCTTACTACTATTTTAAAAAGCTGGTTGAAGCGCTTGCCTAATTGTCTGCAGATACTTTTGTCCATATCGAGAATCTGATTCTACAGATCTCCCCTATGGTCTTCTTGTGTTATCTTTATGATGGATTAAACATTAGTTAATTTATTTTGGAGATTCTTTATAGTTCCTGTATTAGAATTACGAAATATTTCATGTATGATAGGTGAATCCGGTGGGTTCATTGACATTAAGTAGTCTATTAGTGCCTCAGTTCCACTGATATCAAGGGCTAAAATCTTTTTTATTTCTGGGTTTGTTGCATAAATAGGTATATACTCTTGGACAATATCTTTAATTATTAGGTTAGCTACAGGTAAAGTAGGGATATTTAATGAAAAAATGTCTTCAATTAATCTTTTATAATCTTTCTCCTTCCTGTGGACAAGTGGAACTAACTGCATTATACATTTCCAAAGATGAGGATTAATTTGTTGATTTCTAACTGTTTTATATAGATTCAGCCATAATGTAAGTTTATCATCTAGACCTCGAATATTATGATTAGCGTAGGATGAAATGGGTAATCCACCCAGTATGTTTGGCCAGAATGAAATGCAGGCTAGCAGAGATATCTTCTCGTCTAGATTTACTACATTTTTTATGACCTCGAGATCTAAGATTCTTTTCCGGAAAATCAGTATGAATAGTTCTATAAGATTTATAATAAAAGCCGTATCTGCAGTTTGAGTATATGTGGCTATATTTTCTGTTGATGTAGCTAGTAAACATATAGAGGATTCACAGAGGATTCACAGAGGATTCACAGAGGATTCATATAGAGGGTACACCGTCATTTTCTTCCGAAATAATTCTCATGGCTCTCTTTGTGCCGTTGGAAATAGGTATTCCGTATAACCACCGTTTCTTTCCATACCCAAATAATCTTGTGGATACCCATGTTTTTTCTTGTTTTAGTCTTAGTCCTTGTCCTTTGAACAATGAGTCTAGAGTGTTCAAGAACTCCTCTCTAATTGTTGAGGTTCTATGTCTTTGAGATGGTCTATATTTTAGAGCCAGAGTTTGATTGTCAGCGGATTCCATTAAGTTTACATTTAATCTGTGCATTTCTGCTGCAGGAAGAAATGTGCATGATGTTCCATTATGCCATAATTTCTGTTTCATGCCTTCTAATCCCCCTAGTTGTCCTATATGACAGTTTTCTCCTATCTCGGGAAGATAATTTCTGGAATCTTCTGTGTTTGTTATGAAATTGGTCTGTTCTAAAAATTCTTGACCATGCCTGGCAGTTCTATAATTAGGTGGCCTTATTTGATCAAATGATATTCTAGGTGGAGTGAGTCTGTTATTCCGCAACACATAACAACGTTGTAACCAGTTATGCGCGTCTAAGAAAAGATGTCTAAAACCAAATAAATCATTGATATCATTTGCAATGGGATCAACAGAAGGGGCTAGTTGAAATTGGTTCCATTTTTCTAAGTCGAAGTTGAAAATCTCTCCATTTTCTTTCTGGACTTTCAACATACTTGCTACCTTCTTGTTCTGCTAATTCTGCTAATTCAGAATCGGACATGGTTTGTTGAGGGAAATATGGAAAAATGCTCTTTTTGATATTGCCTTCACATACAGTCTGTTGCAAACGTTGTCTAAATGTTTGAGAGCAGTAAGTTCTTCCACCGTCGGATCCTAATTCCCTTTCTTTTCTTGTTAAAAATACAATATCGTTGTCCATATCAAAATTTCCTGATTCTATTTCTTTAATCGTTTCTTGTAATTCTCCTATAGAAAGGAACTCCTCTGCTAATAGCATGTAGGAGCCCGGCCGGAAGGGCTGTATATAATGTTTGCCTGGGGAAGCACGACCGTTCGCCAGCTCCAAAAGAAGCTCGTAAACGACAGCGACCCCTAACGGGCAAACAGCAGCCAGATCATCTCCACACAGTGCGCACAATGTGTTAAACTTCGGGAGAGACCGAGGATAGCCAAAACAATGTTTCAGCTCATCCTCTGAACCGATCACCAGCCGGGTGACCTGTAATAACTTCCGCCAAACCGCTGGGGTACGATACTTATCGGACCGTGAAGCGGTGGCGGAGACCAACTCAGGATACCTTCTCCGTAGGGCACGATCGCTCCAAATGGACCACGCAATTCTGAACAACGAATAGTTGAACAGATTAAGCAGTGACCAGCTAGGGGCGGTGCCCATCAAGTTCCCACAGGAAGAAATAATAATATCTTCATTTTCCTCATCCCCGTAGTTCAGCTTCTGCGGCCCCGAGAGGCTGCGATGTGCCACCCAATTTGGGGAGGCGCGCTGAACCGCTGTAAGATTGGATTCGATTGCATCATTGATGCTCTCTATGAGATAATGCGGGAATCGATCAGTGGCTGCTTTCATGTCATATGATAGCGCCACCCAGGGTCCTAAACCCATCTGTTCCGCACCGGGTGGCAATGCCACTTGGTTGAGGAACTTACGTAGACCGCCATCCACCAAAGCCCACCGTGTGGGCAAGAAGGGAAGGACGGTCCGGTAAAGGACCTTGCGTACCTGGTGAGCTAACGACTGCAATGCAGCCGGACCGGCAGTTATGACCCTCACTTTGAACGCGCCCCTATCAGGGACGCAGATCACCTTGTGGGTCGGCATGTATCTCTCTGGAAGAGAGATCTCAGGCTCTGCCTCGTCCCAAGTAGGGACAGAGATAGGAGCTGGTAAGCCGAAGGCCTGTTCCACACAAACGTGGTGGACCAGCCTGTCAAGATACCGGTGCTCATCGGTAATCCCGTCACCGGGTGCTTAAAACGCTCCACTCTGGAAGAGTAAAGCTGGCCCCCGGCACGAATAGTGCCGTCAGGGTTCAACAATACGAAATTGGTCGACCCGTCTTCATTGAAGACACGGGTGTCCAGGTCCGGAAACGTGTTGCGTAATTGCACTCGAATTTCTTCCGCCGCACCCCTCAGGCGCGGGTTCTCTCCAAACAAGCACTGCTTGAAAGGGTGAATCCGGGATCCTCCAGCCCTTCCAACTTGTCCTTAGTCACTTTTTGGACCACTTCAAAGAAGCGGTCTGCAAGTGCGGGCAAGACTGGGGGGCAAGAGGTAGCCTCGCGACGATGTTCGCGCAAGGAAATTTCCACGGCCCACCCCCCGCCAGCTGGCAGCGCTCTGGCGAAGCGAGAAAATCGCAACAGCGACTTCTGGCATTTCGCCGAGTTAGCAATGCTACCTCGGAAGAGCAAATCCGGCGAGACTTCCCCCACTTCATTGGAGAAGGGGAAGCGCAGCAGAGGGGGAGGTTTAGCATGTAGCTGGTTGCCAGCCAGGAAACGAAGCCATGCCGCCAGCCCCTTAAGGGACTTGGCGACGAAGGCCTCTCCGTTACCGCCGTACGCGCGCAAGACCCAGGAGACAATGTCTCTTAGGCCGGCCATCGCACGGCAGTTGGCAACATTGGCCGTCAAATCAAATTGACAGGACGGCCATACGCTGATAAAGGCGCAGCACAATGCGTTACAAGTGGAAGCGATTCGCTTCCTACCCGGTTTACCCGTATAAACCGGGAAAACCGGCACTCGAACTAGGGGAAGGAGGGCTGCGACGGGACTTTCCAAGTCCTCCAGCAACCCAACAAAGTCCGAAGCCTGAGACGGACCGGACTGGCGAGCAGGGTAAGACGTTGCCCTTCTTGTAAAGAAGCGCACGTAGTTACCCGCCCTTAGGGCATCGCCATTGAAAACAGGAACACACAATGTGGTTTCCGTCATTCTCGCAATGACCTTAATTCTCCTGGATGTCCCTTTAAGTAACGTAGCATGACTCGGGTTTTTTTCATGAAAAAAAACTTCTCTCTCTTTGAGAAATCTCAAAAAAATGTAATAAAATTCCTACAGAAATAAAATTATAACCCGAGTTTCAATTAAAAAATGAAAAATAAATAAAATTAATGGATGAAAAGTCCACAGAGAACAAGTGATGGACATGCATATCGGAGCTCTACTATATTAACATTGCTTTGAAATCTATAGTGTTGCTTACCCCTAATACTTGTCTATCTGCCAGATGGCTGATATAAAACTTGTCAACATCAGAAGCAAAAGATTGTCCTATTGATAATGACAGTGCTGTTAACAATTCATCATATCTGTAAGATGTTATTGAATAAAGGCCTTGATTTCTCTCTTCAGGGATCTTTGATGTATCTAGCTGATCCTGAGGTAACGATTGTGTAAATACAACATTGTGGTCAAACATTTCATGTGTGCATTTTGGACAGAATAATATTCCTCTGTATTGAGGAAATTTCTTTGCAAATTGAGGTGTTATGAACATATTGTTTACATATGTATTAAAGTATAAGATTGTTGCCTGGTAAAAGATGTTGTAATCTAGTCCGGTTCTTGTGTAATCAATGAAAGAACTAGTACTAAATCTTATATGACTTGAGATTGTAGGGGTTATGTTTGTCATCGCACCTGATGATTCTCCAATTGAATGGAACCTATGGCCCGCGTGCCCTGAATAAATTTCGGGTATTTCTGATACTAAGCCGGAGATTGTTAGACCCTCTGGCAGGATTGCGGCTTTGGACTCAAGCATCATGTCTAATATATTCATGAGAGGAATGGATTTCATTCTCTTAGCCCATGCATATAGGTGGAGTAGATTTTTTAAAGAGTAAAGGAAGGGAGTACTAGTCAAAAATAGGGTTCTCGTTGATTTCATCTTTTCCTTTGTTGTTGATCCAAAGTATATAAGTTTTCTACCTAAATTTGAGTTATAGAGAGTGTTACAATTAACAAGTTCCTCTGAGAGCTGGATGGCAATACTTTTATTATAATAATTAGGGTCTAAATCTTCAAAATTGACAAGTTGAAACTGCTCCCAGGAAACAGGATGAGAAGAACCTGTTAGCGCATTCTATTTCAATTTTAAATTCTATTTACGATTTTTTCGCGCTTACTGCCTACACCGGAGGGAGTAAGGGATGCGCGAGTTTCCGCAGAGAAACCGCGAGAAGAACGACTTAACTTCGAGACTCTTAACTCGACACAGCGATACAAGAAACGGTCTTTTCTATTTATGTTTTTTACCCTAATAAAGTGGTTGTTTGTTCGTACGTGAGGGAAGTAATTATCCCGACATTTACCCCAACAGAACCGATAGGCTCAATTCCCCAACTGTCAAAGCGGATTGTGCGGGCCATCTCGTAAGAACAAGGATATTTTAGAAAATAAATGTCTAAAGTTTGTGTAGGTGATTTATCTATGCTTACTACTATTTTAAAAAGCTGGTTGAAGCGCTTGCCTAATTGTCTGCAGATACTTTTGTCCATATCGAGAATCTGATTCTACAGATCTCCCCTATGGTCTTCTTGTGTTATCTTTATGATGGATTAAACATTAGTTAATTTATTTTGGAGATTCTTTATAGTTCCTGTATTAGAATTACGAAATATTTCATGTATGATAGGTAGATATAAAGGGTTCATTGACATTAAGTAGTCTATTAGTGCCTCAGTTCCACTGATATCAAGGGCTAAAATCTTTTTTATCTCTGGGTTTGTTGCATAAATAGGTATATACTCTTGGACAATATCTTTAATTATTAGGTTAGCTACAGGTAAAGTAGGGATATTTAATGAAAAAATGTCTTCAATTAATCTTTTATAATCTTTCTCCTTCCTGTGGACAAGTGGAACTAACTGCATTATACATTTCCAAAGATGAGGATTAATTTGTTGATTTCTAACTGTTTTATATAGATTCAGCCATAATGTAAGTTTATCATCTAGACCTCGAATATTATGATTAGCGTAGGATGAAATGGGTAATCCACCCAGTATGTTTGGCCAGAATGAAATGCAGGCTAGCAGAGATATCTTCTCGTCTAGATTTACTACATTTTTTATGACCTCGAGATCTAAGATTCTTTTCCGGAAAATCAGTATGAATAGTTCTATAAGATTTATAATAAAAGCCGTATCTGCAGTTTGAGTATATGTGGCTATATTTTCTGTTGATGTAGCTAGTAAACATATAGAGGATTCACAGAGGATTCACAGAGGATTCATATAGAGGGTACACCGTCATTTTCTTCCGAAATAATTCTCATGGCTCTCTTTGTGCCGTTGGAAATAGGTATTCCGTATAACCACCGTTTCTTTCCATACCCAAATAATCTTGTGGATACCCATGTTTTTTCTTGTTTTAGTCTTAGTCCTTGTCCTTTGAACAATGAGTCTAGAGTGTTCAAGAACTCCTCTCTAATTGTTGAGGTTCTATGTCTTTGAGATGGTCTATATTTTAGAGCCAGAGTTTGATTGTCAGCGGATTCCATTAAGTTTACATTTAATCTGTGCATTTCTGCTGCAGGAAGAAATGTGCATGATGTTCCATTATGCCATAATTTCTGTTTCATGCCTTCTAATCCCCCTAGTTGTCCTATATGACAGTTTTCTCCTATCTCGGGAAGATAATTTCTGGAATCTTCTGTGTTTGTTATGAAATTGGTCTGTTCTAAAAATTCTTGACCATGCCTGGCAGTTCTATAATTAGGTGGCCTTATTTGATCAAATGATATTCTAGGTGGAGTGAGTCTGTTATTCCGCAACACATAACAACGTTGTAACCAGTTATGCGCGTCTAAGAAAAGATGTCTAAAACCAAATAAATCATTGATATCATTTGCAATGGGATCAACAGAAGGGGCTAGTTGAAATTGGTTCCATTTTTCTAAGTCGAAGTTGAAAATCTCTCCATTTTCTTTCTGGACTTTCAACATACTTGCTACCTTCTTGTTCTGCTAATTCTGCTAATTCAGAATCGGACATGGTTAGTTGAGGGAAATATGGAAAAATGCTCTTTTTGATATTGCCTTCACATACAGTCTGTTGCAAACGTTGTCTAAATGTTTGAGAGCAGTAAGTTCTTCCACCGTCGGATCCTAATTCCCTTTCTTTTCTTGTTAAAAATACAATATCGTTGTCCATATCAAAATTTCCTGATTCTATTTCTTTAATCGTTTCTTGTAATTCTCCTATAGAAAGGAACTCCTCTGCTAATAGCATGTAGGAGCCCGGCCGGAAGGGCTGTATATAATGTTTGCCTGGGGAAGCACGACCGTTCGCCAGCTCCAAAAGAAGCTCGTAAACGACAGCGACCCCTAACGGGCAAACAGCAGCCAGATCATCTCCACACAGTGCGCACAATGTGTTAAACTTCGGGAGAGACCGAGGATAGCCAAAACAATGTTTCAGCTCATCCTCTGAACCGATCACCAGCCGGGTGACCTGTAATAACTTCCGCCAAACCGCTGGGGTACGATACTTATCGGACCGTGAAGCGGTGGCGGAGACCAACTCAGGATACCTTCTCCGTAGGGCACGATCGCTCCAAATGGACCACGCAATTCTGAACAACGAATAGTTGAACAGATTAAGCAGTGACCAGCTAGGGGCGGTGCCCATCAAGTTCCCACAGGAAGAAATAATAATATCTTCATTTTCCTCATCCCCGTAGTTCAGCTTCTGCGGCCCCGAGAGGCTGCGATGTGCCACCCAATTTGGGGAGGCGCGCTGAACCGCTGTAAGATTGGATTCGATTGCATCATTGATGCTCTCTATGAGATAATGCGGGAATCGATCAGTGGCTGCTTTCATGTCATATGATAGCGCCACCCAGGGTCCTAAACCCATCTGTTCCGCACCGGGTGGCAATGCCACTTGGTTGAGGAACTTACGTAGACCGCCATCCACCAAAGCCCACCGTGTGGGCAAGAAGGGAAGGACGGTCCGGTAAAGGACCTTGCGTACCTGGTGAGCTAACGACTGCAATGCAGCCGGACCGGCAGTTATGACCCTCACTTTGAACGCGCCCCTATCAGGGACGCAGATCACCTTGTGGGTCGGCATGTATCTCTCTGGAAGAGAGATCTCTGGCTCTGCCTCGTCCCAAGTAGGGACAGAGATAGGAGCTGGTAAGCCGAAGGCCTGTTCCACACAAACGTGGTGGACCAGCCTGTCAAGATACCGGTGCTCATCGGTAATCCCGTCACCGGGTGCTTAAAACGCTCCACTCTGGAAGAGTAAAGCTGGCCCCCGGCACGAATAGTGCCGTCAGGGTTCAACAATACGAAATTGGTCGACCCGTCTTCATTGAAGACACGGGTGTCCAGGTCCGGAAACGTGTTGCGTAATTGCACTCGAATTTCTTCCGCCGCACCCCTCAGGCGCGGGTTCTCTCCAAACAAGCACTGCTTGAAAGGGTGAATCCGGGATCCTCCAGCCCTTCCAACTTGTCCTTAGTCACTTTTTGGACCACTTCAAAGAAGCGGTCTGCAAGTGCGGGCAAGACTGGGGGGCAAGAGGTAGCCTCGCGACGATGTTCGCGCAAGGCAATTTCCACGGCCCACCCCCCGCCAGCTGGCAGCGCTCTGGCGAAGCGAGAAAATCGCAACAGCGACTTCTGGCATTTCGCCGAGTTAGCAATGCTACCTCGGAAGAGCAAATCCGGCGAGACTTCCCCCACTTCATTGGAGAAGGCGAAGCGCAGCAGAGGGGGAGGTTTAGCATGTAGCTGGTTGCCAGCCAGGAAACGAAGCCATGCCGCCAGCCCCTTAAGGGACTTGGCGACGAAGGCCTCTCCGTTACCGCCGTACGCGCGCAAGACCCAGGAGACAATGTCTCTTAGGCCGGCCATCGCACGGCAGTTGGCAACATTGGCCGTCAAATCAAATTGACAGGACGGCCATACGCTGATAAAGGCGCAGCACAATGCGTTACAAGTGGAAGCGATTCGCTTCCTACCCGGTTTACCCGTATAAACCGGGAAAACCGGCACTCGAACTAGGGGAAGGAGGGCTGCGACGGGACTTTCCAAGTCCTCCAGCAACCCAACAAAGTCCGAAGCCTGAGACGGACCGGACTGGCGAGCAGGGTAAGACGTTGCCCTTCTTGTAAAGAAGCGCACGTAGTTACCCGCCCTTAGGGCATCGCCATTGAAAACAGGAACACACAATGTGGTTTCCGTCATTCTCGCAATGACCTTAATTCTCCTGGATGTCCCTTTAAGTAACGTAGCATGACTCGGGTTTTTTTCATGAAAAAAAACTTCTCTCTCTTTGAGAAATCTCAAAAAAAATGTAATAAAAGTCCTACAGAAATAAAATTATAAACCCGAGTTTCAATTAAAAAATGAAAAATAAATAAAATTAATGGATGAAAAGTCCACAGAGAACAAGTGATGGACATGCATATCGGAGCTCTACTATATTGACATTGCTTTGAAATCTATAGTGTTGCTTACCCCTAATACTTGTCTATCTGCCAGATGGCTGATATAAAACTTGTCAACATCAGAAGCAAAAGATTGTCCTATTGATAATGACAGTGCTGTTAACAATTCATCATATCTGTAAGATGTTATTGAATAAAGGCCTTGATTTCTCTCTTCAGGGATCTTTGATGTATCTAGCTGATCCTGAGGTAACGATTGTGTAAATACAACATTGTGGTCAAACATTTCATGTGTGCATTTTGGACAGAATAATATTCCTCTGTATTGAGGAAATTTCTTTGCAAATTGAGGTGTTATGAACATATTGTTTACATATGTATTAAAGTATAAGATTGTTGCCTGGTAAAAGATGTTGTAATCTAGTCCGGTTCTTGTGTAATCAATGAAAGAACTAGTACTAAATCTTATATGACTTGAGATTGTAGGGGTTATGTTTGTCATCGCACCTGATGATTCTCCAATTGAATGGAACCTATGGCCCGCGTGCCCTGAATAAATTTCGGGTATTTCTGATACTAAGCCGGAGATTGTTAGACCCTCTGGCAGGATGGCGGCTTTGGACTCAAGCATCATGTCTAATATATTCATGAGAGGAATAGATTTCATTCTCTTAGCCCATGCATATAGGTGGAGTAGATTTTTTAAAGAGTAAAGGAAGGGAGTACTAGTCAAAAATAGGGTTCTCGTTGATTTCATCTTTTCCTTTGTTGTTGATCCAAAGTATATAAGTTTTCTACCTAAATTTGAGTTATAGAGAGTGTTACAATTAACAAGTTCCTCTGAGAGCTGGATGGCAATACTTTTATTATAATAATTAGGGTCTAAATCTTCAAAATTGACAAGTTGAAACTGCTCCCAGGAAACAGGATGAGAAGAACCTGTTAGCGCATTCTATTTCAATTTTAAATTCTATTTACGATTTTTTCGCGCTTACTGCCTACACCGGAGGGAGTAAGGGATGCGCGAGTTTCCGCAGAGAAACCGCGAGAAGAACGACTTAACTTCGAGACTCTTAACTCGACACAGCGATACAAGAAACGGTCTTTTCTATTTATGTTTTTTACCCTAATAAAGTGGTTGTTTGTTCGTACGTGAGGGAAGTAATTATCCCGACATTTACCCCAACAGAACCGATAGGCTCAATTCCCCAACTGTCAAAGCGGATTGTGCGGGCCATCTCGTAAGAACAAGGATATTTTAGAAAATAAATGTCTAAAGTTTGTGTAGGTGATTTATCTATGCTTACTACTATTTTAAAAAGCTGGTTGAAGCGCTTGCCTAATTGTCTGCAGATACTTTTGTCCATATCGAGAATCTGATTCTACAGATCTCCCCTATGGTCTTCTTGTGTTATCTTTATGATGGATTAAACATTAGTTAATTTATTTTGGAGATTCTTTATAGTTCCTGTATTAGAATTACGAAATATTTCATGTATGATAGGTAGATATAAAGGGTTCATTGACATTAAGTAGTCTATTAGTGCCTCAGTTCCACTGATATCAAGGGCTAAAATCTTTTTTATCTCTGGGTTTGTTGCATAAATAGGTATATACTCTTGGACAATATCTTTAATTATTAGGTTAGCTACAGGTAAAGTAGGGATATTTAATGAAAAAATGTCTTCAATTAATCTTTTATAATCTTTCTCCTTCCTGTGGACAAGTGGAACTAACTGCATTATACATTTCCAAAGATGAGGATTAATTTGTTGATTTCTAACTGTTTTATATAGATTCAGCCATAATGTAAGTTTATCATCTAGACCTCGAATATTATGATTAGCGTAGGATGAAATGGGTAATCCACCCAGTATGTTTGGCCAGAATGAAATGCAGGCTAGCAGAGATATCTTCTCGTCTAGATTTACTACATTTTTTATGACCTCGAGATCTAAGATTCTTTTCCGGAAAATCAGTATGAATAGTTCTATAAGATTTATAATAAAAGCCGTATCTGCAGTTTGAGTATATGTGGCTATATTTTCTGTTGATGTAGCTAGTAAACATATAGAGGATTCACAGAGGATTCACAGAGGATTCACAGAGGATTCATATAGAGGGTACACCGTCATTTTCTTCCGAAATAATTCTCATGGCTCTCTTTGTGCCGTTGGAAATAGGTATTCCGTATAACCACCGTTTCTTTCCATACCCAAATAATCTTGTGGATACCCATGTTTTTTCTTGTTTTAGTCTTAGTCCTTGTCCTTTGAACAATGAGTCTAGAGTGTTCAAGAACTCCTCTATAATTGTTGAGGTTCTATGTCTTTGAGATGGTCTATATTTTAGAGCCAGAGTTTGATTGTCAGCGGATTCCATTAAGTTTACATTTAATCTGTGCATTTCTGCTGCAGGAAGAAATGTGCATGATGTTCCATTATGCCATAATTTCTGTTTCATGCCTTCTAATCCCCCTAGTTGTCCTATATGACAGTTTTCTCCTATCTCGGGAAGATAATTTCTGGAATCTTCTGTGTTTGTTATGAAATTGGTCTGTTCTAAAAATTCTTGACCATGCCTGGCAGTTCTATAATTAGGTGGCCTTATTTGATCAAATGATATTCTAGGTGGAGTGAGTCTGTTATTCCGCAACACATAACAACGTTGTAACCAGTTATGCGCGTCTAAGAAAAGATGTCTAAAACCAAATAAATCATTGATATCATTTGCAATGGGATCAACAGAAGGGGCTAGTTGAAATTGGTTCCATTTTTCTAAGTCGAAGTTGAAAATCTCTCCATTTTCTTTCTGGACTTTCAACATACTTGCTACCTTCTTGTTCTGCTAATTCTGCTAATTCAGAATCGGACATGGTTTGTTGAGGGAAATATGGAAAAATGCTCTTTTTGATATTGCCTTCACATACAGTCTGTTGCAAACGTTGTCTAAATGTTTGAGAGCAGTAAGTTCTTCCACCGTCGGATCCTAATTCCCTTTCTTTTCTTGTTAAAAATACAATATCGTTGTCCATATCAAAATTTCCTGATTCTATTTCTTTAATCGTTTCTTGTAATTCTCCTATAGAAAGGAACTCCTCTGCTAATAGCATGTAGGAGCCCGGCCGGAAGGGCTGTATATAATGTTTGCCTGGGGAAGCACGACCGTTCGCCAGCTCCAAAAGAAGCTCGTAAACGACAGCGACCCCTAACGGGCAAACAGCAGCCAGATCATCTCCACACAGTGCGCACAATGTGTTAAACTTCGGGAGAGACCGAGGATAGCCAAAACAATGTTTCAGCTCATCCTCTGAACCGATCACCAGCCGGGTGACCTGTAATAACTTCCGCCAAACCGCTGGGGTACGATACTTATCGGACCGTGAAGCGGTGGCGGAGACCAACTCAGGATACCTTCTCCGTAGGGCACGATCGCTCCAAATGGACCACGCAATTCTGAACAACGAATAGTTGAACAGATTAAGCAGTGACCAGCTAGGGGCGGTGCCCATCAAGTTCCCACAGGAAGAAATAATAATATCTTCATTTTCCTCATCCCCGTAGTTCAGCTTCTGCGGCCCCGAGAGGCTGCGATGTGCCACCCAATTTGGGGAGGCGCGCTGAACCGCTGTAAGATTGGATTCGATTGCATCATTGATGCTCTCTATGAGATAATGCGGGAATCGATCAGTGGCTGCTTTCATGTCATATGATAGCGCCACCCAGGGTCCTAAACCCATCTGTTCCGCACCGGGTGGCAATGCCACTTGGTTGAGGAACTTACGTAGACCGCCATCCACCAAAGCCCACCGTGTGGGCAAGAAGGGAAGGACGGTCCGGTAAAGGACCTTGCGTACCTGGTGAGCTAACGACTGCAATGCAGCCGGACCGGCAGTTATGACCCTCACTTTGAACGCGCCCCTATCAGGGACGCAGATCACCTTGTGGGTCGGCATGTATCTCTCTGGAAGAGAGATCTCTGGCTCTGCCTCGTCCCAAGTAGGGACAGAGATAGGAGCTGGTAAGCCGAAGGCCTGTTCCACACAAACGTGGTGGACCAGCCTGTCAAGATACCGGTGCTCATCGGTAATCCCGTCACCGGGTGCTTAAAACGCTCCACTCTGGAAGAGTAAAGCTGGCTCCCGGCACGAATAGTGCCGTCAGGGTTCAACAATACGAAATTGGTCGACCCGTCTTCATTGAAGACACGGGTGTCCAGGTCCGGAAACGTGTTGCGTAATTGCACTCGAATTTCTTCCGCCGCACCCCTCAGGCGCGGGTTCTCTCCAAACAAGCACTGCTCTTGAAAGGGTGAATCCGGGATCCTCCAGCCCTTCCAACTTGTCCTTAGTCACTTTTTGGACCACTTCAAAGAAGCGGTCTGCAAGTGCGGGCAAGACTGGGGGGCAAGAGGTAGCCTCGCGACGATGTTCGCGCAAGGCAATTTCCACGGCCCACCCCCCGCCAGCTGGCAGCGCTCTGGCGAAGCGAGAAAATCGCAACAGCGACTTCTGGCATTTCGCCGAGTTAGCAATGCTACCTCGGAAGAGCAAATCCGGCGAGACTTCCCCCACTTCATTGGAGAAGGGGAAGCGCAGCAGAGGGGGAGGTTTAGCATGTAGCTGGTTGCCAGCCAGGAAACGAAGCCATGCCGCCAGCCCCTTAAGGGACTTGGCGACGAAGGCCTCTCCGTTACCGCCGTACGCGCGCAAGACCCAGGAGACAATGTCTCTTAGGCCGGCCATCGCACGGCAGTTGGCAACATTGGCCGTCAAATCAAATTGACAGGACGGCCATACGCTGATAAAGGCGCAGCACAATGCGTTACAAGTGGAAGCGATTCGCTTCCTACCCGGTTTACCCGTATAAACCGGGAAAACCGGCACTCGAACTAGGGGAAGGAGGGCTGCGACGGAACTTTCCAAGTCCTCCAGCAACCCAACAAAGTCCGAAGCCTGAGACGGACCGGACTGGCGAGCAGGGTAAGACGTTGCCCTTCTTGTAAAGAAGCGCACGTAGTTACCCGCCCTTAGGGCATCGCCATTGAAAACAGGAACACACAATGTGGTTTCCGTCATTCTCGCAATGACCTTAATTCTCCTGGATGTCCCTTTAAGTAACGTAGCATGACTCGGGTTTTTTTCATGAAAAAAAACTTCTCTCTCTTTGAGAAATCTCAAAAAAAATGTAATAAAAGTCCTACAGAAATAAAATTATAAACCCGAGTTTCAATTAAAAAATGAAAAATAAATAAAACTAATGGATGAAAAGTCCACAGAGAACAAGTGATGGACATGCATATCGGAGCTCTACTATATTGACATTGCTTTGAAATCTATAGTGTTGCTTACCCCTAATACTTGTCTATCTGCCAGATGGCTGATATATAACTTGTCAACATCAAAAGCAAAAGATTGTCCTATTGATAATGACAGTGCTGTTAACAATTCATCATATCTGTAAGATGTTATTGAATAAAGGCCTTGATTTCTCTCTTCAGGGATCTTTGATGTATCTAGCTGATCCTGAGGTAACGATTGTGTAAATACAACATTGTGGTCAAACATTTCATGTGTGCATTTTGGACAGAATAATATTCCTCTGTATTGAGGAAATTTCTTTGCAAATTGAGGTGTTATGAACATATTGTTTACATATGTATTAAAGTATAAGATTGTTGCCTGGTAAAAGATGTTGTAATCTAGTCCGGTTCTTGTGTAATCAATGAAAGAACTAGTACTAAATCTTATATGACTTGAGATTGTAGGGGTTATGTTTGTCATCGCACCTGATGATTCTCCAATTGAATGGAACCTATGGCCCGCGTGCCCTGAATAAATTTCGGGTATTTCTGATACTAAGCCGGAGATTGTTAGACCCTCTGGCAGGATGGCGGCTTTGGACTCAAGCATCATGTCTAATATATTCATGAGAGGAATGGATTTCATTCTCTTAGCCCATGCATATAGGTGGAGTAGATTTTTTAAAGAGTAAAGGAAGGGAGTACTAGTCAAAAATAGGGTTCTCGTTGATTTCATCTTTTCCTTTGTTGTTGATCCAAAGTATATAAGTTTTCTACCTAAATTTGAGTTATAGAGAGTGTTACAATTAACAAGTTCCTCTGAGAGCTGGATGGCAATACTTTTATTATAATAATTAGGGTCTAAATCTTCAAAATTGACAAGTTGAAACTGCTCCCAGGAAACAGGATGAGAAGAACCTGTTAGCGCATTCTATTTCAATTTTAAATTCTATTTACGATTTTTTCGCGCTTACTGCCTACACCGGAGGGAGTAAGGGATGCGCGAGTTTCCGCAGAGAAACCGCGAGAAGAACGACTTAACTTCGAGACTCTTAACTCGACACAGCGATACAAGAAACGGTCTTTTCTATTTATGTTTTTTACCCTAATAAAGTGGTTGTTTGTTCGTACGTGAGGGAAGTAATTATCCCGACATTTACCCCAACAGAACCGATAGGCTCAATTCCCCAACTGTCAAAGCGGATTGTGCGGGCCATCTCGTAAGAACAAGGATATTTTAGAAAATAAATGTCTAAAGTTTGTGTAGGTGATTTATCTATGCTTACTACTATTTTAAAAAGCTGGTTGAAGCGCTTGCCTAATTGTCTGCAGATACTTTTGTCCATATCGAGAATCTGATTCTACAGATCTCCCCTATGGTCTTCTTGTGTTATCTTTATGATGGATTAAACATTAGTTAATTTATTTTGGAGATTCTTTATAGTTCCTGTATTAGAATTACGAAATATTTCATGTATGATAGGTAGATATAAAGGGTTCATTGACATTAAGTAGTCTATTAGTGCCTCAGTTCCACTGATATCAAGGGCTAAAATCTTTTTTATCTCTGGGTTTGTTGCATAAATAGGTATATACTCTTGGACAATATCTTTAATTATTAGGTTAGCTACAGGTAAAGTAGGGATATTTAATGAAAAAATGTCTTCAATTAATCTTTTATAATCTTTCTCCTTCCTGTGGACAAGTGGAACTAACTGCATTATACATTTCCAAAGATGAGGATTAATTTGTTGATTTCTAACTGTTTTATATAGATTCAGCCATAATGTAAGTTTATCATCTAGACCTCGAATATTATGATTAGCGTATGATGAAATGGGTAATCCACCCAGTATGTTTGGCCAGAATGAAATGCAGGCTAGCAGAGATATCTTCTCGTCTAGATTTACTACATTTTTTATGACCTCGAGATCTAAGATTATTTTCCGGAAAATCAGTATGAATAGTTCTATAAGATTTATAATAAAAGCCGTATCTGCAGTTTGAGTATATGTGGCTATATTTTCTGTTGATGTAGCTAGTAAACATATAGAGGATTCACAGAGGATTCACAGAGGATTCATATAGAGGGTACACCGTCATTTTCTTCCGAAATAATTCTCATGGCTCTCTTTGTGCCGTTGGAAATAGGTATTCCGTATAACCACCGTTTCTTTCCATACCCAAATAATCTTGTGGATACCCATGTTTTTTCTTGTTTTAGTCTTAGTCCTTGTCCTTTGAACAATGAGTCTAGAGTGTTCAAGAACTCCTCTCTAATTGTTGAGGTTCTATGTCTTTGAGATGGTCTATATTTTAGAGCCAGAGTTTGATTGTCAGCGGATCCCATTAAGTTTACATTTAATCTGTGCATTTCTGCTGCAAGAAGAAATGTGCATGATCTTCCATTATGCCATAATTTCTGTTTCATGCCTTCTAATCCCCCTAGTTGTCCTATATGACAGTTTTCTCCTATCTCGGGAAGATAATTTCTGGAATCTTCTGTGTTTGTTATGAAATTGATCTGTTCTAAAAATTCTTGACCATGCCTGGTAGTTCTATAATTAGGTGGCCTTATTTGATCAAATGATATTCTAGGTGGAGTGCGTCTGTTATTTCGCAACACATAACAACGTTGTAACCAGTTATGCGCGTCTAAGAAAAGATGTCTAAAACCAAATAAATCATTGATGTCATTTGCAATGGGATCAACCGAAGGGACTCGTTGAAATTGGTTCCATTTTTCTAAGTCGAAGTTGAAAATCTCTCCATTTTCTTGCTGGACTTTCAACATACTTGCTACCTTCTTGTTGACTGCTAATTCAGAATCGGACATGGTTTGTTGAGGGAAATATGGAAAAATGCTCTTTTTGATATTGCCTTCACATACAGTCTGTTGCAAACGTTGTCTAAATGTTTGAGAGCAGTAAGTTCTTCCACCGTCGGATCCTAATTCCCTTTCTTTTCTTGTTAAAAATACAATATCGTTGTCCATATCAAAATTTCCTGATTCTATTTCTTTAATCGTTTCTTGTAATTCTCCTGGATGTCCCTTTAAGTAACGTAGCATGACTCGGGTTTTTTTCATGAAAAAAACTTCTCTCTCTTTGAGAAATCTCAAAAAAATGTAATAAAAGTCCTACAGAAATAAAATTATAAACCCGAGTTTCAATTAAAAAATGAAAAATAAATAAAACTAATGGATGAAAAGTCCACAGAGAACAAGTGATGGACATGCATATCGGAGCTCTACTATATTGACATTGCTTTGAAATCTATAGTGTTGCTTACCCCTAATACTTGTCTATCTGCCAGATGGCTGATATAAAACTTGTCAACATCAGAAGCAAAAGATTGTCCTATTGATAATGACAGTGTTGTTAACAATTCATCATATCTGTAAGATGTTATTGAATAAAGGCCTTGATTTCTCTCTTCAGGGATCTTTGATGTATCTAGCTGATCCTGAGGTAACGATTGTGTAAATACAACATTGTGGTCAAACATTTCATGTGTGCATTTTGGACAGAATAATATTCCTCTGTATTGAGGAAATTTCTTTGCAAATTGAGGTGTTATGAACATATTGTTTACATATGTATCTTATATATACTAAAACCCCAGGCGACATCCTATTGATTGGAGAGTTTTATTCTTTTTGAATTATTCGGGGACGGAGAGGGGTGTAGGAAGATGAAACCGGACCCGCTGATTACGAAAATGACCGTCTTTTCCCCGACTAAATTCGTTTTCGCTCACAATCGCGATTTGAAAATGAAAATTGTCGGCCATGTTGAAAATTTTTGAAGTGTACGTAATTTTGTGTCATTTTTCGTACTTTCGCGTGGATCCGAATTTTGCCGAACCTTCACTCGGCGAACCGATCTCCGAGAAATTTTGAAATTACACAATTATATCTAAGAAAATGAATAAAAAATCGTTTCTACAAGCGTTTTATTGAATAATTTGTAAAAATAAACAAGAATAAATAACCAGCTAAAAAAATTTCGTCGAGAAATTTGAATATGTCAACAGTGTCATTTGAAACTGCCGACGGGACGGGTCGCTTGCGCTTCGATCCGCATAATTTCGCCTTTTTAATGGATTTTCAGCGTTAAATTCAAGGTAAGTAAGCTTATTTGACAATTTAATACCTCTACAAACAATCTTCTACGATATTTAAATGGTCCCGAATAAGAAATAACCCATTTAAAAATTGCAAGGTTAAGTTGAATAAAGCCGTTTATTAAGCAGATTATTTTACTTTTTAGAGGAGGTGCAGCCTTTATTTGACCAAAAATAACCAACTGAAGATGAAAACAAGGTCCAAGTAAGCATATTGTGCCAAATTCCCTTGATAATTTGTCAATATTTGGATTCGAAGAATGGTTTACGTAGAAAATCCTACCTCAATGCATGGTGTTACATTTGGAGGAATACCACTTTTTGGGTGTAAGAACCGTTTGTAAAGTATAGATCTGCCGAAAGAAGACTAAATAGTGATCATTTTAAAGAAAAAAACGATAAAAATCGGTCAAGAATTAACGAAGAAGATTCATAGGCCTTTTACCATTCGGGTGAGTGTCTACATTAACCTTACGATACCTACGTAAATTTAAGTAAATGAATATAAAATCGTTTCAGCAACCTTTTTTGTTGCATAATCTGTAAAAATAAACAAGATTAAGTTAAATAATCCGTTTTAAATTCGTCTAGAAATTTGGAAATGGAAAATGCAAAACTGTCAAGTGTCAACAGTGTCATTTGAAACTACCGTCGGAAAAGAAACTTGCGCTTCGATGCGCCTAATTTCGCATTTTTAATGGATTTTCAGCGTTAAATTCAAGGTAAGTGAGCTTATTTGATGATATTAATACCTTTACAAACAATCTACGATATTTAAATGGTCCCGTACAAGAAATAACCCATTTAAAACATTGTAGGTTAAGTTTCATAAAGCCGCTTTTTAACCAAATTATTTTACTTTTTAGAGGACCTGCAGCCTATATTTGACCGAAAATACCTAACTGAAGTTGAGAAAAAGGACCCAGTAAGCATATTGTGACAAAGTCCCTTGATTATTAGTCAATATTTGGATACGAAGAATGGTCTACGTAGAAAATCCTACCTCAATAAATGGTGCTACATTTGGAGGAATACCACTTTTTGGGTGTAAATACAGTTTCCAGAGTATGGAAAAGCCGAAAGAGGACTAAGTAAGCGTCGTTTTAACGAAAAAATGATTAAAATTGGTCCAGAAATAACGGAGAAATGAAACCTAACATTTTTCCTTCGTTCGAAGAACTACATGGGTTACTTTTATTCAAAAGTATAAGCTGCTTAAATCGTAAGTACTTGATAAAATGTTCTATTAGCACAAAATATCGTTCGATTAAGATTGTTTTATACGAAAATCGTAGAAATTTATTGATATTTAACAAAGTATCGAATGATTTTTTGTTACCCGTAGAATAAAAAGGAACATTTATTACTTATAATTTCACCTTATTTTGCAGGATTGACACTGAAAAATAGGAAGTAATTGACTACTAGAAACGTAAAACAAACCACCAACAACAATTAGGACAATATTTTGGATTTTTTCTGCGATTTTTACCATTCTTCGAAACATCTTTTACTTCGATCGGAGTATCTTCGGGTACCACAATAATGAGTTTAAAACGTAAGTACTTACTAATATTATGTTAACAGGACAAAATATCATTCGAATACATTTATTTGAAACAGAAATCATTAAAATTTGTTAAAAAATAACTTGGTAACGAATGATTTTTTGTTATCAGTAAAATTAAGGGCACATTTGAGTAATTTGGAGTTTTATGGTATTATCTACCATTTTCTACCTTTTATTAAAATGCTCTTAACTTTAAAATGAATACTAAAAAGGTAAGAATTGAATTTTCTATGAGAATGAACTCATTTTTAATGATTTTTTTCTATTTTTCAGGATTATGAAGCTATTTTGACCGTTTTCTTCCGTTTTCAAGACTATTATATCTTCAAAATGAATACTAAAAAGGTAAGAATTGTATTTTCTATGAGATTGAACCCTTTTTAATGTTTTTTTTTTCTATTTTTCAGGATTATTCAGCTGTTTCAAGCCTTATGAGAGAGGATTCGAACTCGATATGATTAGCAATACAGTCAATTTGGATAATTTGGAGAGTTTCCTTGGAATTTCGACCGTTTTCTTCCGTTTCCAAGACTATTATGTATTCAAAATGAATAATAAAAAGGTAAGAATTGAATTTTCTATAAGAATGAACCTATTTTTAATGTTTTTTTATTCTATTTTTCAGGATTATAAAGCTGTTTCAAGCCTTATAAGAGAGGATTTGAACTCTATACGACTAGCAAAACAGTCAATTTGGATAATTTGGAGAGCTTCTTTGGAATTTTGACAGTTTTCTTTCGTTTTCAAGACTATTATGTCTTCAAAATGAATACTAAAAAGGTAAGAATTGAATTTTCTATAAGAATGAACCCATTTTTAATATTTTTTTTTCTATTTTTCAGGATTATTCAGCTGTTTCAAGCCTTATGAGAGAGGATAGAACTCGATATTACTAACAATGCAGTCAATTTGGATAATTTGGAGAGTTTCCTTTGAATTTCGACCGTTTTCATCCGTTTTCAAGACTATTATGTCTTCAAAATAAATACTAAAAAGGTAAGAATTAAATTTTCTATGAGATTGAACCCATTTTTAATGTTTTTTTTTCTATTTTTCAGGATTATTCAGCTGTTTCAAGCCTTATAAGAGAGGATTCGAACTCGATATGACTAACAATACAGTCAATTTGGATAATTTGGAGAGTTTCCTTTGAATTTCGACCGTTTTCATCCGTTTTCAAGACTATTATGTCTTTAAAATGAATACTAAAAAGGTAAGAATTGAATTTTCTATAAGAATAAACCCATTTTTAATGATTCTTTTTCTATTTTTCAGGATTATAATGCTGTTTCAAGCCTTATGAGTGAGCATTAGAACTCGATATGACTAGCAATACAGTCAATTTGGATAATTTGGAGAGTTTCCTTGGAATTTTGACAGTTTTCTTCCGTTTTCAAGACTATTATGTCTTCAAAATGAATTCTAAAAAGGTAAGAATTGAATTTTCTATGAGAATGAACCTTTTTTTAATGTTTTTTTTTTTTCTATTTTTCAGGATTATTCAGCTGTTTCAAGCCTTATGAGAGAGGATAGAACTCGATATGACTAACAATGCAGTCAATTTGGATAATTTGGAGAGTTTCCTTTGAATTTCGACCGTTTTCATCCGTTTTCAAGACTATTATGTCTTCAAAATAAATACTAAAAAGGTAAGAATTAAATTTTCTATGAGATTGAACCCATTTTTAATGTTTTTTTTTCTATTTTTCAGGATTATTCAGCTGTTTCAAGCCTTATAAGAGAGGATTCGAACTCGATATGACTAACAATACAGTCAATTTGGATAATTTGGAGAGTTTCCTTTGAATTTCGACCGTTTTCATCCGTTTTCAAGACTATTATGTCTTTAAAATGAATACTAAAAAGGTAAGAATTGAATTTTCTATAAGAATAAACCCATTTTTAATGATGTTTATTCTATTTTTCAGGATTATTCAGCTGTTTCAAGCCTTATGAGAGAGGATTAGAACTCGATATGACTAACAATACAGTCAATTTGGATAATTTGGAGAGTTTCCTTGGAATTTCGACCGTTTTCTTCCGTTTCCAAGACTATTATGTATTAAAAATGAATACTAAAAAGGTAAGAATTGAATTTTCTATAAGAATGAACCTATTTTTAATGTTTTTTTATTCTATTTTTCAGGATTATAAAGCTGTTTCAAGCCTTATAAGAGAGGATTTGAACTCTATACGACTAGCAAAACAGTCAATTTGGATAATTTGGAGAGCTTCTTTGGAATTTTGACAGTTTTCTTTCGTTTTTAAGACTATTATGTCTTCAAAATGAATACTGAAAAGGTAAGAATTGAATTTTCTATAAGAATGAACCCTTTTTAATGTTTTTTTTTCTATTTTTCAGGATTATTCAGCTGTTTCAAGCCTTATGAGTGAGCATTAGAACTCGATATGACTATCAATACAGTCAATTTGGATAATTTGGAGAGTTTCCTTGGAATTTTGACAGTTTTCTTCCGTTTTCAAGACTATTATGTCTTCAAAATGAATTCTAAAAAGGTAAGAATTGAATTTTCTATGAGAATGAACCTTTTTTTAATGTTTTTTTTTTTCTATTTTTCAGGATTATTCAGCTGTTTCAAGCCTTATGAGAGAGGATAGAACTCGATATGACTAACAATGCAGTCAATTTGGATAATTTGGAGAGTTTCCTTTGAATTTCGACCGTTTTCATCCGTTTTCAAGACTATTATGTCTTCAAAATAAATACTAAAAAGGTAAGAATTAAATTTTCTATGAGATTGAACCCATTTTTAATGTTTTTTTTTCTATTTTTCAGGATTATTCAGCTGTTTCAAGCCTTATAAGAGAGGATTCGAACTCGATATGACTAACAATACAGTCAATTTGGATAATTTGGAGAGTTTCCTTTGAATTTCGACCGTTTTCATCCGTTTTCAAGACTATTATGTCTTTAAAATGAATACTAAAAAGGTAAGAATTGAATTTTCTATAAGAATAAACCCATTTTTAATGATGTTTATTCTATTTTTCAGGATTATTCAGCTGTTTCAAGCCTTATGAGAGAGGATTAGAACTCGATATGACTAACAATACAGTCAATTTGGATAATTTGGAGAGTTTCCTTGGAATTTCGACCGTTTTCTTCCGTTTCCAAGACTATTATGTATTAAAAATGAATACTAAAAAGGTAAGAATTGAATTTTCTATAAGAATGAACCTATTTTTAATGTTTTTTTATTCTATTTTTCAGGATTATAAAGCTGTTTCAAGCCTTATAAGAGAGGATTTGAACTCTATACGACTAGCAAAACAGTCAATTTGGATAATTTGGAGAGCTTCTTTGGAATTTTGACAGTTTTCTTTCGTTTTTAAGACTATTATGTCTTCAAAATGAATACTGAAAAGGTAAGAATTGAATTTTCTATAAGAATGAACCCTTTTTAATGTTTTTTTTTCTATTTTTCAGGATTATTCAGCTGTTTCAAGCCTTATGAGAGAGGATTAGAACTCGATATGACTAGCAAAACAGTCAATTTGGATAATTTGGAGAGCTTCTTTGGAATTTTGACAGTTTTCTTTCGTTTTTAAGACTATTATGTCTTCAAAATGAATACTGAAAAGGTAAGAATTGAATTTTCTATGAGATTGAACCCTTTTTAATGTTTTTTTTTCTATTTTTCAGGATTATTCAGCTGTTTCAAGCCTTATGAGAGAGGATTAGAACTCGATATGACTAGCAAAACAGTCAATTTGGATAATTTGGAGAGCTTCTTTGGAATTTTGACAGTTTTCTTTCGTTTTCAAGACTATTATGTCTTCAAAATGAATACTAAAAAGGTAAGAATTGAATTTTCTATAAGAATGAACCCATTTTTAATATTTTTTTTCTATTTTTCAGGATTATTCAGCTGTTTCAAGCCTTATGAGAGAGGATAGAACTCGATATGACTAACAATGCAGTCAATTTGGATAATTTGGAGAGTTTCCTTGGAATTTTGACAGTTTTCTTCCGTTTTCAAGACTATTATATCTTCAAAATAAATACTAAAAAGGTAAGAATTAAATTTTCTATGAGATTGAACCCATTTTTAATGTTTTTTTTTTCTATTTTTCAGGATTATTCAGCTGTTTCAAGCCTTATGAGAGAGGATAGAACTCGATATGACTAACAATGCAGTCAATTTGGATAATTTGGAGAGTTTCCTTGGAATTTTGACAGTTTTCTTCCGTTTTCAAGACTATTATATCTTCAAAATAAATACTAAAAAGGTAAGAATTAAATTTTCTATGAGATTGAACCCATTTTTAATGTTTTTTTTTTCTATTTTTCAGGATTATTCAGCTGTTTCAAGCCTTATGAGAGAGGATAGAACTCGATATGACTAACAATGCAGTCAATTTGGATAATTTGGAGAGTTTCCTTTGAATTTCGACCGTTTTCATCCGTTTTCAAGACTATTATGTCTTTAAAATGAATACTAAAAAGGTAAGAATTGAATTTTCTATAAGAATAAACCCATTTTTAATGATTTTTATTCTATTTTTCAGGATTTTAAAGCTGTTTCAAGCCTTATGAGAGCGGATTCGAACTCGATATGACTAGCAATACAGTCAATTTGGATAATTTGGAGAGTTTCCTTTGAATTTCGATCATTTTCTTCTGTTTTCAAGACTATTATGTCTCCAAAATGAATACTAAAAAGGTAAGAATTGAATTTTCTATAAGAATGAACCCATTTTAATTGTTTTTTTTTCTATTTTTCAGGATTATTCAGCTGTTTCAAGCCTTATGAGAGAGGATTCGAACTCGATATGACTAGCAATACAGACAATTTGGATAATTTGGAGAGTTTTCTTGGAATTTTGACAGTTTTCTTCCGTTTTCAAGACTATTATATCTTCAAAATAAATACTAAAAAGGTAAGAATTGAATTTTTTTATGAGAATAAACCCATTTTTAATGTTTTTTTTTCTATTTTTCAGGATTATTCAGCTGTTTCAAGCCTTATGAGAGAGGATTCGAACTCGATATGACTAGAAATACAGTCAATTTGGATAATTTGGAGAGTTTTCTTGGAATTTTGACAGTTTTCTTCCGTTTTCAAGACTATTATATCTTCAAAATAAATACTAAAAAGGTAAGAATTAAATTTTCCATGAGATTGAACCCATTTTTAATGTTTTTTTTTTCTATTTTTCAGGATTATTCAGCTGTTTCAAGCCTTATGAGAGAGGATTCGAACTCGATATGACTAGAAATACAGTCAATTTGGATAATTTGGAGAGTTTTCTTGGAATTTTGACAGTTTTCTTCCGTTTTCAAGACTATTATGTATTCAAAATGAATACTGAAAAGGTAAGAATTGAATTTTCTATAATAATAAACCCATTTTTAATGATTTTTTTTCTATTTTTAAGGATTATAAAGCTGTTTCAAGCGTTATGAGAGACGATTTGAACTCGATATGACTAGCAATACAGTCAATTTGGATAATTTGGAGAGTTTCCTTGGAAATTTGACCGTTTTCTTCCGTTTTCAAGACTATTATGTATTCAAAATGAATACTAAAAAAGTAAGAATTGAATTTTCTATAAGAATACCCCCATTTTTAATGATTTTTTATCTATTTTTCAGGATTTTAATGCTGTTTCAAGCCTTATGAGTGAGCATTAGAACTCGATATGACTAGCAATTCAGTCAATTGGGATAATTTGGAGTTTCCTTTGAATTTCGACCGTTTTCTTCCGTTTTCAAGACTATTATGTCTTCAAAATGAATACTAAAAAGGTAAGAATTGAATTTTCTATAAGAATGAACCCATTTTTAATGATTCTTTTTCTATTTTTTAGGATTCTGAAGCCGTTTCAATCTTCTGTAATCTCTACGGTCTTCTACAACTTAGTCAAGACACCTGGATAGCAGGATTTTCGCTCTAATTGATTTTTTTACCAGCAGATCGATGTCCTTGCGGTTTTTTACGACAGTATATGACGAACTGGATCCGTTCTGAACGATTCTGGGCAGTTTTAAATGACTCTAAAGCGTTGTAAATCATTTTGGAGCATTCTAAATGATTGTAGAACGTTCTAAATTATTCTAGACTGTTCTGAATGATTCTGAAACATTGTAAAAAATTCTAAGACGTTCTATACAGGTCGTACGAACTGATCCGCTGCAAGCATTAGAATTAGAATCTCAATCAATACTATAAGATAGTAAAGAACAGAAACTTGTTTATCGGTTGCCGGCCGATATTAGAATTCGTCAATTCGCTTCGCTTCGTCCACTAGCGAATAGCGGTGATAGCGGGCGTGATTATTTTGTATGCTCTCTTTATTCCTTACATAGCAAAAGTTCAATTAGCTATCTCATAATTCTCATTGTATGCTTGCAGCGGATCAGTTCGTACGACCTGTATAGGTTTAAACAGTTCAAAAGGATTCCAAAATATTGTAAATGATACTGGAGCATTCTAAATGATTCTAAAAGGTTCTAAATGGGTTAAGACAGTTGTAAAGGATTCTGAAGTCTTCTAAATAATTCTAAATGATTCTGAAATATTGTAATTATTACTGGAGCATTTTAAATAATTCTAAAACGGTATAAAAAAGGGTTTAAACAATTCTAAATGATTCTGAAAAATTGCAAAAAATACTGCAGCGTTCTAAATGATTGTAGAACGTTCTACATTATGCAAAAGCTTTGTACATGACTCTAGAGCATCCTAAATGGTTTTAGATAGTTCTAAATGATTGTAGAGGGTTCTAATGGTTCTAGAACGTTCTAAATGATCTATATAGTTTTAAATGATTCTGAAGCGTTGTAAATGATTCCGAAGAATTCTTAATTATTCTAGAATGTTTTAAATAGTTTTAGACAGTTCTAAATGATTTAAAAAAATATTTATTATCTGGTTCTTTCTGATTTTTGTCATCGAGCATTTACTATAAACGTCTGTATAAATGGATATTTCGAAGTTTTCTTTTACCTTTTACCAAAATGCTTTCCTTCAAAGTGAATACTGAAAAGAAAAGTATTGAATGTTCTATGAAAATGAACCCATTTCTAATTGTATTTATTAATTTTTTAGGATTCTGTAACTGTTTTAAACGTGAGAGGATTGGAACGTGTTAAGACTATTTATACAGTTAATTAGGAAATTTTGGAGAGTATTCTGCACCGGCAATTTGATGACTTTGCGGCCTTTTACTACTTGGACATTTGGGGAACATGATCTTCGCTCGCTTAGTGAAGGGTAAATATTAAAAATTACCTATGTGAGAGAAACCTACCATAACTACTTGGGATGCTCGTCATCCGCTTCGCTCGCTCGGTTTATAAAGGTATAATTTGATTTATCTGTAGGAAAGTTTGTTTAGTAACGTGGGCAGGTTTTCATCAGATTTCATAAGCCTCTTACTTTTCGGGTCAGTGACCAAAACCGCGGTACGAAAGACAAGGCCGGTAGGCCTTGGCTTTGTGCCGCGGGGGGGTTGAAAGGGGGCGAAGCCCCCTTTCCGAACTTTCAGCGAGTCTTATATATACTAAAACCCCAGGCGACATCCTATTGATTGGAGAGTTTTATTCTTTTTGAATTATTCGGGGACGGAGAGGGGTGTAGGAAGATGAAAACGGACCCGCTGATTACGAAAATGACCGTCTTTTCCCCGGCTAAATTCGTTTTCGCTCACAATCGCGATTTGAAAATGAAAATTGTCGGCCATGTTGAAAATTTTTGAAGTGTACGTAATTTTGTGTCATTTTTCGTACTTTCGCGTGGATCCGAATTTTGCCGAACCTTCACTCGGCGAACCGATCTCCGAGAAATTTTCAAATTACTTGAGTAAATGTAAGTAAATGAATAAAAAATCGTTTCTACGAGCGTTTTATTGAATAATTTGTAAAAATAAACGAAAATAAATAACCAGCTAAAAAATTTTCGTCGAGAAATTTGAATATGTCAACAGTGTCATTTGAAACTGCCGACGGGACGGGTCGCTTGCGCTTCGATCCGCATAATTTCGCCTTTTTAATGGATTTTCAGCGTTAAATTCAAGGTAAGTAAGCTTATTTGACGATTTAATACCTCTACAAACAATCTCCTACGATATTTAAATGGTCCCGAATAAGAAATAACCCATTTAAAAATTGCAAGGTTAAGTTGAATAAAGCCGTTTATTAAGCAGATTATTTTACTTTTTAGAGGAGGTGCAGCCTTTATTTGACCAAAAATAACCAACTGAAGATGAAAACAAGGTCCCAGTAAGCATATTGTGCCAAATTCCCTTGATAATTGGTCAATATTTGGATTCGAAGAATGGCCTACGTAGAAAATCCTACCTCAATACATGGTGCTACATTTAGAGGAATACTACTTTTTTGGTGTAAGAACCGTTTGTAAAGTATAGATCTGCCGAAAGAAGACTAAATAGTGGTCATTTTAAAGAAAAAAACGATAAAAATCGGTAAAGAATTAACGAAGAAGATTCATAGGCCTTTTACCATTCGGGTGAGTGTCTACATAAACCTTATGATACCTACGTAAATGTAAGTAAATGAATAAAAAATCGTTTCAGCAACCTTTTTTGTTGCATAATCTGTAAAAATAAATAAGATTAAGTTAAATAATCCGTTTAAAATTCGTCTAGAAATTTGGATATGGAAAATGCCAAAACTGTCAAGTGTCAACAGTGTCATTTGAAACTACTGTCGGAAAAGATACTTGCGCTTCGATCCGTTTAATTTCGCATTTTTAATGGATTTTCAACGTTAAATTCAAGGTAAGTACGCTTATTTGACGATTTAATACCTCTACAAACAATCTACGATAATTAAATTGATCCAGTACAAGAAATAACCCATTTAAAACATTGTAGGTTAAGTTTCATAAAGCCGCTTTTTAACCAAATTATTTTACTTTTTAGAAGACCTGCAGCCTATATTTCACGATTATTACCAAACTGATGTTGAAAAGAAGGTCCCAGTAAGCATATTGTGGTAAATTCCGTCGATTATTAGTCGATATTTGGATTCGAAGATGGCCTACGTAGAAAATCCTACCTCAATAAATGGTGCTACATTTGGAGGAATACCACTTTTTGGGTGTAAATACAGTTTCCAGAGTATGGATAAGCCGAAAGAGGACTAAGTAAGCGTCGTTTTAAAGAAAAAATGTTAAAAATCGGTCAAGAAATAACGGAGAAATGAAACCTAACATTTTTTCCTTTGTTCGAAGAACTACATGGGTTACTTTTATTCAAAAGTATAAGCTGCTTAAATCGTAAGTACTTGATAAAATGCTTTATTAACACAAAATATCATTCGATTAAGATTGTTTTATACGAAAATCGTAAAAATTTATTGATATTTAACAAAGTATCGAATGATTTTTTTGTTACCCGTAGAATAAAAAGGAACTTTTATTACTTATAATTTTACCTTATTTTGCAGGATTGACACTGAAAAATAGAAAGTAAATGACTACTAGAAACGTAAAGCAAACCACCAACAATAATTAGGACAATATTTTGGATTATTTCTGCGATTTTTACCATTCTTCGAAACAAATTTTACTTCGATCGGAGTATCTTCGGGTACCAGAATAATGTATTTAAAACGTAAGTACTTACTAATCATATGTTAACAAGACAAAATATCATTCGAATGCATTTACTTAAAACAGAAATCATTAAAATTGGTTGCAAAATAACTTAGTAACGAATGATTTTTTGTTATCAGTAAAATTGAAAAGGGCAAATTTGAGTAATTTAGAGTTTCATTGTATTATTTACCCTTTTCTACCTTTTATCAGAATGCTTTTACCTTTAAAATGAATACTAAAAAGTTAAGAATTGAATTTTCTATGAGATTGAACCCTTTTTAATGTTTTTTTTTTTCTATTTTTCAGGATTATTCAGCTGTTTCAAGCCTTATGAGAGAGGATTAGAACTCGATATGACTAGCAATACAGTCAATTTGGATAATTTGGAGAGTTTCCTTGGAATTTTGACAGTTTTCTTCCATTTTCAAGACTATTATGCCTTCAAATTGAATACTGAAAAGGTAAGAATTAAATTTTCTATAAGAATGAACCCATTTTTAATGATGTTTATTCTATTTTTCAGGATTATAATGCTGTTTCAAGCCTTATGAGAGAGGATTAGAACTCGATATGACTAACAACACAGTCAATTTGGATAATGTGGAGAGTTTCCTTGGAAATTTGACAGTTTTCTTCCGTTCTCAAGACTATTATGCCTTCAAATTGAATACTGAAAAGGTAACAATTGAATTTTCTATGGGAAGGAACCCATTTTTAATGATTTTTATTCTATTTTTCAGGATTATAATGCTGTTTTAAGCCTTATGAGAGAGGATTAGAACTCGATATGACTAACAATACAGTCAATTTGGATAATGTGGAGAGTTTCCTTGGAAATTTGACAGTTTTCTTCCGTTCTCAAGATTATTATGCCTTCAAATTGAATACTGAAAAGGTAAGAATTAAATTTTCTATAAGAATGAACCCATTTTTAATGATGTTTATTCTATTTTTCAGGATTATAATGCTGTTTTAAGCCTTATGAGAGAGGATTAGAACTCGATATGACTAGCAATACAGTCAATTTGGATAATTTGGAGAGTTTCCTTGGAAATTTGACAGTTTTCTTCCGTTCTCAAGATTATTATGCCTTCAAATTGAATACTGAAAAGGTAAGAATTGAATTTTCTATGGGAAGGAACCCATTTTTAATGATTTTTATTCTATTTTTCAGGATTATAATGCTGTTTCAAGCCTTATGAGAGAGGATTAGAACTCGATATGACTAACAATACAGTCAATTTGGATAATGTGGAGAGTTTCCTTGGTAATTTGACAGTTTTCTTCCGTTCTCAAGACTATTATGCCTTCAAATTGAATACTGAAAAGGTAAGAATTAAATTTTCTATAAGAATGAACCCATTTTTAATGATGTTTATTCTATTTTTCAGGATTATAATGCTGTTTTAAGCCTTATGAGAGAGGATTAGAACTCGATATGACTAGCAATACAGTCAATTTGGATAATTTGGAGAGTTTCCTTGGAAATTTGACAGTTTTCTTCCGTTCTCAAGATTATTATGCCTTCAAATTGAATACTGAAAAGGTAAGAATTGAATTTTCTATGGGAAGGAACCCATTTTTAATGATTTTTATTCTATTTTTCAGGATTATAATGCTGTTTCAAGCCTTATGAGAGAGGATTAGAACTCGATATGACTAACAATACAGTCAATTTGGATAATGTGGAGAGTTTCCTTGGAAATTTGACAGTTTTCTTCCGTTCTCAAGACTATTATGCCTTCAAATTGAATACTGAAAAGGTAACAATTGAATTTTCTATGGGAAGGAACCCATTTTTAATGATTTTTATTCTATTTTTCAGGATTATAATGCTGTTTTAAGCCTTATGAGAGAGGATTAGAACTCGATATGACTAACAATACAGTCAATTTGGATAATGTGGAGAGTTTCCTTGGAAATTTGACAGTTTTCTTCCGTTCTCAAGACTATTATGCCTTCAAATTGAATACTGAAAAGGTAAGAATTAAATTTTCTATAAGAATGAACCCATTTTTAATGATGTTTATTCTATTTTTCAGGATTATAATGCTGTTTCAAGCCTTATGAGAGAGGATTAGAACTCGATATGACTAGCAATACAGTCAATTTGGATAATGTGGAGAGTTTCCTTGGAAATTTGACAGTTTTCTTCCGTTCTCAAGACTATTATGCCTTCAAATTGAATACTGAAAAGGTAAGAATTAAATTTTCTATAAGAATGAACCCATTTTTAATGATGTTTATTCTATTTTTCAGGATTATAATGCTGTTTCAAGCCTTATGAGAGAGGATTAGAACTCGATATGACTAGCAATACAGTCAATTTGGATAATTTGGAGAGTTTCCTTGGAAATTTGATCGTTTTCTTCCGTTTTCAAGACTATTATGTTTTCAAAATGAATACTAAAAAGGTAAGAATTAAATTTTCTATAAGAATGAACCCATTTTTAATGATGTTTATTCCATTTTTCAGGATTATAATGCTGTTTCAAGCCTTATGAGAGAGGATTAGAACTCGATATGACTAGCAATACAGTCAATTTGGATAATTTGGAGAGTTTCCTTGGAAATTTGACAGTTTTCTTCCGTTCTCAAGACTATTATGCCTTCAAATTGAATACTGAAAAGGTAAGAATTAAATTTTCTATAAGAATGAACCCATTTTTAATGATGTTTATTCTATTTTTCAGGATTATAATGCTGTTTCAAGCCTTATGAGAGAGGATTAGAACTCGATATGACTAACAATACAGTCAATTTGGATAATGTGGAGAGTTTCCTTGGAAATTTGACAGTTTTCTTCCGTTCTCAAGACTATTATGCCTTCAAATTGAATACTGAAAAGGTAAGAATTAAATTTTCTATAAGAATGAACCCATTTTTAATGATTTTTATTCTATTTTTCAGGATTATAATGCTGTTTCAAGCCTTATGAGAGAGGATTAGAACTCGATATGACTAGCAATACAGTCAATTTGGATAATTTGGAGAGTTTCCTTGGAATTTTGACAGTTTTCTTCCATTTTCAAGACTATTATGCCTTCAAATTGAATACTGAAAAGGTAAGAATTAAATTTTCTATAAGAATGAACCCATTTTTAATGATGTTTATTCTATTTTTCAGGATTATAATGCTGTTTCAAGCCTTATGAGAGAGGATTAGAACTCGATATGACTAACAATACAGTCAATTTGGATAATGTGGAGAGTTTCCTTGGAAATTTGACAGTTTTCTTCCGTTCTCAAGACTATTATGCCTTCAAATTGAATACTGAAAAGGTAAGAATTAAATTTTCTATAAGAATGAACCCATTTTTAATGATTTTTATTCTATTTTTCAGGATTATAATGCTGTTTCAAGCCTTATGAGAGAGGATTAGAACTCGATATGACTAGCAATACAGTCAATTTGGATAATTTGGAGAGTTTCCTTGGAATTTCGACCGTTTTCTTCCGTTTTCAAGACTATTATATCTTCAAATTGTATATTGAAAAGGTAAGAATTGAATTTTCTAGGAGAATAAACCCATTTTTAATCATTTTTATTCTATTTTTCAGGATTATAAAGCTGTTTTAAGCCTTATGAGAGAGGATTAGAACTCGATATGACTAACAATACAGTCAATTTGGATAATTTGGAGAGTTTCCTTGGAATTTTGACAGTTTTCTTCCATTTTCAAGACTATTATGTCTTCAAAATGAATACTGAAAAGTAAGAATTGAATTTTCTATAAGAATGAACCCATTGTTAATAATTTTTATTCTATTTTTCAGGATTATTCAGCTGTTTCAAGCCTTATGAGAGAGGATTAGAACTCGATATGACTAGCAATGCAGTCAATTTGGATAATTTGGAGAGTTTTCTTGGAATTTTGACAGTTTTCTTCCGTTTTCAAGACTATTAAGTATTCAAAATGAATACTAAAAAGGTAAGAATTGAATTTTCTAGGAGAATAAACCCATTTTTAATCATTTTTATTCTATTTTTCAGGATTATAAAGCTGTTTCAAGCCTTATGAGAGAGCATTAGAACTCGATTCGACTAGCAATACAGTCAATTTGGATAATTTGGACAGCTTCTTTGGAATTTTGACAGTTTTCTTCCGTTTTCAAGACTATTATGTCTTCAAAATGAATACTAAAAAGGTAAGAATTGAATTTTCTATAAGATTGAACCCTTTTTAATGTTTTTTTTTTTCTATTTTCAGGATTATTCAGCTGTTTCAAGCCTTATGAGAGAGGATTAGAACTCGATATGACTAACAATGCAGTCAATTTGGATAATTTGGAGAGTTTTCTTGGAAATTTGATCGTTTTCTTCCGTTTTCAAGACTATTATGTCTTCAAAATGAATACTAAAAAGGTAAGAATTGAATTTTCTATGGAAATGAACCCATTTTTAATGTTTTTTTTTTGTATTTTTCAGGATTATAATGCTGTTTCAAGCCTTATGAGAGAGGATTAGAACTCGATATGACTAGCAATACAGTCAATTTGGATAATTTGGAGAGTTTCCTTGGAATTTTGACCGTTTTCTTCTGTTTTCAAGACTATTATGTCTTCAAAATGAATACTAAAAAGGTAAAAATTAAATGTCCTATGGGAATGAACCCATTTTTAATGATTCTTTTTCTATTTTTCAGGATTCTGAAGCCGTTTCAAGCTTTTGTAATCTCTACGATCTTCTACAACTTAGTCAAGACACCTGGATAGCAGGTTTTTCGCTCTAATTGATATTCCTTTACCAGCAGATCGATGTCCTTGCGGTTTTTTACGACAGTTTATGACGAACTGGATCCATTCTGAACGATTCTGGGCAGTTCTAAATGACTCTAAAGCGTTGTAAATCATTTTGGAGCATTCTAAATGATTGTAGAACGTTCTAAATTATTCTAGACTGTTCTGAATGATTCTGAAACATTGTAAAAAATTCTAAGACGTTCTATACAGGTCGTACGAACTGATCCGCTGCAAGCATTAGAATTAGAATCTCAATCAATACTATAAGATAGTAAAGAACATAAACTTGTTTATCGGTTGCCGGCCGATATTAGAATTCGTCAATTCGCTTCGCTTCGTCCACTAGCGAATAGCGGGGATAGCGGGCGTGATTATTTTGTATGCTCTCTTTATTCCTTACATAGCAAAAGTTCAATTAGCTATCTCATTATTCTCATTGTATGCTTGCAGCGGATCAGTTCGTACGACCTGTATAGATTTAAACAGTTCAAAAGGATTCCAAAATATTGTAAATGATACTGGAGCATTCTAATTGATTCTAATACATTCTATGTCGGGTTAAATAGTTCTAAAAGATTCTGAAGTGTTTTAAATGATTCTGAACAGTTTTAAATGATTCTGAAATATTGTAAATGATACTGGAGCATTCTAATTGATTCTAAAACATTCTATGTCGGTTTAAATAGTTCTAAAAGATTCTGAAGTGTTTTAAATAATTCTGAACAGTTCTAAATGATTGTAGAACGTTCTACATTATGCAAAAGCTTTGTACATGATTCTAGAGCATCCTAAATGGTTTTAGATAGTTCTAAATGATTGTAGAGGGTTCTAATGGTTCTAGAACGTTCTAAATGATCTATACAGTTTTAAATAATTCTGAAGCGTTGTAAATGATTCCGAGGAATTCATAATGTTTCTAGAATGTTTTAAATAGTTTTAGACAGTTCTAAATGATTTAAAAAAATATTTATTATCTGGTTCTTTCTGATTTTTGTCATCGAGCATTTAATATAAACGTCTGTATAAATGCATATTTCGAAGTTTTCTTTTACCTTTTACCAAAATGCTTTCCTTCAAAGTGAATACTGAAAAGAAAAGTATTGAATGTTCTATGAAAATGTACCCATTTCTAATTGTATTTATTAATTTTTTTAGGATTCTGTAACTGTTATAAATGTGAGAGGATTGGAACGTGTTAAGACTATTCATACAGTTAATTAGGAAATTTTGGAGAGTATTCTACACCGGCAATTTGATGACTGCGGCCTTTTACTACTTAGACATTTGGGGAACATGATCTTCGCTCGCTTAGTGAAGGGTAAATATTAAAAATTAACTATGAGAGAGAAGCCTACCATAACTACTTGGGATCCTCTTCATCCGCTTCGCTCGCTCGGTTTAAAGGTATAATTTGATTTATCTGTAGGAAAAAACCTTACTACATATGACTATATTTTATTTTTTTTAGGAACGTGGGCAGTTTTTTCATTAGATTTCATAAGCCTCTTACTTTTCGGGTCAGTGACCAAAACCGCGGTACGAAAGACAAGGCCGGTAGGCCTTGGCTTTGTGCCGCGGGGGGGTTGAAAGGGGGCGAAGCCCCCTTTCCGAGCTTTCAGCGAGTCTTATATATACTAAAACCCCAGGCGTCATCCTATTCATTGGCGAGATTTATTCTTTTTGAATTATTCGGGGACGGAGAGGGGTGTAGGAAGATGAAAACGGACCCGCTGATTACGAAAATGACCGTCTTTTCTCCGACTAAATTCGTTTTCGCTCGCAATCGCGATTTGAAAATGAAAATTGTCGGCCATGTTGAAATTTTTTGAAGTGTACGTAATTTTGTGTCATTTTTCGTACTTTCGCGTGGATCCGAATTTTGCCGAACCTTCACTCGGCGAACCGATCTCCGAGAAATTTTGAAATTACACAATTATATCTAAGAAAATGAATAAAAAATCGTTTCTACGAGCGTTTTATTGAATAATTTGTAAAAATAAACGAGAATAAATAACCAGCTAAAAAATTTTCGTCGAAAAATTCGGAAATGTCAACAGTGTCATTTGAAACTGTCGACGGGACGGGTCGCTTGCGCTTCGATCCGCCTAATTTCGCTTTTTTTAATGGATTTTCAGCGTTAAATTCAAGGTAAGTGAGTTTATTTGACTATTTAATACCTCTACAAACAATATTCTACGATATTTAAATGGTCCCGTACAAGAAATAACCCATTTAAAACATTGTAGGTTAAGTTTCATAAAGCCGCTTTTTAACCAAATTATTTTACTTTTTTAGAGGGTTTACGGCCTATATTTCACGATAAGTACCAAACTGATGACGAAATGAAGGTCCCAGTAAGCATGTTGTGGTAAATTCCGTCGATTATTAGTCGATATTTGGATTAGAAGAATGGTCTACGTAGAAAATCCTACCTCAATACATGGTGTTACATTTAGAGGAATACCACTTTTTGAATGTAAGAACCATTTCCAGAGTATGGATATGTCGAAAGAAGACTAAATAGTCGTCATTTTAACGAAAAAAACGACAAAAATCGGTAAAGAATTAACGAAGAAGATTCATAGGCCTTTTACCATTCAGGTCAGTGTCTACATAAACCTTACGATACCTACGTAAATGTAAGTAAATGAATAAAAAATCGTCTCAGCAACCTATTTTGTTGCATAATCTGTAAAAATAAACAAGATTAAGTTAAATAATCCGTTTAAAATTCGTCTAGAAATTTGGAAATGGAAAATGCCAAAACTGTCAAGTGTCAACAGTGTCATTTGAAACTACCGTCGGAAAAGAAACTTGCGCTTCGATCCGCTTTATTTCGCATTTTTTAATGGATTTTCAGCGTTAAATTCAAGGTAAGTGAGCTTATTTGATGATTTAATACCTTTACAAACAATCTACAATATTTAAATGGTCCCGTACAAGAAATAACCCATTTAAAACATTGTAGGTTAAGTTTCATAAAGCCGCTTTTTAACCAAATTATTTTACTTTTTAGAGCACCTGCAGCCTATATTTGACCGCAAATACCTAACTGAAGTTGGGAAAAAGGACCCAGTAAGCATATTGTGACAAAGTTCCTTGATTATTAGTCAATATTTGGATTCGAAGAATGGTCTACGTAGAAAATCCTACCTCAATAAATGGTGCTACATTTAGAGGAATACCACTTTTTGGGTGTAAATACAGTTTCCAGAGTATGGAAAAGCCGAAAGAGGACTAAGTAAGCGTCGTTTTAAAGAAAAAATGATAAAAATCGGTCAAGAAATAACGGAGAAATGAAACCTAACATTTTTTCCTTCGTTCGAAGAACTACGTGGATTACTTTTATTCAAAAGTATAGGCTGCTTAAATCGTAAGTACTTGATAAAATGTTCTATTAGCACAAAATATCGTTCGATTAAGATTGTTTTATACGAAAATCGTAGAAATTTATTGATATTTAACAAAGTATCGAATGATTTTTTGTTACCCGTAGAATAAAAAGGAACTTACTTACATTACTTATAATTTCACCTTATTTTGCAGGATTGACACTGAAAAATCGGAAGTAAATGACTACTAGAAACGTAAAGCAAACCACCAACAACAATTAGGACAATATTTTGGATTTTTTCTACGATTTTTACCATTCTTCGATTCATCTTTTACTTCAATCAGAGTATCTTCGGTTACCCAAATAATGAATTTAAAACGTAAGTACTTACTAATATTATGTTAACAAGACAAAATATCATTCGAAAACAATTATTTGAAACAGAAATCATTAAAATTGGTTGAAAAATAACTTGGTAACGAATGATTTTTTTGTTATCAGTAAAATTGAAAAGGGCAAATTTGAGTAATTTAGAGTTTCATTGTATTATTTACCCTTTTCTACCTTTTATCAGAATGCTTTTACCTTTAAAATGAATACTAAAAAGGTAAGAATTTAATTTTCTATAATAAACTCATTTTTAATGTTTTTTTTTTTCTATTTTTCAGAGGATTAGAACTCAATATGACTAACAATACAGTCAATTTGGATAATTTGGAGAGTTTCCTTGGAATTTCGACAGTTTTCTTCCTTTTCAAGACTATTATGTTTTCAAAATGAATACTAAAAAGGTAAGATTTGAATTTTCTATTAGAATAAATCCATTTTTAATGATTCTTTTTCTATTTTTCAGGATTATTCAGCTGTTTCAAGCCTTATGAGAGAGGATTAGAACTCGATATGACTAGCAATACAGTCAATTTGGATAATTTGGAGAGTTTCCTTGGAATTTCGACAGTTTTCTTTCTTTTCAAGACTATTATGTTTTCAAAATGAATACTAAAAAGGTAAGATTTGAATTTTCTATTAGAATAAATCCATTTTTAATGATTCTTTTTCTATTTTTCAGGATTATTCAGGTGTTTCAAGCCTTATGAGAGGATTAGAACTCGATATGACTAGCAATACAGTCAATTTGGATAATTTGGAGAGTTTCCTTGGAATTTCGACAGTTTTCTTTCTTTTCAAGACTATTATGTTTTCAAAATGAATACTAAAAAGGTAAGAATTGAATTTTCTATTAGAATAAATCCATTTTTAATGATTCTTTTTCTATTTTTCAGGATTATTCAGCTGTTTCAAGCCTTATGAGAGAGGATTAGAACTCGATATGACTAGCAATACAGTCAATTTGGATAGTTTGGAGAGTTTCCTTTGAATTTCGACCATTTTCATCCGTTTTCAAGACTATTATGTCTTCAAAATGAATACTAAAAAGGTAAGAATTGAATTTTCTATTAGAATAAATCCATTTTTAATGATTCTTTTTCTATTTTTCAGGATTATTCAGCTGTTTCAAGCCTTATGAGAGAGGATTAGAACTCGATATGACTAGCAATACAGTCAATTTGGATAATTTGGAGAGTTTCCTTGGAATTTCGACAGTTTTCTTTCTTTTCAAGACTATTATGTTTTCAAAATGAATACTAAAAAGGTAAGAATTGAATTTTCTATAAGAATGAACCCATTTTTAATGTTTTTTTTTTCTATTTTTCAGGATTATTCAGCTGTTTCAAGCCTTATGAGAGAGGATTAGAACTCGATATGACTAGCAATACAGTCAATTTGGATAATTTGGAGAGTTTCCTTGGAATTTCGACAGTTTTCTTTCTTTTCAAGAATATTATGTTTTCAAAATGAATACTAAAAAGGTAAGAATTGAATTTTCTATTAGAATAAATCCATTTTTAATGATTCTTTTTCTATTTTTCAGGATTATTCAGCTGTTTCAAGCCTTATGAGAGAGGATTAGAACTCGATATGACTAGCAATACAGTCAATTTGGATAGTTTGGAGAGTTTCCTTTGAATTTCGACCGTTTTCATCCGTTTTCAAGACTATTATGTCTTCAAAATGAATACTAAAAAGGTAAGAATTGAATTTTCTATTAGAATAAATCCATTTTTAATGATTCTTTTTCTATTTTTCAGGATTATTCAGCTGTTTCAAGCCTTATGAGAGAGGATTAGAACTCGATATGACTAGCAATACAGTCAATTTGGATAATTTGGAGAGTTTCCTTGGAATTTCGACAGTTTTCTTTCTTTTCAAGACTATTATGTTTTCAAAATGAATACTAAAAAGGTAAGAATTGAATTTTCTATAAGAATGAACCCATTTTTAATGTTTTTTTTTTCTATTTTTCAGGATTATTCAGCTGTTTCAAGCCTTATGAGAGAGGATTAGAACTCGATATGACTAGCAATACAGTCAATTTGGATAATTTGGAGAGTTTCCTTGGAATTTCGACAGTTTTCTTTCTTTTCAAGACTATTATGTTTTCAAAATGAATACTAAAAAGGTAAGAATTGAATTTTCTATAAGAATGAACCCATTTTTAATGTTTTTTTTTCTATTTTTCAGGATTATTCAGCTGTTTCAAGCCTTATGAGTGAGCATTAGAACTCGATATGACTAACAATACAGTCAATTTGGATAATTTGGAGAGTTTCCTTGGAATTTCGACAGTTTTCTTCCTTTTCAAGATTATTATGTCTTCAAAATGAATACTAAAAAGGTAAGATTTGAATTTTCTATTAGAATAAATCCATTTTTAATGATTCTTTTTCTATTTTTCAGGATTATTCAGCTGTTTCAAGCCTTATGAGAGAGGATTAGAACTCGATATGACTAACAATACAGTCAATTTGGATAATTTGGAGAGTTTCCTTGGAATTTCGACAGTTTTCTTTCTTTTCAAGACTATTATGTTTTCAAAATGAATACTAAAAAGGTAAGAATTGAATTTTCTATAAGAATGAACCCATTTTTAATGTTTTTTTTTTTCTATTTTTCAGGATTATTCAGCTGTTTCAAGCCTTATGAGTGAGCATTAGAACTCGATATGACTAACAATACAGTCAATTTGGATAATTTGGAGAGTTTCCTTGGAATTTCGACAGTTTTCTTCCTTTTCAAGACTATTATGTTTTCAAAATGAATACTAAAAAGGTAAGATTTGAATTTTCTATTAGAATAAATCCATTTTTAATGATTATTTTTCTATTTTTCAGGATTATAATGCTGTTTCAAGCCTTATGAGTGAGCATTAGAACTCGATATGACTAACAATACAGTCAATTTGGATAATTTGGAGAGTTTCCTTGGAATTTCGACAGTTTTCTTCCATTTTCAAGACTATTATGTCTTCAAAATGAATACTAAAAAGGTAAGATTTGAATTTTCTATTAGAATAAATCCATTTTTAATGATTCTTTTTCTATTTTTCAGGATTATTCAGCTGTTTCAAGCCTTATGAGTGAGCATTAGAACTCGATGTAACTAGCAATACAGTCAATTTGGATAATTTGGAGAGTTTCCTTGGAATTTAGACAGTTTTCTTCCTTTTCAAGACTATTATGTTTTCAAAATGAATACTAAAAAGGTAAGATTTGAATTTTCTATTAGAATAAATCCATTTTTAATGATTCTTTTTCTATTTTTCAGGATTATAATGCTGTTTCAAGCCTTATGAGAGAGGATTAGAACTCGATATGACTAGCAATACAGTCAATTTGGATAATTTGGAGAGTTTCCTTGGAATTTCGACAGTTTTCTTTCTTTTCAAGACTATTATGTTTTCAAAATGAATACTAAAAAGGTAAGAATTGAATTTTCTATTAGAATAAATCCATTTTTAATGATTCTTTTTCTATTTTTCAGGATTATTCAGCTGTTTCAAGCCTTATGAGAGGATTAGAACTCGATATGACTAGCAATACAGTCAATTTGGATAATTTGGAGAGTTTCCTTTGAATTTCGACCGTTTTCTTCCGTTTTCAAGACTATTATGTTTTCAAAATGAATACTAAAAAGGTAAGAATTGAATTTTCTATTAGAATAAATCCATTTTTAATGATTCTTTTTCTATTTTTCAGGATTATTCAGCTGTTTCAAGCCTTATGAGAGAGGATTAGAACTCGATATGACTAGCAATACAGTCAATTTGGATAGTTTGGAGAGTTTCCTTTGAATTTCGACCGTTTTCTTCCGTTTTCAAGACTATTATGTTTTCAAAATGAATACTAAAAAGGTAAGAATTGAATTTTCTATTAGAATAAATCCATTTTTAATGATTCTTTTTCTATTTTTCAGGATTATTCAGCTGTTTCAAGCCTTATGAGAGAGGATTAGAACTCGATATGACTAGCAATACAGTCAATTTGGATAGTTTGGAGAGTTTCCTTTGAATTTCGACCGTTTTCTTCCGTTTTCAAGACTATTATGTTTTCAAAATGAATACTAAAAAGGTAAGAATTGAATTTTCTATTAGAATAAATCCATTTTTAATGATTCTTTTTCTATTTTTCAGGATTATTCAGCTGTTTCAAGCCTTATGAGAGAGGATTAGAACTCGATATGACTAGCAATACAGTCAATTTGGATAATTTGGAGAGTTTCCTTTGAATTTCGACCGTTTTCTTCCGTTTTCAAGACTATTATGTTTTCAAAATGAATACTAAAAAGGTAAGAATTGAATTTTCTATTAGAATAAATCCATTTTTAATGATTCTTTTTCTATTTTTCAGGATTATTCAGCTGTTTCAAGCCTTATGAGAGAGGATTAGAACTCGATATGACTAGCAATACAGTCAATTTGGATAGTTTGGAGAGTTTCCTTTGAATTTCGACCGTTTTCTTCCGTTTTCAAGACTATTATGTTTTCAAAATGAATACTAAAAAGGTAAGAATTGAATTTTCTATTAGAATAAATCCATTTTTAATGATTCTTTTTCTATTTTTCAGGATTATTTAGCTGTTTCAAGCCTTATGAGAGAGGATTAGAACTCGATATGACTAGCAATACAGTCAATTTGGATAATTTGGAGAGTTTCCTTGGAATTTCGACAGTTTTCTTCCTTTTCAAGACTATTATGTTTTCAAAATGAATACTAAAAAGGTAAGATTTGAATTTTCTATTAGAATAAATCCATTTTTAATGATTCTTTTTCTATTTTTCAGGATTATTCAGCTGTTTCAAGCCTTATGAGAGAGGATTAGAACTCGATATGACTAACAATACAGTCAATTTGGATAATTTGGAGAGTTTCCTTGGAATTTCGACAGTTTTCTTTCTTTTCAAGAATATTATGTTTTCAAAATGAATACTAAAAAGGTAAGAATTGAATTTTCTATAAGAATGAACCCATTTTTAATGTTTTTTTTTCTATTTTTCAGGATTATTCAGCTGTTTCAAGCCTTATGAGAGAGGATTAGAACTCGATATGACTAGCAATACAGTCAATTTGGATAATTTGGAGAGTTTCCTTGGAATTTCGACAGTTTTCTTTCTTTTCAAGACTATTATGTTTTCAAAATGAATACTAAAAAGGTAAGAATTGAATTTTCTTTAAGAATGAACCCATTTTTAATGTTTTTTTTTTCTATTTTTCAGGATTATTCAGCTGTTTCAAGCCTTATGAGTGAGCATTAGAACTCGATATGACTAACAATACAGTCAATTTGGATAATTTGGAGAGTTTCCTTGGAATTTCGACAGTTTTCTTCCTTTTCAAGACTATTATGTTTTCAAAATGAATACTAAAAAGGTAAGATTTGAATTTTCTATTAGAATAAATCCATTTTTAATGATTATTTTTCTATTTTTCAGGATTATAATGCTGTTTCAAGCCTTATGAGTGAGCATTAGAACTCGATATGACTAACAATACAGTCAATTTGGATAATTTGGAGAGTTTCCTTGGAATTTCGACAGTTTTCTTCCATTTTCAAGACTATTATGTCTTCAAAATGAATACTAAAAAGGTAAGAATTGAATTTTCTATAAGAATGAACCCATTTTTAATGTTTTTTTTTCTATTTTTCAGGATTATAATGCTGTTTCAAGCCTTATGAGTGAGCATTAGAACTCGATGTAACTAGCAATACAGTCAATTTGGATAATTTGGAGAGTTTCCTTGGAATTTTGACAGTTTTCTTTCTTTTCAAGACTATTATGTTTTCAAAATGAATACTAAAAAGGTAAGATTTGAATTTTCTATTAGAATAAATCCATTTTTAATGATTATTTTTCTATTTTTCAGGATTATAATGCTGTTTCAAGCCTTATGAGTGAGCATTAGAACTCGATATGACTAACAATACAGTCAATTTGGATAATTTGGAGAGTTTCCTTGGAATTTCGACAGTTTTCTTCCATTTTCAAGACTATTATGTCTTCAAAATGAATACTAAAAAGGTAAGATTTGAATTTTCTATTAGAATAAATCCATTTTTAATGATTCTTTTTCTATTTTTCAGGATTATAATGCTGTTTCAAGCCTTATGAGTGAGCATTAGAACTCGATATGACTAGCAATACAGTCAATTTGGATAATTTGGAGAGTTTCCTTGGAATTTTGACCGTTTTCTTCCGTTTTCAAGACTATTATGTCTTCAAAATGAATACTAAAAAGGTAAGAATTGAATTTTCTATTAGAATAAATCCATTTTTAATGATTCTTTTTCTATTTTTCAGGATTATTCAGCTGTTTCAAGCCTTATGAGAGAGGATTAGAACTCGATATGACTAGCAATACAGTCAATTTGGATAATTTGGAGAGTTTCCTTGGAATTTCGACAGTTTTCTTCCTTTTCAAGACTATTATGTTTTCAAAATGAATACTAAAAAGGTAAGATTTGAATTTTCTATTAGAATAAATCCATTTTTAATGATTCTTTTTCTATTTTTCAGGATTATTCAGCTGTTTCAAGCCTTATGAGAGAGGATTAGAACTCGATATGACTAACAATACAGTCAATTTGGATAATTTGGAGAGTTTCCTTGGAATTTCGACAGTTTTCTTTCTTTTCAAGACTATTATGTTTTCAAAATGAATACTAAAAAGGTAAGAATTGAATTTTCTATAAGAATGAACCCATTTTTAATGTTTTTTTTTTCTATTTTTCAGGATTATTCAGCTGTTTCAAGCCTTATGAGAGAGGATTAGAACTCGATATGACTAGCAATACAGTCAATTTGGATAATTTGGAGAGTTTCCTTGGAATTTCGACAGTTTTCTTTCTTTTCAAGAATATTATGTTTTCAAAATGAATACTAAAAAGGTAAGAATTGAATTTTCTATAAGAATGAACCCATTTTTAATGTTTTTTTTTCTATTTTTCAGGATTATTCAGCTGTTTCAAGCCTTATGAGAGAGGATTAGAACTCGATATGACTAGCAATACAGTCAATTTGGATAATTTGGAGAGTTTCCTTGGAATTTCGACAGTTTTCTTTCTTTTCAAGACTATTATGTTTTCAAAATGAATACTAAAAAGGTAAGAATTGAATTTTCTATAAGAATGAACCCATTTTTAATGTTTTTTTTTTCTATTTTTCAGGATTATTCAGCTGTTTCAAGCCTTATGAGTGAGCATTAGAACTCGATATGACTAACAATACAGTCAATTTGGATAATTTGGAGAGTTTCCTTGGAATTTTGACAGTTTTCTTTCTTTTCAAGACTATTATGTTTTCAAAATGAATACTAAAAAGGTAAGATTTGAATTTTCTATTAGAATAAATCCATTTTTAATGATTCTTTTTCTATTTTTCAGGATTATAATGCTGTTTCAAGCCTTATGAGTGAGCATTAGAACTCGATATGACTAACAATACAGTCAATTTGGATAATTTGGAGAGTTTCCTTGGAATTTCGACAGTTTTCTTTCTTTTCAAGACTATTATGTTTTCAAAATGAATACTAAAAAGGTAAGAATTGAATTTTCTATAAGAATGAACCCATTTTTAATGTTTTTTTTTTCTATTTTTCAGGATTATTCAGCTGTTTCAAGCCTTATGAGTGAGCATTAGAACTCGATGTAACTAGCAATACAGTCAATTTGGATAATTTGGAGAGTTTCCTTGGAATTTCGACAGTTTTCTTCCTTTTCAAGACTATTATGTTTTCAAAATGAATACTAAAAAGGTAAGATTTGAATTTTCTATTAGAATAAATCCATTTTTAATGATTATTTTTCTATTTTTCAGGATT
>CAKJVH030000012.1:0-327541 GCA_918026865.1 Phyllotreta striolata
AAAAAAAAAAAATAAAAAAATAAATTAAAATAATCTACATGGAAGATTCAATTCTTACCTTTTTAGTATTCATTTTGAAGACATAATAGTCTTGAAAACGAAAGAAAACTGTCAAAATTCCAAAGAAGCTCTCCAAATTATCCAAATTGACTGCATTGCTTGTCGTATCGAGTTCTAATCCTCTCTCATAAGGCTTGAAAAAAGCTGAATAATCCTGAAAAATAGAAGAAAAAAAACATTAAAAAGGGTTTAATCTCATGGAAGATTCAATTCTTACCTTTTTAGTATTCATTTTGAAGACATAATAGTCTTGAAAACGGAAAAAAACTTTCAAAATTCCAAGAAAACTCCAAATTATCCAAATTGACTGCATTGCTTGTCGTATCGAGTTCTAATCCTCTCTCATAAGGCTTGAAACAGCTGAATAATCCTGAAAAATAGAAAAAAAACATTAAAAATGGGTTTATTCTTATAGAAAATTCAATTCTTACCTTTTTAGTATTCATTTTGAAGACATAATAGTCTTGAAAACGAAAGAAAACTGTCAAAATTCCAAAGAAGCTTTCCAAATTATCCAAATTATCTGTATTGCTTGTCGTATCGAGTTCTAATCCTCTCTCATAAGGCTTGAAACTGCTGAATAATCCTGAAAAATAGAAAAAAAAAACATTAAAAAGGGTTCAATCTCATAGAAAATTCAATTTTTACCTTTTCAGTATTCATTTTGAAGACATAATAGTCTTGAAAACGAAAGAAAACTGTCAAAATTCCAAAGAAGCTCTCCAAATTATCCAAATTATCTGTATTGCTTGTCGTATCGAGTTCTAATCCTCTCTCATAAGGCTTGAAACTGCTGAATAATCCTGAAAAATAGAAAATAAAAACATTAAAAAGGGTTCAATCTCATAGAAAATTCAATTTTTACCTTTTCAGTATTCATTTTGAAGACATAATAGTCTTGAAAACGAAAGAAAACTGTCAAAATTCCAAAGAAGCTCTCCAAATTATCCAAATTATCTGTATTGCTTGTCGTATCGAGTTCTAATCCTCTCTCATAAGGCTTGAAACTGCTGAATAATCCTGAAAAATAGAAAAAAAAAAACATTAAAAAGGGTTCAATCTCATAGAAAATTCAATTTTTACCTTTTCAGTATTCATTTTGAAGACATAATAGTCTTGAAAACGAAAGAAAACTGTCAAAATTCCAAAGAAGCTCTCCAAATTATCTGTATTGCTTGTCGTATCGAGTTCTAATCCTCTCTCATAAGGCTTGAAACTGCTGAATAATCCTGAAAAATAGAAAAAAAAAAACATTAAAAAGGGTTCAATCTCATAGAAAATTCAATTCTTACCTTTTTAGTATTCATTTTGAAGACATAATAGTCTTGAAAACGAAAGAAAACTGTCAAAATTCCAAAGAAGCTCTCCAAATTATCCAAATTGACTGTATTGCTAGTCATATCGAGTTCTAATCCTCTCTCATAAGGCTTGAAAAAAGCTGAATAATCCTGAAAAATAGAAAAAAAAACATTAAAAATGGGTTTATTCTTATAGAAAATTCAATTCTTACCTTTTTAGTATTCATTTTGAAGACATAATAGTCTTGAAAACGAAAGAAAACTGTCAAAATTCCAAAGAAGCTCTCCAAATTATCCAAATTGACTGTATTGCTAGTCATATCGAGTTCTAATCCTCTCTCATAAGGCTTGAAAAAAGCTGAATAATCCTGAAAAATAGAAAAAAAAACATTAAAAATGGGTTTATTCTTATAGAAAATTCAATTCTTACCTTTTTAGTATTCATTTTGAAGACATAATAGTCTTGAAAACGAAAGAAAACTGTCAAAATTCCAAAGAAGCTCTCCAAATTATCCAAATTGACTGCATTGCTTGTCGTATCGAGTTCTAATCCTCTCTCATAAGGCTTGAAACAGCTGAATAATCCAGAAAAATAGAAAAAAAAAACATTAAAAAGGGTTCAATCTCATAGAAAATTCAATTCTTACCTTTTTAGTATTCATTTTGAAGACATAATAGTCTTGAAAACGAAAGAAAACTGTCAAAATTCCAAAGAAGCTCTCCAAATTATCCAAATTGACTGCATTGCTTGTCGTATCGAGTTCTAATCCTCTCTCATAAGGCTTGAAACAGCTGAATAATCCAGAAAAATAGAAAAAAAAAACATTAAAAAGGGTTCAATCTCATAGAAAATTCAATTCTTACCTTTTTAGTATTCATTTTGAAGACATAATAGTCTTGAAAACGAAAGAAAACTGTCAAAATTCCAAAGAAGCTCTCCAAATTATCCAAATTGACTGCATTGCTAGTCATATCGAGTTCTAATCCTCTCTCATAAGGCTTGAAAAAAGCTGAATAATCCTGAAAAATAGAAAAAAAAACATTAAAAATGGGTTTATTCTTATAGAAAATTCAATTCTTACCTTTTTAGTATTCATTTTGAAGACATAATAGTCTTGAAGTCTTGAAAACGAAAGAAAACTGTCAAAATTCCAAAGAAGCTCTCCAAATTATCCAAATTGACTGCATTGCTTGTCGTATCGAGTTCTAATCCTCTCTCATAAGGCTTGAAACAGCTGAATAATCCTGAAAAATAGAAGAAAAAAAACATTAAAAAGGTTTCAATCTCATAGAAAATTCAATTCTTACCTTTTTAGTATTCATTTTGAAGACATAATAGTCTTGAAAACGAAAGAAAACTGTCAAAATTCCAAAGAAGCTCTCCAAATTATCCAAATTGACTGCATTGCTTGTCGTATCGAGTTCTAATCCTCCTCATAAGGCTTGAAACAGCTGAATAATCCTGAAAAATAGAAAAAAAAACATTAAAAAGGGTTCAATCTCATAGAAAATTCAATTCTTACCTTTTTAGTATTCATTTTGAAGACATAATAGTCTTGAAAACGAAAGAAAACTGTCAAAATTCCAAAGAAGCTCTCCAAATTATCCAAATTGACTGCATTGCTTGTCGTATCGAGTTCTAATCCTCTCTCATAAGGCTTGAAACAGCTGAATAATCCTGAAAAATAGAAAAAAAACATTAAAAATGGGTTTATTCTTATAGAAAATTCAATTCTTACCTTTTTAGTATTCATTTTGAAGACATAATAGTCTTGAAAACGAAAGAAAACTGTCAAAATTCCAAAGAAGCTCTCCAAATTATCCAAATTATCTGCATTGCTTGTCGTATCGAGTTCTAATCCTCTCTCATAAGGCTTGAAACAGCTGAATAATCCTGAAAAATAGAAAAAAAACATTAAAAATGGGTTTATTCTTATAGAAAATTCAATTCTTACCTTTTTAGTATTCATTTTGAAGACATAATAGTCTTGAAAACGAAAGAAAACTGTCAAAATTCCAAAGAAGCTCTCCAAATTATCCAAATTGACTGCATTGCTTGTGGTATCGAGTTCTAATCCTCCCTCATAAGGCTTGAAACAGCTGAATAATCCTGAAAAATAGAAAAAAAAAAACATAAAAAGGGTTCAATCTCATAGAAATTCAATTCTTACCTTTTTAGTATTCATTTTGAAGACATAATAGTCTTGAAAACGAAAGAAAACTGTCAAAATTCCAAAGAAGCTCTCCAAATTATCCAAATTGACTGCATTGCTTGTCGTATCGAGTTCTAATCCTCTCTCATAAGGCTTGAAACAGCTGAATAATCCTGAAAAATAGAAAAAAAACATTAAAAATGGGTTTATTCTTATAGAAAATTCAATTCTTACCTTTTTAGTATTCATTTTGAAGACATAATAGTCTTGAAAACGAAAGAAAACTGTCAAAATTCCAAAGAAGCTCTCCAAATTATCCAAATTGACTGCATTGCTTGTCGTATCGAGTTCTAATCCTCTCTCATAAGGCTTGAAACAGCTGAATAATCCTGAAAAATAGAAAAAAAAAACATTAAAAAGGGTTCAATCTCATAGAAAATTCAATTCTTACCTTTTTAGTATTCATTTTGAAGACATAATAGTCTTGAAAACGAATGAAAACTGTCAAAATTCCAAAGAAGCTCTCCAAATTATCCAAATTGACTGCATTGCTTGTCGTATCGAGTTCTAATCCTCTCTCATAAGGCTTTGAAACAGCTGAATAATCCTGAAAAAATAGAAAAAAAACATTAAAAATGGGTTTATTCTTATAGAAAATTCAATTCTTACCTTTTTAGTATTCATTTTGAAGACATAATAGTCTTGAAAACGAAAGAAAACTGTCAAAATTCCAAAGAAGCTCTCCAAATTATCCAAATTGACTGCATTGCTTGTCGTATCGAGTTCTAATCCTCTCTCATAAGGCTTGAAACAGCTGAATAATCCTGAAAAATAGAAAAAAAAAACATTAAAAAGGGTTCAATCTCATAGAAAATTCAATTCTTACCTTTTTAGTATTCATTTTGAAGACATAATAGTCTTGAAAACGAAAGAAAACTGTCAAAATTCCAAAGAAGCTCTCCAAATTATCCAAATTATCTGCATTGCTTGTCGTATCGAGTTCTAATCCTCTCTCATAAGGCTTGAAACAGCTGAATAATCCTGAAAAATAGAAAAAAAAAAACATTAAAAAGGGTTCAATCTCATAGAAAATTCAATTCTTACCTTTTTAGTATTCATTTTGAAGACATAATAGTCTTGAAAACGAAAGAAAACTGTCAAAATTCCAAAGAAGCTCTCCAAATTATCCAAATTGACTGCATTGCTTGTTGTATCGAGTTCTAATCCTCTCTCATAAGGCTTGAAACAGCTGAATAATCCTGAAAAATAGAAAAAAAACATTAAAAATGGGTTTATTCTCATAGAAAATTCAATTCTTACCTTTTTAGTATTCATTTTGAAGACATAATAGTCTTGAAAACGAAAGAAAACTGTCAAAATTCCAAAGAAGCTCTCCAAATTATCCAAATTATCTGCATTGCTTGTCGTATCGAGTTCTAATCCTCTCTCATAAGGCTTGAAACAGCTGAATAATCCTGAAAAATAGAAAAAAAACATTAAAAAGGGTTCAATCTCATAGAAAATTCAATTCTTACCTTTTCAGTATTCATTTTGAAGACATAATAGTCTTGAAAACGAAAGAAAACTGTCAAAATTCCAAAGAAGCTCTCCAAATTATCCAAATTGACTGCATTGCTTGTCGTATCGAGTTCTAATCCTCTCTCATAAGGCTTGAAACAGCTGAATAATCCTGAAAAATAGAAAAAAAAAACATTAAAAAGGGTTCAATCTCATAGAAAATTCAATTCTTACCTTTTTAGTATTCATTTTGAAGACATAATAGTCTTGAAAACGAAAGAAAACTGTCAAAATTTCCAAAGAAGCTCTCCAAATTATCCAAATTATCTGCATTGCTTGTCGTATCGAGTTCTAATCCTCTCTCATAAGGCTTGAAACAGCTGAATAATCCTGAAAAATAGAAAAAAAAAAACATTAAAAAGGGTTCAATCTCATAGAAAATTCAATTCTTACCTTTTTAGTATTCATTTTGAAGACATAATAGTCTTGAAAACGAAAGAAAACTGTCAAAATTCCAAAGAAGCTCTCCAAATTATCCAAATTGACTGCATTGCTTGTTGTATCGAGTTCTAATCCTCTCTCATAAGGCTTGAAACAGCTGAATAATCCTGAAAAATAGAAAAAAAACATTAAAAATGGGTTTATTCTCATAGAAAATTCAATTCTTACCTTTTTAGTATTCATTTTGAAGACATAATAGTCTTGAAAACGAAAGAAAACTGTCAAAATTCCAAAGAAGCTCTCCAAATTATCCAAATTATCTGCATTGCTTGTCGTATCGAGTTCTAATCCTCTCTCATAAGGCTTGAAACAGCTGAATAATCCTGAAAAATAGAAAAAAAACATTAAAAGGGTTCAATCTCATAGAAAATTCAATTTTTACCTTTTCAGTATTCATTTTGAAGACATAATAGTCTTGAAAACGAAAGAAAACTGTCAAAATTCCAAGGAAACTCTCCAAATTATCCAAATTGACTGTATTTCTAGTCATATCGAGTTCTAATCCTCTCTCATAAGGCTTGAAACAGCTGAATAATCCCGAAAAATAGAAAAAAAAAACATTAAAAAGGGTTCAATCTCATAGAAAATTCAATTCTTACCTTTTTAGTATTCATTTTGAAGACATAATAGTCTTGAAAACGAAAGAAAACTGTCAAAATTCCAAAGAAGCTCTCCAAATTATCCAAATTATCTGCATTGCTTGTCGTATCGAGTTCTAATCCTCTCTCATAAGGCTTGAAACAGCTGAATAATCCTGACAAATAGAAAAAAAACATTAAAAATGGGTTTATTCTTATAGAAAATTCAATTCTTACCTTTTTAGTATTCATTTTGAAGACATAATAGTCTTGAAAACGAAAGAAAACTGTCAAAATTCCAAAGAAGCTCTCCAAATTATCCAAATTGACTGCATTGCTTGTCGTATCGAGTTCTAATCCTCTCTCATAAGGCTTGAAACAGCTGAATAATCCTGAAAAATAGAAAAAAAACATTAAAAATGGGTTTATTCTTATAGAAAATTCAATTCTTACCTTTTTAGTATTCATTTTGAAGACATAATAGTCTTGAAAACGAAAGAAAACTGTCAAAATTCCAAAGAAGCTCTCCAAATTATCCAAATTGACTGCATTGCTTGTCGTATCGAGTTCTAATCCTCTCTCATAAGGCTTGAAACAGCTGAATAATCCTGAAAAATAGAAAAAAAAAAACATTAAAAAGGTTCAATCTCATAGAAAATTCAATTCTTACCTTTTTAGTATTCATTTTGAAGACATAATAGTCTTGAAAACGAAAGAAAACTGTCAAAATTCCAAAGAAGCTCTCCAAATTATCCAAATTATCTGTATTGCTTGTCGTATCGAGTTCTAATCCTCTCTCATAAGGCTTGAAACTGCTGAATAATCCTGAAAAATAGAAAAAAAAAACATTAAAAAGGGTTCAATCTCATAGAAAATTCAATTCTTACCTTTTTAGTATTCATTTTGAAGACATAATAGTCTTGAAAACGAAAGAAAACTGTCAAAATTCCAAAGAAGCTCTCCAAATTATCCAAATTGACTGTATTGCTAGTCATATCGAGTTCTAATCCTCTCTCATAAGGCTTGAAAAAAGCTGAATAATCCTGAAAAATAGAAAAAAAAACATTAAAAATGGGTTTATTCTTATAGAAAATTCAATTCTTACCTTTTTAGTATTCATTTTGAAGACATAATAGTCTTGAAAACGAAAGAAAACTGTCAAAATTCCAAAGAAGCTCTCCAAATTATCCAAATTGACTGTATTGCTAGTCATATCGAGTTCTAATCCTCTCTCATAAGGCTTGAAAAAAGCTGAATAATCCTGAAAAATAGAAAAAAAAACATTAAAAATGGGTTTATTCTTATAGAAAATTCAATTCTTACCTTTTTAGTATTCATTTTGAAGACATAATAGTCTTGAAAACGAAAGAAAACTGTCAAAATTCCAAAGAAGCTCTCCAAATTATCCAAATTGACTGCATTGCTTGTCGTATCGAGTTCTAATCCTCTCTCATAAGGCTTGAAACAGCTGAATAATCCAGAAAAATAGAAAAAAAAAAACATTAAAAAGGGTTCAATCTCATAGAAAATTCAATTCTTACCTTTTTAGTATTCATTTTGAAGACATAATAGTCTTGAAAACGAAAGAAAACTGTCAAAATTCCAAAGAAGCTCTCCAAATTATCCAAATTGACTGCATTGCTTGTCGTATCGAGTTCTAATCCTCTCTCATAAGGCTTGAAACAGCTGAATAATCCAGAAAAATAGAAAAAAAAAACATTAAAAAGGGTTCAATCTCATAGAAAATTCAATTCTTACCTTTTTAGTATTCATTTTGAAGACATAATAGTCTTGAAAACGAAAGAAAACTGTCAAAATTCCAAAGAAGCTCTCCAAATTATCCAAATTGACTGCATTGCTAGTCATATCGAGTTCTAATCCTCTCTCATAAGGCTTGAAAAAAGCTGAATAATCCTGAAAAATAGAAAAAAAAACATTAAAAATGGGTTTATTCTTATAGAAAATTCAATTCTTACCTTTTTAGTATTCATTTTGAAGACATAATAGTCTTGAAAACGAAAGAAAACTGTCAAAATTCCAAAGAAGCTCTCCAAATTATCCAAATTGACTGCATTGCTTGTCGTATCGAGTTCTAATCCTCTCTCATAAGGCTTGAAACAGCTGAATAATCCTGAAAAATAGAAGAAAAAAAACATTAAAAAGGTTTCAATCTCATAGAAAATTCAATTCTTACCTTTTTAGTATTCATTTTGAAGACATAATAGTCTTGAAAACGAAAGAAAACTGTCAAAATTCCAAAGAAGCTCTCCAAATTATCCAAATTGACTGCATTGCTTGTCGTATCGAGTTCTAATCCTCCCTCATAAGGCTTGAAACAGCTGAATAATCCTGAAAAATAGAAAAAAAAAACATTAAAAAGGGTTCAATCTCATAGAAAATTCAATTCTTACCTTTTTAGTATTCATTTTGAAGACATAATAGTCTTGAAAACGAAAGAAAACTGTCAAAATTCCAAAGAAGCTCTCCAAATTATCCAAATTGACTGCATTGCTTGTCGTATCGAGTTCTAATCCTCTCTCATAAGGCTTGAAACAGCTGAATAATCCTGAAAAATAGAAAAAAAACATTAAAAATGGGTTTATTCTTATAGAAAATTCAATTCTTACCTTTTTAGTATTCATTTTGAAGACATAATAGTCTTGAAAACGAAAGAAAACTGTCAAAATTCCAAAGAAGCTCTCCAAATTATCCAAATTATCTGCATTGCTTGTCGTATCGAGTTCTAATCCTCTCTCATAAGGCTTGAAACAGCTGAATAATCCTGAAAAATAGAAAAAAAACATTAAAAATGGGTTTATTCTTATAGAAAATTCAATTCTTACCTTTTTAGTATTCATTTTGAAGACATAATAGTCTTGAAAACGAAAGAAAACTGTCAAAATTCCAAAGAAGCTCTCCAAATTATCCAAATTGACTGTATTGCTAGTCATATCGAGTTCTAATCCTCTCTCATAAGGCTTGAAAAAAGCTGAATAATCCTGAAAAATAGAAAAAAAAACATTAAAAATGGGTTTATTCTTATAGAAAATTCAATTCTTACCTTTTTAGTATTCATTTTGAAGACATAATAGTCTTGAAAACGAAAGAAAACTGTCAAAATTCCAAAGAAGCTCTCCAAATTATCCAAATTGACTGCATTGCTTGTCGTATCGAGTTCTAATCCTCTCTCATAAGGCTTGAAACAGCTGAATAATCCTGAAAAATAGAAAAAAAAACATTAAAAAGGGTTCAATCTCATAGAAAATTCAATTCTTACCTTTTTAGTATTCATTTTGAAGACATAATAGTCTTGAAAACGAAAGAAAACTGTCAAAATTCCAAAGAAGCTCTCCAAATTATCCAAATTGACTGCATTGCTTGTCGTATCGAGTTCTAATCCTCTCTCATAAGGCTTGAAACTGCTGAATAATCCTGAAAAATAGAAAAAAAAAACATTAAAAAGGGTTCAATCTCATAGAAAATTCAATTCTTACCTTTTTAGTATTCATTTTGAAGACATAATAGTCTTGAAAACGAAAGAAAACTGTCAAAATTCCAAAGAAGCTCTCCAAATTATCCAAATTGACTGCATTGCTTGTCGTATCGAGTTCTAATCCTCTCTCATAAGGCTTGAAACAGCTGAATAATCCTGAAAAATAGAAAAAAAACATTAAAAATGGGTTTATTCTTATAGAAAATTCAATTCTTACCTTTTTAGTATTCATTTTGAAGACATAATAGTCTTGAAAACGAAAGAAAACTGTCAAAATTCCAAAGAAGCTCTCCAAATTATCCAAATTGACTGCATTGCTTGTCGTATCGAGTTCTAATCCTCTCTCATAAGGCTTGAAACAGCTGAATAATCCTGAAAAATAGAAAAAAAAAACATTAAAAAGGGTTCAATCTCATAGAAAATTCAATTCTTACCTTTTTAGTATTCATTTTGAAGACATAATAGTCTTGAAAACGAAAGAAAACTGTCAAAATTCCAAAGAAGCTCTCCAAATTATCCAAATTATCTGCATTGCTTGTCGTATCGAGTTCTAATCCTCTCTCATAAGGCTTGAAACAGCTGAATAATCCTGAAAAATAGAAAAAAAAAAACATTAAAAAGGGTTCAATCTCATAGAAAATTCAATTCTTACCTTTTTAGTATTCATTTTGAAGACATAATAGTCTTGAAAACGAAAGAAAACTGTCAAAATTCCAAAGAAGCTCTCCAAATTATCCAAATTGACTGCATTGCTTGTTGTATCGAGTTCTAATCCTCTCTCATAAGGCTTGAAACAGCTGAATAATCCTGAAAAATAGAAAAAAAACATTAAAAATGGGTTTATTCTCATAGAAAATTCAATTCTTACCTTTTTAGTATTCATTTTGAAGACATAATAGTCTTGAAAACGAAAGAAAACTGTCAAAATTCCAAAGAAGCTCTCCAAATTATCCAAATTATCTGCATTGCTTGTCGTATCGAGTTCTAATCCTCTCTCATAAGGCTTGAAACAGCTGAATAATCCTGAAAAATAGAAAAAAAACATTAAAAAGGGTTCAATCTCATAGAAAATTCAATTTTTACCTTTTCAGTATTCATTTTGAAGACATAATAGTCTTGAAAACGAAAGAAAACTGTCAAAATTCCAAGGAAACTCTCCAAATTATCCAAATTGACTGTATTTCTAGTCATATCGAGTTCTAATCCTCTCTCATAAGGCTTGAAACAGCTGAATAATCCCGAAAAATAGAAAAAAAAAACATTAAAAAGGGTTCAATCTCATAGAAAATTCAATTCTTACCTTTTTAGTATTCATTTTGAAGACATAATAGTCTTGAAAACGAAAGAAAACTGTCAAAATTCCAAAGAAGCTCTCCAAATTATCCAAATTATCTGCATTGCTTGTCGTATCGAGTTCTAATCCTCTCTCATAAGGCTTGAAACAGCTGAATAATCCTGAAAAATAGAAAAAAAACATTAAAAATGGGTTTATTCTTATAGAAAATTCAATTCTTACCTTTTTAGTATTCATTTTGAAGACATAATAGTCTTGAAAACGAAAGAAAACTGTCAAAATTCCAAAGAAGCTCTCCAAATTATCCAAATTGACTGCATTGCTTGTCGTATCGAGTTCTAATCCTCTCTCATAAGGCTTGAAACAGCTGAATAATCCTGAAAAATAGAAAAAAAACATTAAAAATGGGTTTATTCTTATAGAAAATTCAATTCTTACCTTTTTAGTATTCATTTTGAAGACATAATAGTCTTGAAAACGAAAGAAAACTGTCAAAATTCCAAAGAAGCTCTCCAAATTATCCAAATTGACTGCATTGCTTGTCGTATCGAGTTCTAATCCTCTCTCATAAGGCTTGAAACAGCTGAATAATCCTGAAAAATAGAAAAAAAAAACATTAAAAAGGTTCAATCTCATAGAAAATTCAATTCTTACCTTTTTAGTATTCATTTTGAAGACATAATAGTCTTGAAAACGAAAGAAAACTGTCAAAATTCCAAAGAAGCTCTCCAAATTATCCAAATTGACTGCATTGCTAGTCATATCGAGTTCTAATCCTCGCTCATAAGGCTTGAAACAGCTGAATAATCCTGAAAAATAGAGAAAAAAAAAACATTAAAAATGGGTTTATTCTTATAGAAAATTCAATTCTTACCTTTTTAGTATTCATTTTGAAGACATAATAGTCTTGAAAACGAAAGAAAACTGTCAAAATTCCAAAGAAGCTCTCCAAATTATCCAAATTGACTGCATTGCTAGTCATATCGAGTTCTAATCCTCTCTCATAAGGCTTGAAACAGCTGAATAATCCTGAAAAATAGAAAAAAAACATTAAAAATGGGTTTATTCTTATAGAAAATTCAATTCTTACCTTTTTAGTATTCATTTTGAAGACATAATAGTCTTGAAAACGAAAGAAAACTGTCAAAATTCCAAAGAAGCTCTCCAAATTATCCAAATTGACTGCATTGCTTGTCGTATCGAGTTCTAATCCTCTCTCATAAGGCTTGAAACAGCTGAATAATCCTGAAAAATAGAAAAAAAACATTAAAAATGGGTTTATTCTTATAGAAAATTCAATTCTTACCTTTTTAGTATTCATTTTGAAGACATAATAGTCTTGAAAACGAAAGAAAACTGTCAAAATTCCAAAGAAGCTCTCCAAATTATCCAAATTGACTGTATTGCTAGTCATATCGAGTTCTAATCCTCTCTCATAAGGCTTGAAAAAAGCTGAATAATCCTGAAAAATAGAAAAAAAAACATTAAAAATGGGTTTATTCTTATAGAAAATTCAATTCTTACCTTTTTAGTATTCATTTTGAAGACATAATAGTCTTGAAAACGAAAGAAAACTGTCAAAATTCCAAAGAAGCTCTCCAAATTATCCAAATTGACTGCATTGCTTGTCGTATCGAGTTCTAATCCTCTCTCATAAGGCTTGAAACAGCTGAATAATCCTAAAAAATAGAAAAAAAAAACATTAAAAAGGGTTCAATCTAATAGAAAATTCAATTCTTACCTTTTTAGTATTCATTTTGAAGACATAATAGTCTTGAAAACGAAAGAAAACTGTCAAAATTCCAAAGAAGCTCTCCAAATTATCCAAATTGACTGCATTGCTAGTCATATCGAGTTCTAATCCTCTCTCATAAGGCTTGAAACAGCTGAATAATCCTGAAAAATAGAAAAAAAAACATTAAAAATGGGTTTATTCTTATAGAAAATTCAATTCTTACCTTTTTAGTATTCATTTTGAAGACATAATAGTCTTGAAAACGAAAGAAAACTGTCAAAATTCCAAAGAAGCTCTCCAAATTATCCAAATTGACTGCATTGCTTGTCGTATCGAGTTCTAATCCTCTCTCATAAGGCTTGAAACAGCTGAATAATCCTGAAAAATAGAAAAAAAACATTAAAAATGGGTTTATTCTTATAGAAAATTCAATTCTTACCTTTTTAGTATTCATTTTGAAGACATAATAGTCTTGAAAACGAAAGAAAACTGTCAAAATTCCAAAGAAGCTCTCCAAATTATCCAAATTGACTGCATTGCTTGTCGTATCGAGTTCTAATCCTCTCTCATAAGGCTTGAAACAGCTGAATAATCCTGAAAAATAGAAAAAAAAAACATTAAAAAGGGTTCAATCTCATAGAAAATTCAATTCTTACCTTTTTAGTATTCATTTTGAAGACATAATAGTCTTGAAAACGAAAGAAAACTGTCAAAATTCCAAAGAAGCTCTCCAAATTATCCAAATTATCTGCATTGCTTGTCGTATCGAGTTCTAATCCTCTCTCATAAGGCTTGAAACAGCTGAATAATCCTGAAAAATAGAAAAAAAAAAACATTAAAAAGGGTTCAATCTCATAGAAAATTCAATTCTTACCTTTTTAGTATTCATTTTGAAGACATAATAGTCTTGAAAACGAAAGAAAACTGTCAAAATTCCAAAGAAGCTCTCCAAATTATCCAAATTGACTGCATTGCTTGTTGTATCGAGTTCTAATCCTCTCTCATAAGGCTTGAAACAGCTGAATAATCCTGAAAAATAGAAAAAAAACATTAAAAATGGGTTTATTCTCATAGAAAATTCAATTCTTACCTTTTTAGTATTCATTTTGAAGACATAATAGTCTTGAAAACGAAAGAAAACTGTCAAAATTCCAAAGAAGCTCTCCAAATTATCCAAATTATCTGCATTGCTTGTCGTATCGAGTTCTAATCCTCTCTCATAAGGCTTGAAACAGCTGAATAATCCTGAAAAATAGAAAAAAAACATTAAAAAGGGTTCAATCTCATAGAAAATTCAATTCTTACCTTTTCAGTATTCATTTTGAAGACATAATAGTCTTGAAAACGAAAGAAAACTGTCAAAATTCCAAGGAAACTCTCCAAATTATCCAAATTGACTGTATTTCTAGTCATATCGAGTTCTAATCCTCTCTCATAAGGCTTGAAACAGCTGAATAATCCTGAAAAATAGAAAAAAAACATTAAAAAGGGTTCAATCTCATAGAAAATTCAATTCTTACCTTTTTAGTATTCATTTTGAAGACATAATAGTCTTGAAAACGAAAGAAAACTGTCAAAATTCCAAAGAAGCTCTCCAAATTATCCAAATTATCTGCATTGCTTGTCGTATCGAGTTCTAATCCTCTCTCATAAGGCTTGAAACAGCTGAATAATCCTGAAAAATAGAAAAAAAAACATTAAAAATGGGTTTATTCTTATAGAAAATTCAATTCTTACCTTTTTAGTATTCATTTTGAAGACATAATAGTCTTGAAAACGAAAGAAAACTGTCAAAATTCCAAAGAAGCTCTCCAAATTATCCAAATTGACTGCATTGCTTGTCGTATCGAGTTCTAATCCTCTCTCATAAGGCTTGAAACAGCTGAATAATCCTGAAAAATAGAAAAAAAACATTAAAAATGGGTTTATTCTTATAGAAAATTCAATTCTTACCTTTTTAGTATTCATTTTGAAGACATAATAGTCTTGAAAACGAAAGAAAACTGTCAAAATTCCAAAGAAGCTCTCCAAATTATCCAAATTGACTGCATTGCTTGTCGTATCGAGTTCTAATCCTCTCTCATAAGGCTTGAAACAGCTGAATAATCCTGAAAAATAGAAAAAAAAAAACATTAAAAAGGTTCAATCTCATAGAAAATTCAATTCTTACCTTTTTAGTATTCATTTTGAAGACATAATAGTCTTGAAAACGAAAGAAAACTGTCAAAATTCCAAAGAAGCTCTCCAAATTATCCAAATTGACTGCATTGCTAGTCATATCGAGTTCTAATCCTCGCTCATAAGGCTTGAAACAGCTGAATAATCCTGAAAAATAGAGAAAAAAAAAACATTAAAAATGGGTTTATTCTTATAGAAAATTCAATTCTTACCTTTTTAGTATTCATTTTGAAGACATAATAGTCTTGAAAACGAAAGAAAACTGTCAAAATTCCAAAGAAGCTCTCCAAATTATCCAAATTGACTGCATTGCTAGTCATATCGAGTTCTAATCCTCTCTCATAAGGCTTGAAACAGCTGAATAATCCTGAAAAATAGAAAAAAAACATTAAAAATGGGTTTATTCTTATAGAAAATTCAATTCTTACCTTTTTAGTATTCATTTTGAAGACATAATAGTCTTGAAAACGAAAGAAAACTGTCAAAATTCCAAAGAAGCTCTCCAAATTATCCAAATTGACTGCATTGCTTGTCGTATCGAGTTCTAATCCTCCCTCATAAGGCTTGAAACAGCTGAATAATCCTGAAAAATAGAAAAAAAAAAACATTAAAAAGGGTTCAATCTCATAGAAATTTCAATTCTTACCTTTTTAGTATTCATTTTGAAGACATAATAGTCTTGAAAACGGAAGAAAACGGTCAAAATTCCAAAGAAGCTCTCCAAATTATCCAAATTGACTGCATTGCTTGTCGTATCGAGTTCTAATCCTCTCTCATAAGGCTTGAAACAGCTGAATAATCCTGAAAAATAGAAAAAAAACATTAAAAATGGGTTTATTCTTATAGAAAATTCAATTCTTACCTTTTAGTATTCATTTTGAAGACATAATAGTCTTGAAAACGAAAGAAAACTGTCAAAATTCCAAAGAAGCTCTCCAAATTATCCAAATTGACTGCATTGCTTGTCGTATCGAGTTCTAATCCTCTCTCATAAGGCTTGAAACAGCTGAATAATCCTGAAAAATAGAAAAAAAAAACATTAAAAAGGGTTCAATCTCATAGAAAATTCAATTCTTACCTTTTTAGTATTCATTTTGAAGACATAATAGTCTTGAAAACGAAAGAAAACTGTCAAAATTCCAAAGAAGCTCTCCAAATTATCCAAATTATCTGCATTGCTTGTCGTATCGAGTTCTAATCCTCTCTCATAAGGCTTGAAACAGCTGAATAATCCTGAAAAATAGAAAAAAAAACATTAAAAATGGGTTTATTCTTATAGAAAATTCAATTCTTACCTTTTTAGTATTCATTTTGAAGACATAATAGTCTTGAAAACGAAAGAAAACTGTCAAAATTCCAAAGAAGCTCTCCAAATTATCCAAATTGACTGCATTGCTTGTCGTATCGAGTTCTAATCCTCTCTCATAAGGCTTGAAACAGCTGAATAATCCTGAAAAATAGAAAAAAAACATTAAAAATGGGTTTATTCTTATAGAAAATTCAATTCTTACCTTTTTAGTATTCATTTTGAAGACATAATAGTCTTGAAAACGAAAGAAAACTGTCAAAATTCCAAAGAAGCTCTCCAAATTATCCAAATTGACTGCATTGCTTGTCGTATCGAGTTCTAATCCTCTCTTATAAGGCTTGAAACAGCTGAATAATCCTAAAAAATAGAAAAAAAAAAACATTAAAAGGTTCAATCTAATAGAAAATTCAATTCTTACCTTTTCAGTATTCATTTTGAAGACATAATAGTCTTGAAAACGAAAGAAAACTGTCAAAATTCCAAAGAAGCTCTCCAAATTATCCAAATTGACTGCATTGCTAGTCATATCGAGTTCTAATCCTCGCTCATAAGGCTTGAAACAGCTGAATAATCCTGAAAAATAGAGAAAAAAAAAACATTAAAAATGGGTTTATTCTTATAGAAAATTCAATTCTTACCTTTTTAGTATTCATTTTGAAGACATAATAGTCTTGAAAACGAAAGAAAACTGTCAAAATTCCAAAGAAGCTCTCCAAATTATCCAAATTGACTGCATTGCTAGTCATATCGAGTTCTAATCCTCTCTCATAAGGCTTGAAACAGCTGAATAATCCTGAAAAATAGAAAAAAAAACATTAAAAATGGGTTTATTCTTATAGAAAATTCAATTCTTACCTTTTTAGTATTCATTTTGAAGACATAATAGTCTTGAAAACGAAAGAAAACTGTCAAAATTCCAAAGAAGCTCTCCAAATTATCCAAATTGACTGCATTGCTTGTCGTATCGAGTTCTAATCCTCCCTCATAAGGCTTGAAACAGCTGAATAATCCTGAAAAATAGAAAAAAAAAAACATTAAAAAGGGTTCAATCTCATAGAAATTTCAATTCTTACCTTTTTAGTATTCATTTTGAAGACATAATAGTCTTGAAAACGGAAGAAAACGGTCAAAATTCCAAAGAAGCTCTCCAAATTATCCAAATTGACTGCATTGCTTGTCGTATCGAGTTCTAATCCTCTCTCATAAGGCTTGAAACAGCTGAATAATCCTGAAAAATAGAAAAAAAACATTAAAAATGGGTTTATTCTTATAGAAAATTCAATTCTTACCTTTTTAGTATTCATTTTGAAGACATAATAGTCTTGAAAACGAAAGAAAACTGTCAAAATTCCAAAGAAGCTCTCCAAATTATCCAAATTGACTGCATTGCTTGTCGTATCGAGTTCTAATCCTCTCTCATAAGGCTTGAAACAGCTGAATAATCCTGAAAAATAGAAAAAAAAAACATTAAAAAGGGTTCAATCTCATAGAAAATTCAATTCTTACCTTTTTAGTATTCATTTTGAAGACATAATAGTCTTGAAAACGAAAGAAAACTGTCAAAATTCCAAAGAAGCTCTCCAAATTATCCAAATTATCTGCATTGCTTGTCGTATCGAGTTCTAATCCTCTCTCATAAGGCTTGAAACAGCTGAATAATCCTGAAAAATAGAAAAAAAACATTAAAAAGGGTTCAATCTCATAGAAAATTCAATTCTTACCTTTTCAGTATTCATTTTGAAGACATAATAGTCTTGAAAACGAAAGAAAACTGTCAAAATTCCAAAGAAGCTCTCCAAATTATCCAAATTGACTGTATTTCTAGTCATATCGAGTTCTAATCCTCTCTCATAAGGCTTGAAACAGCTGAATAATCCTGAAAAATAGAAAAAAAAAACATTAAAAAGGGTTCAATCTCATAGAAAATTCAATTCTTACCTTTTTAGTATTCATTTTGAAGACATAATAGTCTTGAAAACGAAAGAAAACTGTCAAAATTCCAAAGAAGCTCTCCAAATTATCCAAATTGACTGCATTGCTTGTTGTATCGAGTTCTAATCCTCTCTCATAAGGCTTGAAACAGCTGAATAATCCTGAAAAATAGAAAAAAAACATTAAAAATGGGTTTATTCTCATAGAAAATTCAATTCTTACCTTTTTAGTATTCATTTTGAGGACATAATAGTCTTGAAAACGAAAGAAAACTGTCAAAATTCCAAAGAAGCTCTCCAAATTATCCAAATTGACTGCATTGCTTGTCGTATCGAGTTCTAATCCTCTCTCATAAGGCTTGAAAAAAGCTGAATAATCCTGAAAAATAGAAAAAAAAAAACATTAAAAAGGGTTCAATCTCATAGAAAATTCAATTCTTACCTTTTTAGTATTCATTTTGAAGACATAATAGTCTTGAAAACGAAAGAAAACTGTCAAAATTCCAAAGAAGCTCTCCAAATTATCCAAATTGACTGCATTGCTTGTCGTATCGAGTTCTAATCCTCGCTCATAAGGCTTGAAACAGCTGAATAATCCTGAAAAATAGAGAAAAAAAAAACATTAAAAATGGGTTTATTCTTATAGAAAATTCAATTCTTACCTTTTTAGTATTCATTTTGAAGACATAATAGTCTTGAAAACGAAAGAAAACTGTCAAAATTCCAAAGAAGCTCTCCAAATTATCCAAATTGACTGCATTGCTTGTCGTATCGAGTTCTAATCCTCGCTCATAAGGCTTGAAACAGCTGAATAATCCTGAAAAATAGAAAAAAAAAAACATTAAAAAGGGTTCAATCTCATAGAAAATTCAATTCTTACCTTTTTAGTATTCATTTTGAAGACATAATAGTCTTGAAAACGAAAGAAAACTGTCAAAATTCCAAAGAAGCTCTCCAAATTATCCAAATTGACTGCATTGCTTGTCGTATCGAGTTCTAATCCTCGCTCATAAGGCTTGAAACAGCTGAATAATCCTGAAAAATAGAAAAAAAAAACATTAAAAAGGGTTCAATCTCATAGAAAATTCAATTCTTACCTTTTTAGTATTCATTTTGAAGACATAATAGTCTTGAAAACGAAAGAAAACTGTCAAAATTCCAAAGAAGCTCTCCAAATTATCCAAATTGACTGCATTGCTTGTCGTATCGAGTTCTAATCCTCTCTCATAAGGCTTGAAAAAAGCTGAATAATCCTGAAAAATAGAAAAAAAAAACATTAAAAAGGGTTCAATCTCATAGAAAATTCAATTCTTACCTTTTTAGTATTCATTTTGAAGACATAATAGTCTTGAAAACGAAAGAAAACTGTCAAAATTCCAAAGAAGCTCTCCAAATTATCCAAATTGACTGCATTGCTTGTCGTATCGAGTTCTAATCCTCGCTCATAAGGCTTGAAACAGCTGAATAATCCTGAAAAATAGAGAAAAAAAAAACATTAAAAATGGGTTTATTCTTATAGAAAATTCAATTCTTACCTTTTTAGTATTCATTTTGAAGACATAATAGTCTTGAAAACGAAAGAAAACTGTCAAAATTCCAAAGAAGCTCTCCAAATTATCCAAATTGACTGCATTGCTTGTCGTATCGAGTTCTAATCCTCGCTCATAAGGCTTGAAACAGCTGAATAATCCTGAAAAATAGAAAAAAAAAAACATTAAAAAGGGTTCAATCTCATAGAAAATTCAATTCTTACCTTTTTAGTATTCATTTTGAAGACATAATAGTCTTGAAAACGAAAGAAAACTGTCAAAATTCCAAAGAAGCTCTCCAAATTATCCAAATTGACTGCATTGCTTGTCGTATCGAGTTCTAATCCTCGCTCATAAGGCTTGAAACAGCTGAATAATCCTGAAAAATAGAGAAAAAAAAAACATTAAAAATGGGTTTATTCTTATAGAAAATTCAATTCTTACCTTTTTAGTATTCATTTTGAAGACATAATAGTCTTGAAAACGAAAGAAAACTGTCAAAATTCCAAAGAAGCTCTCCAAATTATCCAAATTGACTGCATTGCTTGTCGTATCGAGTTCGAATCCTCTCTCATAAGGCTTGAAACAGCTGAATAATCCTGAAAAATAGAGAAAAAAAAAACATTAAAAATGGGTTTATTCTTATAGAAAATTCAATTCCTACCTTTTTAGTATTCATTTTGAGGACATAATAGTCTTGAAAACGGAAGAAAACGGTCAAAATTCCAAAGAAGCTCTCCAAATTATCCAAATTGACTGCATTGCTTGTCGTATCGAGTTCTAATCCTCTCTCATAAGGCTTGAAACAGCTGAATAATCCTGAAAAATAGAAAAAAAAACATTAAAAAGGGTTCAATCTCATAGAAAATTCAATTCTTACCTTTTTAGTATTCATTTTGAAGACATAATAGTCTTGAAAACGAAAGAAAACTGTCAAAATTCCAAAGAAGCTCTCCAAATTATCCAAATTGACTGCATTGCTTGTCGTATCGAGTTCTAATCCTCTCTCATAAGGCTTGAAACAGCTGAATAATCCCGAAAAATAGAAAAAAAAAACATTAAAAAGGGTTCAATCTCATAGAAAATTCAATTCTTACCTTTTTAGTATTCATTTTGAAGACATAATAGTCTTGAAAACGAAAGAAAACTGTCAAAATTCCAAAGAAGCTCTCCAAATTATCCAAATTGACTGCATTGCTTGTCATATCGAGTTCGAATCCTCTCTCATAAGGCTTGAAACAGCTGAATAATCCTAAAAAATAGAAAAAGAATAATTAAAAATGGGTTTATTCTCATAGAAAATTCAATTCTTACCTTTTTAGTATTTATTTTGAAGACATAATAGTCTTGAAAACGAAAAAAAACTTTCAAAATTCCAAGAAAACTCTCCAAATTATCCAAATTGACTGTATTTCAAGTCATATCGAGTTCTAATCCTCTGTCATAAGGCTTGAAACAGCATTATAATCCTGAAAAATAGAATAAACATCATTAAAAAGGGTTCAATCTCATAGAAAATTCAATTCTTACCTTTATAGTATTCATTTTGAAGACATAATAGTCTTGAAAACGAAAGAAAACTGTCAAAATTCCAAAGAAGCTCTCCAAATTATCCAAATTGACTGCATTGCTTGTCATATCGAGTTCGAATCCTCTCTCATAAGGCTTGAAACAGCTGAATAATCCTAAAAAATAGAAAAAGAATAATTAAAAATGGGTTTATTCTCATAGAAAATTCAATTCTTACCTTTTTAGTATTTATTTTGAAGACATAATAGTCTTGAAAACGAAAAAAAACTTTCAAAATTCCAAGAAAACTCTCCAAATTATCCAAATTGACTGTATTTCAAGTCATATCGAGTTCTAATCCTCTGTCATAAGGCTTGAAACAGCATTATAATCCTGAAAAATAGAATAAACATCATTAAAAAGGGTTCAATCTCATAGAAAATTCAATTCTTACCTTTTTAGTATTCATTTTGAAGACATAATAGTCTTGAAAACGAAAGAAAACTGTCAAAATTCCAAAGAAGCTCTCCAAATTATCCAAATTGACTGCATTGCTTGTCGTATCGAGTTCTAATCCTCTCTCATAAGGCTTGAAACTGCTGAATAATCCTGAAAAATAGAAGAAAAAAAAAACATTAAAAAGGGTTCAATCTCATAGAAAATTCAATTCTTACCTTTTTAGTATTCATTTTGAAGACATAATAGTCTTGAAAACGAAAGAAAACTGTCAAAATTCCAAAGAAGCTCTCCAAATTATCCAAATTGACTGCATTGCTTGTCGTATCGAGTTCTAATCCTCTCTCATAAGGCTTGAAACTGCTGAATAATCCTGAAAAATAGAAGAAAAAAAAAACATTAAAAAGGGTTCAATCTCATAGAAAATTCAATTCTTACCTTTTTAGTATTCATTTTGAAGACATAATAGTCTTGAAAACGAAAGAAAACTGTCAAAATTCCAAAGAAGCTCTCCAAATTATCCAAATTGACTGCATTGCTTGTCGTATCGAGTTCTAATCCTCTCTCATAAGGCTTGAAACAGCTGAATAATCCTGAAAAATAGAAAAAAAAACATTAAAAAGGGTTCAATCTCATAGAAAATTCAATTCTTACCTTTTTAGTATTCATTTTGAAGACATAATAGTCTTGAAAACGAAAGAAAACTGTCAAAATTCCAAAGAAGCTCTCCAAATTATCCAAATTGACTGCATTGCTTGTCGTATCGAGTTCTAATCCTCTCTCATAAGGCTTGAAACAGCTGAATAATCCTGAAAAATAGAAAAAAAAAACATTAAAAAGGGTTCAATCTCATAGAAAATTCAATTCTTACCTTTTTAGTATTCATTTTGAAGACATAATAGTCTTGAAAACGAATGAAAACTGTCAAAATTCCAAAGAAGCTCTCCAAATTATCCAAATTGACTGCATTGCTTGTCATATCGAGTTCGAATCCTCTCTCATAAGGCTTGAAACAGCTGAATAATCCTAAAAAATAGAAAAAGAATAATTAAAAATGGGTTTATTCTCATAGAAAATTCAATTCTTACCTTTTTAGTATTTATTTTGAAGACATAATAGTCTTGAAAACGAAAAAAAACTTTCAAAATTCCAAGAAAACTCTCCAAATTATCCAAATTGACTGTATTTCTAGTCATATCGAGTTCTAATCCTCTCTCATAAGGCTTGAAACAGCTTTATAATCCTGAAAAATAGAAAAAAAAACATTAAAAAGGGTTCAATCTCATAGAAAATTCAATTCTTACCTTTTTAGTATTCATTTTAAAGGTAAAAGCATTCTGATTAAAGGTAGAAAACGGTAAATAATACAATGAAACTCTAAATTACTCAAATTTACCCTTTTTAATTTTACTGATAACAAAAAATCATTCGTTACCAAGTTATTTTTCAACCAATTTTAATGATTTCTGCTTCAAATAAGTGTATTCGAATGATATTTTGTCCTGTTAACATATTATTAGTAAGTACTTACGTTTTAAACTCATTATTCTGGTACCCGAAGATACTCCGATCGAGGTAAAAAATGTTTCGAAGAATGGTAAAAATCGTAGAAAAAATCCAAAATATTGTCCTAATTGTTGTTGGTGGTTTGCTTTACGTTTCTAGTAGTCATTTACTTCCTATTTTTCAGTGTCAATCCTGCAAAATAAGGGAAAATTATAAGTAAAACAGGAATCTAACGTTCCTTTTTATTCTACGGGTAACAAAAAATCATTCGATACTTTGTTAAATATCAATAACATTTTACGATTTTCGTATAAAACAATCTTAATCGAATGATATTTTGTGTTAATAAAGCATTTTATCAAGTACTTACGATTTAAGCAGCTTATACTTTTGAATAAAAGTAACCCAAGTAGTTCTTCGAACGAAGGTAAAATGTTTGGTTCATTCATCTTCGTTATTTCTGGACCGATTTCAATCATTTTCTCTTTAAAACGACGCTTACGTAGTTCTCTTTCGGCTTTTCCATACTCTGGAAACTGTATTTACACCCAAAAAGTGGTATTCCTCCAAATGTAACTCCATATATTGAGGTAGAATTTTCTATATAGACCATTCTTCGAATCCAAATATCGACTAATAATCGACGGAATTTACCACAATATGCGTACTGGGTCCTTTTTCTCAACTTTAGTTAGGTATTTTTTGTCAAATATAGGCTGCAGGTCCTCTAAAAAGTAAAATAATTTGGTTAAAAAGCGGCTTTATGAAACTTAACCTACAATGTTTTAAATGGGTTATTTCTTGTACGGGATCAATTTAATTATCGTAGATTGTTTGTAGAGGTATTAAATTGTCAAATACGCTTACTTACCTTGAATTTAACGTTGAAAATCCATTAAAAATGCGAAATTAAACGGATCGAAGCGCAAGTGCCTTTTCCGACGGTAGTTTCAAATGACACTGTTGACACTTGACAGTTTTAGCATTTTCCATTTCCAAATTTCTAGACGAATTTTAAACGGATTATTTAACTTAATCTTGTTTATTTATACACATTATTCAACAAAAAAGGTTGCTGAAACGATTTTTTGTTCATTTATTTACATTTACATAGGTATCGTCATATACATATAAATATATATACTGCTGGAATCGTTCAGAAAGCGTACCAATTATTAGAGTGCAGATATATAGGTCGGCGCTCTTCTGGACCAAATAGGGTTCTGCGCTTGCCCCGGTCATGTGATATTGAGCCGTGATAACGATTGGCTATCGTTTCTTAAAAGTTGGGTTATTGGGTGAATATCTTGTTTACGTTTTACGTTTACATGCTTCGTACTTTCGCTTCCGCCATTGTGATTGATTGTTTATAGTTTTAAGAGTGTTTTCCTTAAATAAAAATCATTATTAAATAATGATTAAATCAATGGATTTATTTTTTTTAATTAAAATATGTTAATATTATTAATTATTTGCTTCCAATTAACTAAATAACTTTTGTCAGTCAAATATTGTTTTTAGTTCCCTTATTTAAACATTCTCAAACAAATCCAACCCATTTTTAATAGCTTTTCATTCTTTTAAGCAGTATAATTTACATAGACAAAATAAAAGAGACTGTTTAATGCATAGGACAGAGTCAACAACATGCCTTAGAACGAAGACCAGCCGTTAGAGGCGCTGGTATCGAAAAATTAAATGAATTTCGATTGTTTTGATTGGCTAATTTTATATGAGATCCGTATGGAAACGATCGCGATCGCGGGTCGTCGGTCGTCGCCCGTCCGTCGTCCGTTGTTTTAATCACAGATTACCTATCCTATAGATGGCTCACGCCAATGCTTTGAAAAATGACTGAAATGAACGCCCACTGGAGATTCGCATCGGAACTAATCACGTGGAGGGGGGAGCGCGGGAATCTTAAAATAACGATTATTGGGAAATTTTAGAATATTTTATATGAAAGTTATCTGCGAATGTTTAAATGTATATACATATGTACATACATTAAAACATAAACAGATAACTAACATATATTAAAAAGTAGTAATTAAAACAACCTATTACTGAAAATTTAAAAGATTTTTTATTGATTATACAAAAATTAAGACAAAAACATTTTTGATATGACTATTTTTGAATTACATTTTTGAATATCTACAACCTATAATAGTGTTACTATATTTTAACGATACAAATATGTAATATAATTTAAAAATGGAATTTTTATATAAAAAATCATCAATTATCAAGATTTTAGGTATCAACATCGCATTATCACTAAAAGTTAATCGAAAATGTACATTAAATTGTAAAATATGAGTAATTGAGCAATTGAATAATAAAATCAAACGTAAATTTATGTGTAAAAGTATAAACATACAGACTATTTGCGAAATTATTTTTTACATATAATAACAGTTACAAATAATAATGAAATCAATAACGATAAAATAAAATCCCTAAAAATAAATATCAATATAATAATATTTCATTACACACCTTGTGTAATTATATGTTCCGGTTTCTTGGCGTTTCGCTTTTTAACTCTATCATTATATATTTTATAAGCCATCATTTTGACTTTATTTGATCCTGTATATTTGGATTTTCCTTGTAGGATTTTATTAACATCCCTGCACCAATTATGTAAAATACATTTAAGTGTAAAGTTTTGAATTAATTTAATTGTGATTGATTTATGTTGTTCTTTATTGCATGTTAAAAAATCAAAGTTTACTTTATTAAGTATGTTCCTCTCAATTTGTACTTTTAAATTATTCGAGTGTGGTTGGTTCTTTACAAAAAAATATACAATTTTAACAATATGATAAAAAGAATGAACAAAGTCAGAAGAAGGATAACACAATCTTCTTGCCCAACCACCACCATATTCTCTTAGAGAAATTAAAAGATTTTGTTTAGATGAACAATCTAATGAAAACATGACATTCTTACATTCTAAGCATGATACTTTTTTTTTAATTTTTTTTAAAATAAAGCCTGCTACATAATTAGATGATAATTCTTTAAATTTTGTTGTCAAATTACTTTCTAATGATGTGACAGTTTCAATGTTATATTCAATAAAATTAGAAGGAGATGAATATTGTTCATCTGAAACAAAAAGTTTTTTCATTGAAAGGAACATACTTTGACAGTCATCATTTTCACAATTAAATGTATTTTTATGCAAAGAAAGGGTAGTGTTAAAAAAGAGAGTTTTGAAAACACCAGAAAACTGAAAACCTGAGGGATTAGAATTCAAGCCTCCAAAGCTTCTTAATTGGCCAAATGCGTTTTCAATGGGATCCTGATTTAATCGTCTGGTTAATAAGTACTTAAATCCCTTATTTTTTAATATATTCCAGATTGCTTTAATATTTTTTATTGTAAATGACCAATTATTTAAGCTTGGAGGCCTTTCTTGATCTCTACCTGTTCTTTTTTGGAACCTCATCGTTTGAAGCAGAGGTAGGGCTTCCTTATTCCAAAAATCGAAATGTTCCGATGAATTGCTTAATGCACATCTGAGTGTTTTCCCCTTGTCTGGCAATTTGTTTGACCCATTTAGCGAATCAAATAGACGGTCGAAAAAAAGTAAAATATCAGCAGTGTGGGTAATATTGAAGCCAATATTTTTTTCAGTATCTGCAAATTAAAAAAAAATTATTAACTCGCCATTAAATATTTTAAAGTTTCCTTACCAATGTGACTGGCTAGTTGCAGTGCTGCAGCTACTCGGCGACTAAATATTTGGGCTGCATTTTTTACTTTCATCTTCTTGATCTTCTTTTCATAGATGTGCTCGTCATGAATGTGATTTAAAACTCTTAAATCGTCCAATGCTTTTTGATCACATTCATACAGCCTCTGGATATGCTCCCACTTTGCAATTTTTATGCTATTATTTACAGTAAAAATGATGTCTTTTTTAATAAAATTATTTCTTATACCCTTTAAGAGATGAGGAGGATCTAAGAGAGGAAATAGTATACATTCTCCAATTTCAATCGAATTATGTTTATATGCTGAAATATTTTCATCTCTCATATACTTTTCCTTTGTGTCCCTAATTAAATTATTTAAGACGGCTACATTATTTTGGTCACATATTAAAGCTATTGGATAAATATTTATTTTAATTAACTGATTAACAATTTCAATTATTAAATGTTTAATTTGGATAGTTTTGGCTCCACCTCTGCCAGCAAGGTGATACGATATGGGCATTTTCCATGATTTTCTTAAACCTCTAATCATGAAGACTAATGCATGATCTGCCAAATAACAATTTTTACTATCCCCCATGTCTTCAAACCCTTCTATATTCCCATTACTCTCATTATAATGTAGTCCTGGCATAATAGCCATTTCATCAAACAAAATGGCTACATATTTATCCAAAGGATCCATTTTGATAGTTGCCTCCTTAAGGCTTTCAAAAACAGCATTTCTAATACCTGGCCCACCAGCTACCTTGGCCAAAAGTCTATTCAAGGTAGATTTACTAGGCAAAATGAATATTTTGGATAAAAGAGAATATGACCGCACACCCTGCTTGTACAAAGTTAAAGCCAAAAATTTTTCTTCTAATGTAAATCGTCTTAATTTTTTTACCTTTTTATTTTCTCTATACTGCATATGGATGAGCATTGAGGCTAAATTGTTTAGTGTCCCCAAGTTAGCTTTTTGAAAATTTTCTGCCTCGAACAATCTTCTTTTAAAAGATTTTTGGCAGTATTTAGCAGCACTATATTTTTTATAAACGTTTTTCAAGGCACCATAAAGTTTTTGTTTTTTTGGAGTAATGGTCTTTTTACTTATTCCTAATTTCCTCAACATTCTTAAAGGAGTACCCACATCTAAAAATAATTAAGTAACATTAATAACTCAAAAAAAAACAATTACTGTGTTAAACTCAAAATATATAATATATAATATATACCATTTTTGAATTTTTTATTATTGAATTACTGAATTAATTAATTTTCGAAATTATCTACTCACTTTTATCATTGTTTAAAATTATTTCACCATCAAAAGACTCATTGTTTGGTACATTAAAATGCACTTTTGCATAGTTGTGGTCTGAAACTATACAAAAATTAAATTAGTTTATTATTTTTATAATTTTATTGTATACTAACAGCCTGATGAGGTTGATGGTAAATTTAATGTAGATTCCAGTTCCCCTAAATTACTATATACAGATACAGATGGTGTGTCTAAGGGTGAGGTATTACTTATATGATCTAAAAATTTTTTTATATATTTAATAATTCGCAAACTGATAAAAAGTCCACTTACCTTGTAAATATAAAGTAGGAACGGCACTTGAAAATAATTTACCAGACCAGGCTGAATAAAACTGTGGTTCAAAATGTTTGTGGCAAATCCTTCTGGTATTAAATACTGCAATTGGATCCATTCTCTTCAACTCGACGTCGTTAATAGCACTTATCCATAACATATACCTGTGCATATCCTTCCTTGGATTTGGAAATGTGTGATTTTTACTAAATGAATTTTGACAATGTGCAACACAACACTTATTATGGTAAACCATATTACTTTTAAACAATAATAATAGTCACAAAACAATATTTAATAATATATAAAAGTTAAATTTTTAATGTTGTTTAAGCAATACTGAACGCACTATACACTACTAACAGAAATGAAATATCATACTCTAAAATCACACGTTAAACGCAACTTTTCTGTTCAAGAACCAAACGAAAAATGACTACTCCAAAATCTTTACAAAAATAACAAAAATATTAGAGTGCTTATTCTTACCTATATCTCATTTTAATTGCTCTGTAAAAGAAACTTAATATGGCATAGATATACAACACTTCACAGACCTAACACTTGAACCCTTAAACACTTGAAATGCTTAGAAAATAATAAAATACTTACTAAAACGCCAGTGTTTTAGGACATATACAAATGGCATTCAGATAAGAGTTCCAATACAACGTTTGAAAAATATATAAATTTGATAAATTTGATATATTTATGATTGTAATGGAAAATGCCATATTATAACGTAACACAGACCTAACACATAAACACTTAAACACTTAAAATCATTAAAGAAATAATAAAATACTAGCTAAAAAGCTAGTTTGTAGGACATAAACAAATGACATTTAGATAAGAGTTCAAATACAACGGTTGAAAAATCCCCTATAAATTGTATAAATTTGATACATGATTGTAAAGAAAAAGGCCAAATTACAATATAAAGAAGAAAATGCATAGTGGCTCCGACCTGGATATTCGCATCGGAACTAACAAGTCAAATGACATTTGGGAATGACCTTGGACCATCTGCGTGAAACGTCTATAGGATTAGTGGTCTGTGGTTTTAATTAAGTAAGTTTCGTTAGTGATGTAGACGCCATTTTAGTGCTTAACCTAAATTGTGAGTATTTTTATTTTTTATATTTATATTTGTTTGCAAATTTAAAATGTCAACACCAATTCGAAGGAAGGTTCGATTTCGGTTTGATTTCTATGTTTTTCTAATACATCTCACTGTTTTTGTTATTTTCCTAAATTAGATGCTGCTCATATTTTTTTCTGTTTTAGTTAGCTCTACAAGAATTGGACGCTGTAGGCCCTGGGAACTGAGGGATCTGACTCATCTGATTTCGAAGTAACAAGGTTGTATTTGTTTTACGTTTCTATTTATTCTATTATATTTTCTATTCCACATGTATTATATACGTATTCTATTTATATTTTTGTTATTAGTGTCAAATGTTATTAATTTTGTCGAATGATGTTCAAATGTTGAATTGTATGTATTGTATTGTCTATTTAGGTTATATGTATGTATTCAATTTTTTATATCTTTAAATAAATACATTTCTTATTAACAAAAGTTGTTCTTATTTTCTAATTTGCAATATAGCAATATTATAAAAATAAAATTGAATATATAACCCATTTTTAATTTTGAAATATAGAAGAAATCTACTCGATATTTCATTAGTTCGTGGGACCAGCCACTAGGAACAGCACCATCTACGCGTTGCCAATTTTTAGTAAGAGATCGAACTCTCTCATCTTTCTTTCTCTATGATAATTTATGTTTAAATAATGGTGTTAATTTAAAATTATTGGCATTTGGCGGTAAAAACTGTACTTGCGCGCTTTTGACAAAAGTCCAGATGAGTGCAGAATGTTCATCGGACCTCTCTCTTTGATTGGGACGCGACTAGCTCACGGCTGGGGTAGGGAGCGAGCAGTATATATATTTATATGTATATGGGTATCGTAAGGTTTATGTAGACACTCACCAGAATGGTAAAAGGCCTATGAATCTTCTTCGTTAATTCTTTACCGATTTTTATCGTTTTTTTCTTTAAAATGACGACTATTTAGTCTTCTTTCGACATATCCATACTCTGGAAATGGTTCTTACACCAAAAAGTGGTATTCCTCCAAATGTAACACCATGTATTGAGGTAGGATTTTCTACGTAGACCATTCTTCGAATCCAATTATTGACTAATGATCAAGGGACTTTGTCACAATATGCTTACTGGGTCCTTTTTCTCAACTTCAGTTAGCTATTTTTTGTCAAATATAGACTGCAGGTCCTCTAAAAAGTCAAATAATTTGGTTAAAAAGCGGCTTTAAATATTGTAAATATTGTAAATGATTCTGGAGCATTCTAAATTAAATGCGTTTAGACACTTCTAAAGAATTCTGAAGTGTTCTAAATAATTTTAAACAGTTCTAAATCATTGTGAAATATTGTAAATGATTTTGGAGCATTCCAAATGGCTCTAAAAAGGTCTTAATGGGTTTAGACAGTTCTACAGAATTCTGAATTGTTCTAAATAATTGTAAACCGTTCTAAATGATTCTGAAATATTGTAAATGATTCTGGAGCATTCTAAATTAATTTAAAACGTTCTAAATGCGTTTAGACAGTTCTAAAGAATTCTGAAGTGTTTTAAGTAAGTTTAAACAGTTCTAAATGATTCTAAAATATTCTAAATGATTCTGGAGCATTGTAAATAAATTTAAAACGTTCTAAATGGGTTTAGACAGTTCTAAAAAGTTCAGAATTGTTCTAAATAATTGTAAACCGTTCTAAATGATTCTGAAATATTGCAAATGATTCTGGAGCATTCTAAATGAATTTAAAACGTTCTAAATGCGTTTAGACACTTCTAAAGAATTCTGAAGTGTTATAAATAATTTTAAACAGTTCTAAATCATTGTGAAATATTGTAAATGATTCTGGAGCATTCTAAATGAATTTAAAACCTTCAAAATGCGTTTAGACAGTTCTAAAACATTCTGAAGTGTTCTAAATAATTTTAAACAGTTCTAAATGATTCTGAAATATTGTAAATGATTCTGGAGCATTGTAAATAAATTTAAAACGTTCTAAATGGGTTTAGACAGTTCTAAAAAGTTCTGAATTGTTCTAAATAATTGTAAACCGTTCTAAATAATTCTGAAATATTGCAAATGATTCTGGAGCATTCTAAATGAATTTAAAACGTTCTAAATGCGTTTAGACACTTCTAAAGAATTCTGAAGTGTTCTAAATAATTTTAAACAGTTCTAAATCATTGTGAAATATTGTAAATGATTTTGGAGCATTCCAAATGGATCTAAAAAGTCTTAATGGGTTTAGACAGTTCTAAAGAATTCTGAATTGTTCTAAATAATTGTAAACCGTTCTAAATGATTCTGAAATATTGTAAATGATTCTGGAGCATTCTAAATTAAATGCGTTTAGATAGTTCTAAAGAATTCTGAAGTGTTTTAAGTAAATTTAAACAGTTCTAAATGATTCTAAAATATTGCAAATGATTCTGGAGCATTCTAAATGAATTTAAAACGTTCTAAATGCGTTAGGCACTTCTAAAGAATTCTGAAGTGTTCTAAATAATTTTAAACAGTTCTAAATCATTGTGAAATATTGTAAATGATTTTGGAGCATTCCAAATGGCTCTAAAAAGGTCTTAATGGGTTTAGACAGTTCTACAGAATTCTGAATTGTTCTAAATAATTGTAAACCGTTCTAAATGATTCTGAAATATTGTAAATGATTCTGGAGCATTCTAAATTAATTTAAAACGTTCTAAATGCGTTTAGACAGTTCTAAAGAATTCTGAAGTGTTTTAAGTAAGTTTAAACAGTTCTAAATGATTCTAAAATATTCTAAATGATTCTGGAGCATTGTAAATAAATTTAAAACGTTCTAAATGGGTTTGGACAGTTCTAAAAAGTTCTGAATTGTTCTAAATAATTGTAAACCGTTCTAAATAATTCTGAAATATTGCAAATGATTCTGGAGCATTCTAAATGAATTTAAAACGTTCTAAATGCGTTTAGACACTTCTAAAGAATTCTGAAGTGTTCTAAATAATTTTAAACAGTTCTAAATCATTGTGAAATATTGTAAATGATTTTGGAGCATTCCAAATGGCTCTAAAAAGGTCTTAATGGGTTTAGACAGTTCTACAGAATTCTGAAGTGTTCTAAATAATTTTAAACAGTTCTAAATCATTGTGAAATATTGTAAATGATTTTGGAGCATTCCAAATGGATCTAAAAAGTCTTAATGGGTTTAGACAGTTCTAAAGAATTCTGAATTGTTCTAAATAATTGTAAACCGTTCTAAATGATTCTGAAATATTGTAAATGATTCTGGAGTATTCTAAATGAATTTAAAACGTTCTAAATGCGTTTAGACAGTTCTAAAGAATTCTGAAGTGTTTTAAGTAAGTTTAAACAGTTCTAAATGATTCTAAAATATTCTAAATGATTCTGGAGCATTGTAAATAAATTTAAAACGTTCTAAATGGGTTTAGACAGTTCTAAAAAGTTCAGAATTGTTCTAAATAATTGTAAACCGTTCTAAATGATTCTGAAATATTGCAAATGATTCTGGAGCATTCTAAATGAATTTAAAACGTTCTAAATGCGTTTAGACACTTCTAAAGAATTCTGAAGTGTTATAAATAATTTTAAACAGTTCTAAATCATTGTGAAATATTGTAAATGATTCTGGAGCATTCTAAATGAATTTAAAACCTTCAAAATGCGTTTAGACAGTTCTAAAACATTCTGAAGTGTTCTAAATAATTTTAAACAGTTCTAAATGATTCTGAAATATTGTAAATGATTCTGGAGCATTGTAAATAAATTTAAAACGTTCTAAATGGGTTTAGACAGTTCTAAAAAGTTCTGAATTGTTCTAAATAATTGTAAACCGTTCTAAATAATTCTGAAATATTGCAAATGATTCTGGAGCATTCTAAATGAATTTAAAACGTTCTAAATGCGTTTAGACACTTCTAAAGAATTCTGAAGTGTTCTAAATAATTTTAAACAGTTCTAAATCATTGTGAAATATTGTAAATGATTTTGGAGCATTCCAAATGGATCTAAAAAGTCTTAATGGGTTTAGACAGTTCTAAAGAATTCTGAATTGTTCTAAATAATTGTAAACCGTTCTAAATGATTCTGAAATATTGTAAATGATTCTGGAGCATTCTAAATTAAATGCGTTTAGATAGTTCTAAAGAATTCTGAAGTGTTTTAAGTAAATTTAAACAGTTCTAAATGATTCTAAAATATTGCAAATGATTCTGGAGCATTCTAAATGAATTTAAAACGTTCTAAATGCGTTAGGCACTTCTAAAGAATTCTGAAGTGTTCTAAATAATTTTAAACAGTTCTAAATCATTGTGAAATATTGTAAATGATTTTGGAGCATTCCAAATGGCTCTAAAAAGGTCTTAATGGGTTTAGACAGTTCTACAGAATTCTGAATTGTTCTAAATAATTGTAAACCGTTCTAAATGATTCTGAAATATTGTAAATGATTCTGGAGCATTCTAAATTAATTTAAAACGTTCTAAATGCGTTTAGACAGTTCTAAAGAATTCTGAAGTGTTTTAAGTAAGTTTAAACAGTTCTAAATGATTCTAAAATATTCTAAATGATTAATCATTTTGAACTGTTTAAAATTATTTATAACACTTCAGAATTCTTTAGAACTGTCTAAACGCATTTAGAACATTTTAAATTCATTTAGAATGCTCCAGAATCATTTACAATATTTCAGAATCATTTAGAACTGTTTAAAATAATTTAGAAAACTTCAGAATTCTTTAGAACTGTCTAAACCCATTAAGACCTTTTTATAGCCATTTGGAATGCTCCAAAATCATTTACAATATTTCACAATGATTTAGAACTGTTTAAAATTATTTAGAACACTTCAGAATGTTTCAGAACTGTCTAAACGCAATTTGAAGGTTTTTAATTCATTTGGAATGCTACAAAATCATTTACAATATTTCACAATGATTTAGAACTGTTTAAAATTATTTAGAACACTTCAGAATTCTTTAGAAGTGTCTAAACGCATTTAGAACGTTTTAAATTCATTTAGAATGCTCCAGAATCATTTGCAATATTTCAGAATTATTTAGAACGGTTTACAACTATTTAGAACAATTCAGAACTTTTTAGAACTGTCTAAACCCATTTAGAACGTTTTAAATTTATTTACAATGCTCCAGAATCATTTACAATATTTCAGAATCATTTAGAACGGTTTACAATTATTTAGAACAATTCAGAATTCTTTAGAACTGTCTAAACCCATTAAGACTTTTTAGATCCATTTGGAATGCTCCAAAATCATTTACAATATTTCACAATGATTTAGAACTGTTTAAAATTATTTAGAACACTTCAGAATTCTGTAGAACTGTCTAAACCCATTAAGACCTTTTTAGAGCCATTTGGAATGCTCCAAAATCATTTACAATATTTCACAATGATTTAGAACTGTTTAAAATTATTTAGAACACTTCAGAATTCTTTAGAAGTGTCTAAACGCATTTAGAACGTTTTAAATTCATTTAGAATGCTCCAGAATCATTTGCAATATTTCAGAATTATTTAGAACTGTTTAAAATTATTTAGAACACTTCAGAAATCTGTAGAACTGTCTAAACCCATTACGACCTTTTTAGAGCCATTTGGAATGCTCCAAAATCATTTACAATATTTCAGAATCATTTAGAACTGCTTAAAATTATTTAGAACACTTCAGAATGTTTTAGAACTGTCTAAACGCATTTTGAAGGTTTTAAATTCATTTAGAATGCTCCAGAATCATTTACAATATTTCAGAATCATTTTGAACTGTTTAAACTTACTTAAAACACTTCAGAATTCTTTAGAACTGTCTAAACGCATTTAGAACGTTTTAAATTAATTTAGAATGCTCCAGAATCATTTACAATATTTCAGAATCATTTAGAACGGTTTACAATTATTTAGAACAATTCAGAATTCTTTAGAACTGTCTAAACCCATTAAGACTTTTTAGATCCATTTGGAATGCTCCAAAATCATTTACAATATTTCACAATGATTTAGAACTGTTTAAAATTATTTAGAACACTTGAGAATTCTTTAGAAGTGTCTAAACGCATTTAGAACGTTTTAAATTCATTTAGAATGCTCCAGAATCATTTGCAATATTTCAGAATTATTTAGAACGGTTTACAATTATTTAGAACAATTCAGAACTTTTTAGAACTGTCTAAACCCATTTAGAACGTTTTAAATTTATTTACAATGCTCCAGAATCATTTACAATATTTCAGAATCATTTAGAACTGTTTAAAATTATTTAGAACACTTCAGAATGTTTCAGAACTGTCTAAATGCATTTTGAAGGTTTTAAATTCATTTAGAATGCTCCAGAATCATTTACAATATTTCAGAATCATTTAGAACGGTTTAAAATTATTTAGAACACTTCAGAATTCTTTAGAAGTGTCTAAACCCATTAAGACCGTTTTAGAGCCATTTGGAATGCTCTAAAATCATTTAGAATATTTCACAATGATTTAGAACTGTTTAAAATTATTTAGAACACTTCAGAATGTTTTAGAACTGTCTGAACGCATTTTGAAGGTTTTAAATTCATTTAGAATGCTCCAGAATCATTTGCAATATTTCAGAATCATTTAGAACGGTTTACAATTATTTAGAACAATTCAGAACTTTTTAGAACTGTCTAAACCCATTTAGAACGTTTTAAATTTATTTACAATGCTCCAGAATCATTTACAATATTTTAGAATCATTTAGAACTGTTTAAAATTATTTAGAACACTTCAGAATGTTTCAGAACTGTCTAAATGCATTTTGAAGGTTTTAAATTCATTTAGAATGCTCCAGAATCATTTACAATATTTCAGAATCATTTAGAACGGTTTAAAATTATTTAAAACACTTCAGAATTCTTTAGAAGTGTCTAAACCCATTCAGACCGTTTTAGAGCCATTTGGAATGCTCCAAAATCATTTAGAATATTTCACAATGATTTAGAACTGTTTAAAATTATTTAGAACACTTCAGAATTCTTTAGAAGTGTCTAAACCCATTTAGAACGTTTTAAATTCATTTAGAATGCTCCAGAATCATTTACAATATTTCGGAATCATTTAGAACTGTTTAAAATTATTTAGAACACTTCAGAATTCTTTAGAAGTGTCTAAACGCATTTAGAACGTTTTAAATTCATTTAGAATGCTCCAGAATCATTTGCAATATTTCAGAATCATTTAGAACGGTTTACAATTATTTAGAACAATTCAGAACTTTTTAGAACTGTCTAAACCCATTTAGAACGTTTTAAATTTATTTACAATGCTCCAGAATCATTTACAATATTTCAGAATCATTTAGAACTGTTTAAAATTATTTAGAACACTTCAGAATGTTTCAGAACTGTCTAAATGCATTTTGAAGGTTTTAAATTCATTTAGAATGCTCCAGAATCATTTACAATATTTCAGAATCATTTAGAACGGTTTAAAATTATTTAGAACACTTCAGAATTCTTTAGAAGTGTCTAAACCCATTAAGACCGTTTTAGAGCCATTTGGAATGCTCTAAAATCATTTAGAATATTTCACAATGATTTAGAACTGTTTAAAATTATTTAGAACACTTCAGAATTCTTTAGAAGTGTCTAAACGCATTTAGAACATTTTAAATTCATTTAGAATGCTCCAGAATCATTTACAATATTTCAGAATCATTTAGAACTGTTATTTAGAAAACTTCAGAATTCTTTAGAACTGTCTAAACCCATTAAGACCTTTTTATAGCCATTTGGAATGCTCCAAAATCATTTACAATATTTCACAATGATTTAGAACTGTTTAAAATTATTTAGAACACTTCAGAATGTTTCAGAACTGTCTAAACGCAATTTGAAGGTTTTAAATTCATTTAGAATGCTCCAGAATCATTTACAATATTTCAGAATCATTTTGAACTGTTTAAAATTATTTAAAACACTTCAGAATTCTTTAGAAGTGTCTAAACGCATTTACAACGTTTTAAATTCATTTAGAATGCTCCAGAATCATTTACAATATTTCAGAATCATTTAGAACGGTTTACAATTATTTAGAACAATTCAGAATTCTTTAGAACTGTCTAAACCCATTAAGACTTTTTAGATCCATTTGGAATGCTCCAAAATCATTTACAATATTTCACAATGATTTAGAACTGTTTAAAATTATTTAGAACACTTCAGAATTCTGTAGAACTGTCTAAACCCATTAAGACCTTTTTAGAGCCATTTGGAATGCTCCAAAATCATTTACAATATTTCACAATGATTTAGAACTGTTTAAAATTATTTAGAACACTTCAGAATTCTTTAGAAGTGTCTAAACGCATTTAGAACGTTTTAAATTCATTTAGAATGCTCCAGAATCATTTGCAATATTTCAGAATTATTTAGAACGGTTTACAATTATTTAGAACAATTCAGAACTTTTTAGAACTGTCTAAACCCATTTAGAACGTTTTAAATTTATTTACAATGCTCCAGAATCATTTACAATATTTCAGAATCATTTAGAACTTTTTAAAATTATTTAGAACACTTCAGAATGTTTTAGAACTGTCTAAACGCATTTTGAAGGTTTTAAATTCATTTAGAATGCTCCAGAATCATTTACAATATTTCAGAATCATTTAGAACGGTTTAAAATTATTTAGAACACTTCAGAATTCTTTAGAAGTGTCTAAACGCATTTAGAACGTTTTAAATTCATTTAGAATGCTCCAGAATCATTTGCAATATTTCAGAATCATTTAGAACGGTTTACAATTATTTAGAACAATTCTGAACTTTTTAGAACTGTCTAAACCCATTTAGAACGTTTTAAATTTATTTACAATGCTCCAGAATCATTTAGAATATTTTAGAATCATTTAGAACTGTTTAAAATAATTTAGAAAACTTCAGAATTCTTTAGAACTGTCTAAACGCATTTTGTAGGTTTTAAATTCATTTAGAATGCTCCAGAATCATTTACAATATTTCAGAATCATTTAGAACTGTTTAAAATAATTTAGAAAACTTCAGAATTCTTTAGAACTGTCTAAACGCATTTTGTAGGTTTTAAATTCATTTAGAATGCTCCAGAATCATTTACAATATTTCAGAATCATTTTGAACTGTTTAAAATTATTTAAAACACTTCAGAATTCTTTAGAAGTGTCTAAACGCATTTACAACGTTTTAAATTCATTTAGAATGCTCCAGAATCATTTACAATATTTCAGAATCATTTAGAACGGTTTACAATTATTTAGAACAATTCAGAATTCTTTAGAACTGTCTAAACCCATTAAGACTTTTTAGATCCATTTGGAATGCTCCAAAATCATTTACAATATTTCACAATGATTTAGAACTGTTTAAAATTATTTAGAACACTTCAGAATTCTGTAGAACTGTCTAAACCCATTAAGACCTTTTTAGAGACATTTGGAATGCTCCAAAATCGTTTACAATATTTCACAATGATTTAGAACTGTTTAAAATTATTTAGAACACTTCAGAATTCTTTAGAAGTGTCTAAACGCATTTAGAACGTTTTAAATTCATTTAGAATGCTCCAGAATCATTTGCAATATTTCAGAATTATTTAGAACGGTTTACAATTATTTAGAACAATTCAGAACTTTTTAGAACTGTCTAAACCCATTTAGAACGTTTTAAATTTATTTACAATGCTCCAGAATCATTTACAATATTTCAGAATCATTTAGAACTTTTTAAAATTATTTAGAACACTTCAGAATGTTTTAGAACTGTCTAAACGCATTTTGAAGGTTTTAAATTCATTTAGAATGCTCCAGAATCATTTACAATATTTCAGAATCATTTAGAACGGTTTAAAATTATTTAGAACACTTCAGAATTCTTTAGAAGTGTCTAAACGCATTTAGAACGTTTTAAATTCATTTAGAATGCTCCAGAATCATTTGCAATATTTCAGAATCATTTAGAACGGTTTACAATTATTTAGAACAATTCTGAACTTTTTAGAACTGTCTAAACCCATTTAGAACGTTTTAAATTTATTTACAATGCTCCAGAATCATTTAGAATATTTTAGAATCATTTAGAACTGTTTAAACTTACTTAAAACACTTCAGAATTCTTTAGAACTGTCTAAACGCATTTAGAACGTTTTAAATTCATTTAGAATACTCCAGAATCATTTACAATATTTCAGAATCATTTAGAACGGTTTACAATTATTTAGAACAATTCAGAATTCTTTAGAACTGTCTAAACCCATTAAGACTTTTTAGATCCATTTGGAATGCTCCAAAATCATTTACAATATTTCACAATGATTTAGAACTGTTTAAAATTATTTAGAACAATTCAGAATTCTGTAGAACTGTCTAAACCCATTAAGACCTTTTTAGAGCCATTTGGAATGCTCCAAAATGATTTACAATATTTCACAATGATTTAGAACTGTTTAAAATTATTTAGAACACTTCAGAATTCTTTAGAAGTGCCTAACGCATTTAGAACGTTTTAAATTCATTTAGAATGCTCCAGAATCATTTGCAATATTTTAGAATCATTTAGAACTGTTTAAATTTACTTAAAACACTTCAGAATTCTTTAGAACTATCTAAACGCATTTAATTTAGAATGCTCCAGAATCATTTACAATATTTCAGAATCATTTAGAACGGTTTACAATTATTTAGAACAATTCAGAATTCTTTAGAACTGTCTAAACCCATTAAGACTTTTTAGATCCATTTGGAATGCTCCAAAATCATTTACAATATTTCACAATGATTTAGAACTGTTTAAAATTATTTAGAACACTTCAGAATTCTTTAGAAGTGTCTAAACGCATTTAGAACGTTTTAAATTCATTTAGAATGCTCCAAAATCATTTGCAATATTTCAGAATTATTTAGAACGGTTTACAATTATTTAGAACAATTCAGAACTTTTTAGAACTGTCTAAACCCATTTAGAACGTTTTAAATTTATTTACAATGCTCCAGAATCATTTACAATATTTCAGAATCATTTAGAACTGTTTAAAATTATTTAGAACACTTCAGAATGTTTTAGAACTGTCTAAACGCATTTTGAAGGTTTTAAATTCATTTAGAATGCTCCAGAATCATTTACAATATTTCACAATGATTTAGAACTGTTTAAAATTATTTATAACACTTCAGAATTCTTTAGAAGTGTCTAAACGCATTTAGAACGTTTTAAATTCATTTAGAATGCTCCAGAATCATTTGCAATATTTCAGAATCATTTAGAACGGTTTACAATTATTTAGAACAATTCTGAACTTTTTAGAACTGTCTAAACCCATTTAGAACGTTTTAAATTTATTTACAATGCTCCAGAATCATTTAGAATATTTTAGAATCATTTAGAACTGTTTAAACTTACTTAAAACACTTCAGAATTCTTTAGAACTGTCTAAACGCATTTAGAACGTTTTAAATTAATTTAGAATGCTCCAGAATCATATACAATATTTCAGAATCATTTAGAACGGTTTACAATTATTTAGAACAATTCAGAATTCTGTAGAACTGTCTAAACCCATTAAGACCTTTTTAGAGCCATTTGGAATGCTCCAAAATCATTTACAATATTTCACAATGATTTAGAACTGTTTAAAATTATTTAGAACACTTCAGAATTCTTTAGAAGTGTCTAAACCCATTAAGACCTTTTTAGAGCCATTTGGAATGCTCCAAAATCATTTACAATATTTCACAATGATTTAGAACTGTTTAAAATTATTTAGAACACTTCAGAATTCTTTAGAAGTGTCTAAACGCATTTAGAATGTTTTAAATTCATTTAGAATGCTCCAGAATCATTTGCAATATTTCAGAATTATTTAGAACGGTTTACAATTATTTAGAACAATTCAGAACTTTTTAGAACTGTCTAAACCCATTTAGAACGTTTTAAATTTATTTACAATGCTCCAGAATCATTTACAATATTTCAGAATCATTTAGAACTTTTTAAAATTATTTAGAACACTTCAGAATGTTTTAGAACTGTCTAAACGCATTTTGAAGGTTTTAAATTCATTTAGAATGCTCCAGAATCATTTACAATATTTCAGAATCATTTAGAACGGTTTAAAATTATTTAGAACACTTCAGAATTCTTTAGAAGTGTCTAAACGCATTTAGAACGTTTTAAATTCATTTAGAATGCTCCAGAATCATTTGCAATATTTCAGAATCATTTAGAACGGTTTACAATTATTTAGAACAATTCTGAACTTTTTAGAACTGTCTAAACCCATTAAGAACGTTTTAAATTTATTTACAATGCTCCAGAATCATTTAGAATATTTTAGAATCATTTAGAACTGTTTAAAATAATTTAGAAAACTTCAGAATTCTTTAGAACTGTCTAAACGCATTTTGTAGGTTTTAAATTCATTTAGAATGCTCCAGAATCATTTAGAATATTTTAGAATCATTTAGAACTGTTTAAACTTACTTAAAACACTTCAGAATTCTTTAGAACTGTCTAAACGCATTTAGAACGTTTTAAATTCATTTAGAATACTCCAGAATCATTTACAATATTTCAGAATCATTTAGAACGGTTTACAATTATTTAGAACAATTCAGAATTCTTTAGAACTGTCTAAACCCATTAAGACTTTTTAGATCCAATTGGAATGCTCCAAAATCATTTACAATATTTCACAATGATTTAGAACTGTTTAAAATTATTTAGAACACTTCAGAATTCTGTAGAACTGTCTAAACCCATTAAGACCTTTTTAGAGCCATTTGGAATGCTCCAAAATCATTTACAATATTTCACAATGATTTAGAACTGTTTAAAATTATTTAGAACACTTCAGAATTCTTTAGAAGTGTCTAAACGCATTTAGAACGTTTTAAATTCATTTAGAATGCTCCAGAATCATTTGCAATATTTCAGAATTATTTAGAACGGTTTACAATTATTTAGAACAATTCAGAACTTTTTAGAACTGTCTAAACCCATTTAGAACGTTTTAAATTTATTTACAATGCTCCAGAATCATTTAGAATATTTTAGAATCATTTAGAACTTGTAACGTTCTTAAATTTCCCTAAGTCACTCACAACATTCATTCCACATTTACACTCATTTTCTTGTTTACATCGTGGATTTGTTTACGTGTTGAATATTTGAGGTTAGTATACTTGAAGATCCGTTCGTTTGTCTAAAACAATAGATTCTTCTAGTGGTTGTGATTGACGTTTGACTTTTCATCATTTAAAGGTTGGTAATCAGAGTAATTGACACTTTCGACCGCATTTAGGACGAATGTTGGTTCCGCTCGCCCCTTTTTGATTTTGGCTACCGGTTGTCGAGGACAGTCCTCGTGTTATTAACATTTTTGTTAATCGAGAGACTCTCGGATTTTGAACGAGCTGTCCAAATTTGTTAATTGCGTTTATTGTGGGGGCTTGGTGCTCATTTTTGAGGTTTATATTGTTGTTTAATGCGATTATAACCGTTTATCGGGATTTAACGACACCGGCCAAATTCCACGTGTTATCCACGACCTACATCACCAGAGGATGATTTATCGAAGGGCATATTGATTTATCGAAGGCCGTATTGATTTGTCGAAGGACACATTTAATTGTCGATTTATCAATTTGTCAAATTGGTCGATTCGTTTGGAAGTTTGATATTCGTCGAGGGACCTTCGAAGAAGATCGGAGGAAGAATGCTTTGACGGTGCTGAAAATTTGTCGTTCTCACGCATCACACGGACTGCGAAGTACCACTCGAGATACTCCGAAAACCACCATCAGAGAGTTCACCACATGGGACACAATTCCAAATATAGAGAAGTCATTTTTTTTATATTCAAATAAGTATAGTTATCTTGTAAATTCGGATTTAATATTTAAGATTTAGTCTTTTCATTTAACTTTGTTTGTTAGCGATATTCGATTTGCCGAAATTTTTTTTTAATTAACCTGTGTATTTATAGTTATTTTCTCCGGTTCTGGACTCTCCCAATTGATCGATCAACTGGAGGAACCAACCGTAACGTTTATGCTGTTTGAACTACATTTTCCAACGAATTCTGCCTTAACTTGGTGTTGTCCGAGACACATCTCGGAACGTCTTCGGTAAGTCGAATTTAGTTTATTAGTGTGGAATTTTTATAAAGCAATATTTATATTTCATCTTGGTGAGGGTTTCACCCCTTTTATTTCTGTTAAAACTAGTTTAACCACTTAATAGAATTTATCGTTACGATATATGTATAAGAATTAATTCCTTGTTGAGTTGGGAATTAATATATGACTTAACTTTCTACTTAGGGTATTGTCAAACTCAACTGGCGCCCATTTAAATTTTAGAACAAATTATTTAACCCACTCCTTCTTCACTGAGTATAGCTGAGTGCCCAGATCTATCACAAGATCTATATATATGTAACAAATAAATTTGTAATCTAACCTCTAAGATTTTGTTTTATTTTGATTTGAAAATTTCACGTTACATTTTTGGCGCCCAACGTGGGGCCAGTCTTTAAAAAAAAAAAAAAAAAAAGGTGGTTTTAAACTAGTTAGTTTTGCTCTAGAAATTCCACATAGTATATTTTTAAATCGGTTCATTTGATTTATTGAATTTATGGGATTTGTTGAATTTTGAAAGTATTAACTATACTTGGGAACATTTGAATAATATATAAATATAGTGACTATTGTAATTGTATAATTATTTGATATTGCGAACTCTTGGATTGCGGTTACAATTATTACCGGATTATTTGTGAGTTTTTCTACTATATTCGAAATTTGGAGATTGAGGAGTCAGTTGTCCTGGTCTTTTTTGGTAGAGTTGATTCGATTTTGGTTTTTATTTTCTTGGCTGTTGTATGATCTGAACATACCGTTTCGAAATGTCACGTAAGATGGTGGTTAACCGATTGGAGAAGGACGAGTTGGAATGGGAACTCAAAGTCCGAGGTTACGGGGTAGGTTCGGTGGAAGAGATGCGTTCTCAATTAGCAGCAGCTCTTCGTATGGAGAAGGCCGGTGCTAGTCTGAGGTATCCCAAATATCCGTTTTCGTTCGAGGAAGATGAAACTGTCCTGGTTTTGAAATGTGCAGAAATCGAGGCGTTATTGAGCACCTACATGGGTAATGCTACTTCGAGTGAGGGTCAGAAAATCCAAACCAAACTTGCGCACGTATTGAATAGGTTTGATTGTATGGATGCGTTGGGAGATGCCGAAAAGGAAAAGAAAAAGGCTGATTTGCGGAGTAGGTTGACCAATCTCTATGAGGCTTTTGGCACTAAAACCGTACCTTTTCGACCGGAGTTGGTACCAGCTGCATTGAATATTATTTCGGGTAATTTGACAGGACAATTTTTGAATGATGTACATGAAGTAGCGACATCGTCCCCAGTTGTTGATGTTCCGTTATCTGGCGTTCCTATAGCCAACGTTTCGCAGAATTTTTCGTCGAAAATGATACCGCCTCATAAATGGGGGTTAGATAAATTCTCTGGGTCGCCTCGGTCGCTATCTATCACTGCTTTTTTTGAACGGGTTGAGGACCTTCGACTTGCTCGCCATGTTCCAGAGGAAGTTCTTTTAGATTCCGGATTCGATTTATTTTCAGACAAGGCATATCAATTTTACAAGGATGCCAGAGCTAGGGTACACAATTGGGGCCAATTGAAAGAAGAATTCAAGCGAGAATATCTGTCCGCTCATCATGCAGATGACTTGTTTGACGAACTCCGAAAGAGAACTCAACATCCTTCCGAAACAATAGGTGTTTATCTGGCGGTCATGTCGAGTTATTTTAGTAGATTAGGTAGTTTTGTACCCGAGGAGGTTAAGTTGTCCATCATTATTAAGAACCTACATCCATTTTATCAAGACCGTTTGAGAGACCCATTGCCGTCTACAATAATGGAATTGAGACAGGTATGTCGCCGAATGGAGGATCGTCGTGACGCGATCAATAGCTATGTTGAACCCAATAGTCGAAGAGGAAATATTTTAGAGAGGGATTTAGCTTTTGTTGAAATTGACGCTGGATCATCGGATACGAGATTGGATGCTGTGGATGCCACACGGATTACCGACGAGTCAAAAGTCGTTTGTTTTCGTTGTAGGAAACCTGGACACCGAGCCATTGGATGCGTTCTTCCTAGAGAATTAAAATGTTTCAGATGTCAACGTAGCGGTTATACTACGAGGAATTGTCCAAATTGTAATCAGGGTAATCGTAATCAGGGGAATAGTAGTCAAGGTAGTCGTAATCAGGGAAATCGTAATCAGGGAAATCAGGGAAACGAGAACCGGCGCTCTTAACTGGTCGAAGTAGTAGTGCCGTAAGATATTCGACCAATATTCAACCGATACTTGATTTCATCTTGGATCACGCGGGGAATGACGAAAGACCCTATCTTAAGGTGCAGGTGCTCGGAGTTCAACTATTAGGTTTGTTAGATTCAGGTGCGACGCGGACGATTGTTGGTAGCGCTGGGTGGAATGTTTTGAAAACTCTTGGAGTGAAATTGGATACCACGAGTAAGACGAGTTGTAGGGTGGCAAATGGCCAATTTTGTGAAGCTATTGGAGAATGTTCAGTTCCTTTTACTCTTCGGGATCGATTAAAGATTATCTCTGTTTTGGTGGTGTTAGATGTTCCTCACGTTCTCATCCTGGGTGCCGATTTCTGGAGAATTATGGGAGTAGTACCGGATCTCAAGCATAATGAGTGGCATTTTTCGGGGACTCAGTTAGATTTAGTTACCTTGGGGCATCCTAATAAACAGTTTTCACTTACGGAGTTGCAGAAATCTCAACTAGAGTCGATTATCGAACACAATAAGGCATTAATGGGTACTAGTTTGGGTTGTTCTAACGTAGCCGAACACACGATCGTTTGTCATTCTGCTCCCATTAAACAAAGATATTATCCGGTATCTCCAGTAATGCAGGAACACATTAATAAGGAATTAGACCAAATGCTTCATCTTGGGGTCATCGAGAGATCAAATAGTCCTTGGAGTTCACCGATTTTGTTGGTCAAAAAGAAGGATGGTTCTTACAGATTTTGTGTAGATTTTCGAAAATTAAATGCAGTTACCGAACGAGATAGTTATCCCCTTCCTTATATATCTCACACCTTAGATAAGTTGCGGAATGCCCACTACATCTCCACTTTAGATATCAAATCGGCTTACTGGCAGGTGAAAGTTGCTGAGTCGTCTCGTCCTTTTACCGCTTTTACAGTTCCTGGTCGCGGTTTGTTCCAGTTCAAACGGATGCCTTTTGGTCTTCATAATGCACCAGCTACTTGGCAACGACTAATTGATCAAGTTCTTGGACCAGAGTTGGAACCACAGGTTTTCGCGTACCTTGATGACATAGTTATCGTTACGCCGACTTTTGAAGAACATCTTACAGTTTTAGAGGAAGTATTTCGACGTATTAGGGATGCTGATTTGACTGTTAGTTGGGAAAAATGTTTCTTTTGTCGCCCACAATTGAAGTATTTAGGATATGTCATTGATGGTACTGGACTTCATGTGGATCCTGATAAGGTAGAAGCTATGCTCTCGTTACCTGCTCCAAAATGTATCAAGGAAGTACGGGGGATAATAGGAACGTTTTCGTGGTATCGTAGATTTATCCCGGATTTTTCGACTTTGATTTCGCCAATTACCGCATTGTTACGTAAAGGTAGACAGTTTGTTTGGACTCCGGAATGTGAGAGATCTTTTGCTGAAATAAAGGAATGTTTGGTTAGGGCCCCAGTATTGAGTTGCCCCGATTATGATCGACCTTTTGAAGTACATTGTGACGCTAGTGGATATGGTCTTGGTGCAGTACTCGTCCAACCTCATCCGGACGGTGATCGAGTGATTAGTTACCTGAGTAGGTCTTTGAGTAGACAAGAAAGGATTTATTCTACGACTGAACGAGAGTGTCTAGCCGTGTTGTGGGCAGTTGAAAAATTGAGACCATATCTAGAAGGTGTTCCTTTCACCGTTGTCACAGATCATTATTCGTTAGTTTGGTTGCAAAATTTGAAGGATCCTACTGGTCGTCTAGCTCGATGGAGTGTTAAATTACAACAGTATGACTTTAAAATCGTACACCGTAAAGGGAAGGAACACGTTGTACCTGATGCACTTTCCAGGGCTGTACCAGTTATTGAAATAACCGAAGTTGTGAACTCTGGGGATACTTGGTATACTCGAATGGTAGATAGGGTTACAAAACATCCGTATAAATTTCCGAAATGGCGAGTATTAGAGAATAGGTTGTTCAAACACCTGGGCCGAAGTTCGAGTCGGTTAGGAGATGAAACTGATGGGTGGAAGGAAGTCGTTCCCAAGGCGAAGAGACTCGATATTTTACAACAGTGTCATGACTCACCTTTAGCTGGACACATGGGGATTCTCAAAACAATTAAGCGGATTAGTGAAAAATTCTATTGGCCGAAATTGAAGTTCGATGTAGTTTCGTACATTAAGAGGTGTACGACATGCGCGGTACACAAGGTGGATCAAAGCGGTCCCAAAGGACACATGACACCCCAACCCAGGGCGACTAGACCATGGGAGATTATTTCTACTGATTTGATAGGCCCCTTACCACGTTCTACATCTGGTCATCGGTTCATTCTGGTAGTAGTGGATCTGTTTACCAAATTTACGTTAACTTTTCCTTTGAGCTCGTCTACAGCAAAATTAGTGTCCAAGAAATTGGAAGAAGGAGTATTTTTGTTATTCGGCGCACCTCGTCTTTTGTTATGTGATAACGGCCCTCAATTTATTTCGGGCGTATTTGCAGAGTTGATGAAAAATTATGGAATATCGGTTCGTTTCAACGCTAACTATCATCCACAAGCGAATCCTACTGAGCGATACAACCGTACCTTGAAAACGATGTTGTCAGCGTATGTTTCAGACAATCATAGGAAATGGGATGTCGAACTGGCTAAAGTTACTTGTGCCTTACGAACCGCTTTTAATGAGTCTACCAAGGAAACTCCATACTTCCTTAATTTTGGTCGAAACATGGTGCTGAACGGTAACGAATTTACATTGAAGGACAAACTTAGGGATGGTGATTCGGATTCAAATAATTTGACTGATCTTTCAGAGAGGGGAAAGGCATTAAAGGAATTGTTTGGGGTTGTTAGAGAACGTTTAGATAAAGCCTCTAAAAAGAACGAGAAGTTCTATAACCTCCGTCGTCGACGTGAAGAGTTTTTACCCCATCAATTAGTTTGGCGTAGAAATTTTGTGTTATCTGATGCCGCTCGATATTATACAAGTAAGTTGGCACCCCGATGGTTAGGTCCCTTCGTAATTAAAAAGAGAGTTTCGCCTTGGACCTACGTTTTGATGGATGATAAGGGAAATGAAAAAGGTACCTGGAATATCAAGGATTTAAAATCTACAAGTACCGGTGAAGATGAAACTTTTTGAATTGTTATTGATTGAACAGCCCTGTGATTGGGGGCTTGAGAATTCCATCACCCGGGTATTATCCAGCGGGAAGGTAAGAGTCCTTCAACTTGGCCACTTTTGGCCGTTTTTCTATCTTTTGGTTGGAGTTGGTACAGTAAAGTTATTTTTGGGTAGTTGAGATTGCGAGGAATTATTTTTTGTTCTTTCGTTCTGTCGTTATTGTTGGGTGAGTTCAGCAAGAGTGCTTGTACCTTAGGGACCACGTTATGTGAGTACGAGCTCTTGGTTGTTCTTCTATGCCGCACCTGCAAACTGCAGAACGATTAGTTTACTTGTTTTCGTCGATTTTGATTTCTCGTGATTTTGATTGTTCGAGGGTCTGAACCAATTCACCATTTTGAGCGTATTATTTTACTGAGTGACTGAGTATTACTAGTAACCGAGTTAGTTGTTCAGTTGATTTTTTTTTCTCGATTTAGATTTGGAAGTATCGATTGTGACTATTATTTTTTTGTATTCTCGATTTTGACTTTGATGATAAGGTATTAGCATACATCGTGTATGTATTGGAGATTCGACCCTTGAGGGGGTGAATTTTTGTTTTAGTATACTTGATGGTAGGTTATTGGAACCTCCATAATTTGAGAGGCATTTTTGGATGCGAGTTTGTTTGTACATGGGTAGGGCTGCGGTGCGTCATGAGCTACCCATCCTGGCATTCCCTTGGTTGGCGATGGACAGTCCGGAATTGAGCGGTGCCATTCTCATTGACGAGGTGATTGCCAATCGAATGTCCAGTTTTAGCTTAACAGAGCTATATCTGTTCTTTTCTATCCTTTTTCTTTTTTTTGTTGTTATGTAATTTTCTCATCGGACTTTGACAACTAAATTTCTATATTTTTCTTCTTCTCGATTTTTCTTTGTCGATTTAGGTTTCATTTCTTTTCCTCTTTAGATTGATTTTTAGTATTTTGCAACGGAAGTTAGGAAGTTTTGTAGTTATGGGTTGTAGGTATTTTGTTTTTAGAAGTGTATCTTTTGTTCTGATTACTAACTAGCGTTAGTGAAAATTCACTCGGTGAATTTTCTTGAAGTAAGGGGGGTCTGTAACGTTCTTAAATTTCCCCAAGTCACTCACAACATTCATTCCACATTTACACTCATTTTCTTGTTTACATCGTGGATTTGTTTACGTGTTGAATATTTGAGGTTAGTATACTTGAAGATCCGTTCGTTTGTCTAAAACAATAGATTCTTCTAGTGGTTGTGATTGACGTTTGACTTTTCATCATTTAAAGGTTGGTAATCAGAGTAATTGACACTTTCGACCGCATTTAGGACGAATGTTGGTTCCGCTCGCCCCTTTTTGATTTTGGCTACCGGTTGTCGAGGACAGTCCTCGTGTTATTAACATTTTTGTTAATCGAGAGACTCTCGGATTTTGAACGAGCTGTCCAAATTTGTTAATTGCGTTTATTGTGGGGGCTTGGTGCTCATTTTTGAGGTTTATATTGTTGTTTAATGCGATTATAACCGTTTATCGGGATTTAACGACACCGGCCAAATTCCACGTGTTATCCACGACCTACATCACCAGAGGATGATTTATCGAAGGGCATATTGATTTATCGAAGGCCGTATTGATTTGTCGAAGGACACATTTAATTGTCGATTTATCAATTTGTCAAATTGGTCGATTCGTTTGGAAGTTTGATATTCGTCGAGGGACCTTCGAAGAAGATCGGAGGAAGAATGCTTTGACGGTGCTGAAAATTTGTCGTTCTCACGCATCACACGGACTGCGAAGTACCACTCGAGATACTCCGAAAACCACCATCAGAGAGTTCACCACATGGGACACAATTCCAAATATAGAGAAGTCATTTTTTTTATATTCAAATAAGTATAGTTATCTTGTAAATTCGGATTTAATATTTAAGATTTAGTCTTTTCATTTAACTTTGTTTGTTAGCGATATTCGATTTGCCGAAATTTTTTTTTAATTAACCTGTGTATTTATAGTTATTTTCTCCGGTTCTGGACTCTCCCAATTGATCGATCAACTGGAGGAACCAACCGTAACGTTTATGCTGTTTGAACTACATTTTCCAACGAATTCTGCCTTAACTTGGTGTTGTCCGAGACACATCTCGGAACGTCTTCGGTAAGTCGAATTTAGTTTATTAGTGTGGAATTTTTATAAAGCAATATTTATATTTCATCTTGGTGAGGGTTTCACCCCTTTTATTTCTGTTAAAACTAGTTTAACCACTTAATAGAATTTATCGTTACGATATATGTATAAGAATTAATTCCTTGTTGAGTTGGGAATTAATATATGACTTAACTTTCTACTTAGGGTATTGTCAAACTCAACTGGCGCCCATTTAAATTTTAGAACAAATTATTTAACCCACTCCTTCTTCACTGAGTATAGCTGAGTGCCCAGATCTATCACAAGATCTATATATATATGTAACAAATAAATTTGTAATCTAACCTCTAAGATTTTGTTTTATTTTGATTTGAAAATTTCACGTTACAAACTGTTTAAACTTACTTAAAACACTTCAGAATTCTTTAGAACTGTCTAAACGCATTTAGAACGTTTTAAATTAATTTAGAATGCTCCAGAATCATTTACAATATTTCAGAATCATTTAGAACGGTTTACAATTATTTAGAACAATTCAGAATTCTGTAGAACTGTCTAAACCCATTAAGACCTTTTTAGAGCCATTTGGAATGCTCCAAAATCATTTACAATATTTCACAATGATTTAGAACTGTTTAAAATTATTTAGAACACTTCAGAATTCTTTAGAAGTGCCTAACGCATTTAGAACGTTTTAAATTCATTTAGAATGCTCCAGAATCATTTGCAATATTTTAGAATCATTTAGAACTGTTTAAATTTACTTAAAACACTTCAGAATTCTTTAGAACTATCTAAACGCATTTAATTTAGAATGCTCCAGAATCATTTACAATATTTCAGAATCATTTAGAACGGTTTACAATTATTTAGAACAATTCAGAATTCTTTAGAACTGTCTAAACCCATTAAGACTTTTTAGATCCATTTGGAATGCTCCAAAATCATTTACAATATTTCACAATGATTTAGAACTGTTTAAAATTATTTAGAACACTTCAGAATTCTTTAGAAGTGTCTAAACGCATTTAGAACGTTTTAAATTCATTTAGAATGCTCCAGAATCATTTGCAATATTTCAGAATTATTTAGAACGGTTTACAATTATTTAGAACAATTCAGAACTTTTTAGAACTGTCTAAACCCATTTAGAACGTTTTAAATTTATTTACAATGCTCCAGAATCATTTACAATATTTCAGAATCATTTAGAACTGTTTAAAATTATTTAGAACACTTCAGAATGTTTTAGAACTGTCTAAACGCATTTTGAAGGTTTTAAATTCATTTAGAATGCTCCAGAATCATTTACAATATTTCACAATGATTTAGAACTGTTTAAAATTATTTATAACACTTCAGAATTCTTTAGAAGTGTCTAAACGCATTTAGAACGTTTTAAATTCACTTAGAATGCTCCAGAATCATTTGCAATATTTCAGAATCATTTAGAACGGTTTACAATTATTTAGAACAATTCTGAACTTTTTAGAACTGTCTAAACCCATTTAGAACGTTTTAAATTTATTTACAATGCTCCAGAATCATTTAGAATATTTTAGAATCATTTAGAACTGTTTAAACTTACTTAAAACACTTCAGAATTCTTTAGAACTGTCTAAACCCATTTAGAACGTTTTAAATTTATTTACAATGCTCCAGAATCATTTACAATATTTCAGAATCATTTAGAACTTTTTAAAATTATTTAGAACACTTCAGAATGTTTTAGAACTGTCTAAACGCATTTAGAACGTTTTAAATTCATTTAGAATGCTCCAGAATCATTTGCAATATTTCAGAATTATTTAGAACGGTTTACAATTATTTAGAACAATTCAGAACTTTTTAGAACTGTCTAAACCCATTTAGAACGTTTTAAATTTATTTACAATGCTCCAGAATCATTTAGAATATTTTAGAATCATTTAGAACTGTTTAAACTTACTTAAAACACTTCAGAATTCTTTAGAACTGTCTAAACGCATTTAGAACGTTTTAAATTAATTTAGAATGCTCCAGAATCATTTACAATATTTCAGAATCATTTAGAACGGTTTACAATTATTTAGAACAATTCAGAATTCTGTAGAACTGTCTAAACCCATTAAGACCTTTTTAGAGCCATTTGGAATGCTCCAAAATCATTTACAATATTTCACAATGATTTAGAACTGTTTAAAATTATTTAGAACACTTCAGAATTCTTTAGAAGTGCCTAACGCATTTAGAACGTTTTAAATTCATTTAGAATGCTCCAGAATCATTTGCAATATTTTAGAATCATTTAGAACTGTTTAAATTTACTTAAAACACTTCAGAATTCTTTAGAACTATCTAAACGCATTTAATTTAGAATGCTCCAGAATCATTTACAATATTTCAGAATCATTTAGAACGGTTTACAATTATTTAGAACAATTCAGAATTCTTTAGAACTGTCTAAACCCATTAAGACTTTTTAGATCCATTTGGAATGCTCCAAAATCATTTACAATATTTCACAATGATTTAGAACTGTTTAAAATTATTTAGAACACTTCAGAATTCTTTAGAAGTGTCTAAACGCATTTAGAACGTTTTAAATTCATTTAGAATGCTCCAGAATCATTTGCAATATTTCAGAATTATTTAGAACGGTTTACAATTATTTAGAACAATTCAGAACTTTTTAGAACTGTCTAAACCCATTTAGAACGTTTTAAATTTATTTACAATGCTCCAGAATCATTTACAATATTTCAGAATCATTTAGAACTGTTTAAAATTATTTAGAACACTTCAGAATGTTTTAGAACTGTCTAAACGCATTTTGAAGGTTTTAAATTCATTTAGAATGCTCCAGAATCATTTACAATATTTCACAATGATTTAGAACTGTTTAAAATTATTTATAACACTTCAGAATTCTTTAGAAGTGTCTAAACGCATTTAGAACGTTTTAAATTCATTTAGAATGCTCCAGAATCATTTGCAATATTTCAGAATCATTTAGAACGGTTTACAATTATTTAGAACAATTCTGAACTTTTTAGAACTGTCTAAACCCATTTAGAACGTTTTAAATTTATTTACAATGCTCCAGAATCATTTAGAATATTTTAGAATCATTTAGAACTGTTTAAACTTACTTAAAACACTTCAGAATTCTTTAGAACTGTCTAAACGCATTTAGAACGTTTTAAATTCATTTAGAATACTCCAGAATCATTTACAATATTTCAGAATCATTTAGAACGGTTTACAATTATTTAGAACAATTCAGAATTCTTTAGAACTGTCTAAACCCATTAAGACTTTTTAGATCCATTTGGAATGCTCCAAAATCATTTACAATATTTCACAATGATTTAGAACTGTTTAAAATTATTTAGAACACTTCAGAATTCTGTAGAACTGTCTAAACCCATTAAGACCTTTTTAGAGCCATTTGGAATGCTCCAAAATCATTTACAATATTTCACAATGATTTAGAACTGTTTAAAATTATTTAGAACACTTCAGAATTCTTTAGAAGTGTCTAAACGCATTTAGAACGTTTTAAATTCATTTAGAATGCTCCAGAATCATTTGCAATATTTCAGAATTATTTAGAACGGTTTACAATTATTTAGAACAATTCAGAACTTTTTAGAACTGTCCAAACCCATTTAGAACGTTTTAAATTTATTTACAATGCTCCAGAATCATTTAGAATATTTTAGAATCATTTAGAACTGTTTAAACTTACTTAAAACACTTCAGAATTCTTTAGAACTGTCTAAACGCATTTAGAACGTTTTAAATTAATTTAGAATGCTCCAGAATCATTTACAATATTTCAGAATCATTTAGAACGGTTTACAATTATTTAGAACAATTCAGAATTCTGTAGAACTGTCTAAACCCATTAAGACCTTTTTAGAGCCATTTGGAATGCTCCAAAATCATTTACAATATTTCACAATGATTTAGAACTGTTTAAAATTATTTAGAACACTTCAGAATTCTTTAGAAGTGCCTAACGCATTTAGAACGTTTTAAATTCATTTAGAATGCTCCAGAATCATTTGCAATATTTTAGAATCATTTAGAACTGTTTAAATTTACTTAAAACACTTCAGAATTCTTTAGAACTATCTAAACGCATTTAATTTAGAATGCTCCAGAATCATTTACAATATTTCAGAATCATTTAGAACGGTTTACAATTATTTAGAACAATTCAGAATTCTTTAGAACTGTCTAAACCCATTAAGACTTTTTAGATCCATTTGGAATGCTCCAAAATCATTTACAATATTTCACAATGATTTAGAACTGTTTAAAATTATTTAGAACACTTCAGAATTCTTTAGAAGTGTCTAAACGCATTTAGAACGTTTTAAATTCATTTAGAATGCTCCAGAATCATTTGCAATATTTCAGAATTATTTAGAACGGTTTACAATTATTTAGAACAATTCAGAACTTTTTAGAACTGTCTAAACCCATTTAGAACGTTTTAAATTTATTTACAATGCTCCAGAATCATTTACAATATTTCAGAATCATTTAGAACTGTTTAAAATTATTTAGAACACTTCAGAATGTTTTAGAACTGTCTAAACGCATTTTGAAGGTTTTAAATTCATTTAGAATGCTCCAGAATCATTTACAATATTTCACAATGATTTAGAACTGTTTAAAATTATTTATAACACTTCAGAATTCTTTAGAAGTGTCTAAACGCATTTAGAACGTTTTAAATTCATTTAGAATGCTCCAGAATCATTTGCAATATTTCAGAATCATTTAGAACGGTTTACAATTATTTAGAACAATTCTGAACTTTTTAGAACTGTCTAAACCCATTTAGAACGTTTTAAATTTATTTACAATGCTCCAGAATCATTTAGAATATTTTAGAATCATTTAGAACTGTTTAAACTTACTTAAAACACTTCAGAATTCTTTAGAACTGTCTAAACGCATTTAGAACGTTTTAAATTAATTTAGAATGCTCCAGAATCATTTACAATATTTCAGAATCATTTAGAACGGTTTACAATTATTTAGAACAATTCAGAATTCTGTAGAACTGTCTAAACCCATTAAGACCTTTTTAGAGCCATTTGGAATGCTCCAAAATCATTTACAATATTTCACAATGATTTAGAACTGTTTAAAATTATTTAGAACACTTCAGAATTCTTTAGAAGTGTCTAAACGCATTTAATTTAGAATGCTCCAGAATCATTTACAATATTTACAATATTTAAAGCCGCTTTTTAACCAAATTATTTGACTTTTTAGAGGACCTGCAGTCTATATTTGACAAAAAATAGCTAACTGAAGTTGAGAAAAAGGACCCAGTAAGCATATTGTGACAAAGTCCCTTGATCATTAGTCAATAATTGGATTCGAAGAATGGTCTACGTAGAAAATCCTACCTCAATACATGGTGTTACATTTGGAGGAATACCACTTTTTGGTGTAAGAACCATTTCCAGAGTATGGATATGTCGAAAGAAGACTAAATAGTCGTCATTTTAAAGAAAAAAACGATAAAAATCGGTAAAGAATTAACGAAGAAGATTCATAGGCCTTTTACCATTCTGGTGAGTGTCTACATAAACCTTACGATACCCATATACATATAAATATATATACTGCTCGCTCCCTACCCCAGCCGTGAGCTAGTCGCGTCCCAATCAAAGAGAGAGGTCCGATGAACATTCTGCACTCATCTGGACTTTTGTCAAAAGCGCGCAAGTACAGTTTTTACCGCCAAATGCCAATAATTTTAAATTAACACCATTATTTAAACATAAATTATCATAGAGAAAGAAAGATGAGAGAGTTCGATCTCTTACTAAAAATTGGCAACGCGTAGATGGTGCTGTTCCTAGTGGCTGGTCCCACGAACTAATGAAATATCGAGTAGATTTCTTCTATATTTCAAAATTAAAAATGGGTTATATATTCAATTTTATTTTTATAATATTGCTATATTGCAAATTAGAAAATAAGAACAACTTTTGTTAATAAGAAATGTATTTATTTAAAGATATAAAAAATTGAATACATACATATAACCTAAATAGACAATACAATACATACAATTCAACATTTGAACATCATTCGACAAAATTAATAACATTTGACACTAATAACAAAAATATAAATAGAATACGTATATAATACATGTGGAATAGAAAATATAATAGAATAAATAGAAACGTAAAACAAATACAACCTTGTTACTTCGAAATCAGATGAGTCAGATCCCTCAGTTCCCAGGGCCTACAGCGTCCAATTCTTGTAGAGCTAACTAAAACAGAAAAAAATATGAGCAGCATCTAATTTAGGAAAATAACAAAAACAGTGAGATGTATTAGAAAAACATAGAAATCAAACCGAAATCGAACCTTCCTTCGAATTGGTGTTGACATTTTAAATTTGCAAACAAATATAAATATAAAAAATAAAAATACTCACAATTTAGGTTAAGCACTAAAATGGCGTCTACATCACTAACGAAACTTACTTAATTAAAACAACGGACGACGGACGGGCGACGACCGACGACCCGCGATCGCGATCGTTTCCATACGGATCTCATATAAAATTAGCCAATCAAAACAATCGAAATTCATTTAATTTTTCGATACCAGCGCCTCTAACGGCTGGTCTTCGTTCTAAGGCATGTTGTTGACTCTGTCCTATGCATTAAACAGTCTCTTTTATTTTGTCTATGTAAATTATACTGCTTAAAAGAATGAAAAGCTATTAAAAATGGGTTGGATTTGTTTGAGAATGTTTAAATAAGGGAACTAAAAACAATATTTGACTGACAAAAGTTATTTAGTTAATTGGAAGCAAATAATTAATAATATTAACATATTTTAATTAAAAAAAATAAATCCATTGATTTAATCATTATTTAATAATGATTTTTATTTAAGGAAAACACTCTTAAAACTATAAACAATCAATCACAATGGCGGAAGCGAAAGTACGAAGCATGTAAACGTAAAACGTAAACAAGATATTCACCCAATAACCCAACTTTTAAGAAACGATAGCCAATCGTTATCACGGCTCAATATCACATGACCGGGGCAAGCGCAGAACCCTATTTGGTCCAGAAGAGCGCCGACCTATATATCTGCACTCTAATAATTGGTACGCTTTCTGAACGATTCCAGCAGTATATATATTTATATGTATATGACGATACCTATGTAAATGTAAATAAATGAACAAAAAATCGTTTCAGCAACCTTTTTTGTTGAATAATGTGTATAAATAAACAAGATTAAGTTAAATAATCCGTTTAAAATTCGTCTAGAAATTTGGAAATGGAAAATGCTAAAACTGTCAAGTGTCAACAGTGTCATTTGAAACTACCGTCGGAAAAGGCACTTGCGCTTCGATGATTTTGGAGCATTCCAAATGGATCTAAAAAGTCTTAATGGGTTTAGACAGTTCTAAAGAATTCTGAATTGTTCTAAATAATTGTAAACCGTTCTAAATGATTCTGAAATATTGTAAATGATTCTGGAGTATTCTAAATGAATTTAAAACGTTCTAAATGCGTTTAGACAGTTCTAAAGAATTCTGAAGTGTTTTAAGTAAGTTTAAACAGTTCTAAATGATTCTAAAATATTCTAAATGATTCTGGAGCATTGTAAATAAATTTAAAACGTTCTAAATGGGTTTAGACAGTTCTAAAAAGTTCAGAATTGTTCTAAATAATTGTAAACCGTTCTAAATGATTCTGAAATATTGCAAATGATTCTGGAGCATTCTAAATGAATTTAAAACGTTCTAAATGCGTTTAGACACTTCTAAAGAATTCTGAAGTGTTATAAATAATTTTAAACAGTTCTAAATCATTGTGAAATATTGTAAATGATTCTGGAGCATTCTAAATGAATTTAAAACCTTCAAAATGCGTTTAGACAGTTCTAAAACATTCTGAAGTGTTCTAAATAATTTTAAACAGTTCTAAATGATTCTGAAATATTGTAAATGATTCTGGAGCATTGTAAATAAATTTAAAACGTTCTAAATGGGTTTAGACAGTTCTAAAAAGTTCTGAATTGTTCTAAATAATTGTAAACCGTTCTAAATAATTCTGAAATATTGCAAATGATTCTGGAGCATTCTAAATGAATTTAAAACGTTCTAAATGCGTTTAGACACTTCTAAAGAATTCTGAAGTGTTCTAAATAATTTTAAACAGTTCTAAATCATTGTGAAATATTGTAAATGATTTTGGAGCATTCCAAATGGATCTAAAAAGTCTTAATGGGTTTAGACAGTTCTAAAGAATTCTGAATTGTTCTAAATAATTGTAAACCGTTCTAAATGATTCTGAAATATTGTAAATGATTCTGGAGCATTCTAAATTAAATGCGTTTAGATAGTTCTAAAGAATTCTGAAGTGTTTTAAGTAAATTTAAACAGTTCTAAATGATTCTAAAATATTGCAAATGATTCTGGAGCATTCTAAATGAATTTAAAACGTTCTAAATGCGTTAGGCACTTCTAAAGAATTCTGAAGTGTTCTAAATAATTTTAAACAGTTCTAAATCATTGTGAAATATTGTAAATGATTTTGGAGCATTCCAAATGGCTCTAAAAAGGTCTTAATGGGTTTAGACAGTTCTACAGAATTCTGAATTGTTCTAAATAATTGTAAACCGTTCTAAATGATTCTGAAATATTGTAAATGATTCTGGAGCATTCTAAATTAATTTAAAACGTTCTAAATGCGTTTAGACAGTTCTAAAGAATTCTGAAGTGTTTTAAGTAAGTTTAAACAGTTCTAAATGATTCTAAAATATTCTAAATGATTCTGGAGCATTGTAAATAAATTTAAAACGTTCTAAATGGGTTTAGACAGTTCTAAAAAGTTCTGAATTGTTCTAAATAATTGTAAACCGTTCTAAATAATTCTGAAATATTGCAAATGATTCTGGAGCATTCTAAATGAATTTAAAACGTTCTAAATGCGTTTAGACAGTTCTAAAACATTCTGAAGTGTTCTAAATAATTTTAAAAAGTTCTAAATGATTCTGAAATATTGTAAATGATTCTGGAGCATTGTAAATAAATTTAAAACGTTCTAAATGGGTTTAGACAGTTCTAAAGAATTCTGAAGTGTTTTAAGTAAGTTTAAACAGTTCTAAATGATTCTAAAATATTCTAAATGATTCTGGAGCATTGTAAATAAATTTAAAACGTTCTAAATGGGTTTAGACAGTTCTAAAAAGTTCAGAATTGTTCTAAATAATTGTAAACCGTTCTAAATGATTCTGAAATATTGCAAATGATTCTGGAGCATTCTAAGTGAATTTAAAACGTTCTAAATGCGTTTAGACACTTCTAAAGAATTCTGAAGTGTTATAAATAATTTTAAACAGTTCTAAATCATTGTGAAATATTGTAAATGATTCTGGAGCATTCTAAATGAATTTAAAACCTTCAAAATGCGTTTAGACAGTTCTAAAACATTCTGAAGTGTTCTAAATAATTTTAAACAGTTCTAAATGATTCTGAAATATTGTAAATGATTCTGGAGCATTGTAAATAAATTTAAAACGTTCTAAATGGGTTTAGACAGTTCTAAAAAGTTCTGAATTGTTCTAAATAATTGTAAACCGTTCTAAATAATTCTGAAATATTGCAAATGATTCTGGAGCATTCTAAATGAATTTAAAACGTTCTAAATGCGTTTAGACACTTCTAAAGAATTCTGAAGTGTTCTAAATAATTTTAAACAGTTCTAAATCATTGTGAAATATTGTAAATGATTTTGGAGCATTCCAAATGGATCTAAAAAGTCTTAATGGGTTTAGACAGTTCTAAAGAATTCTGAATTGTTCTAAATAATTGTAAACCGTTCTAAATGATTCTGAAATATTGTAAATGATTCTGGAGCATTCTAAATTAAATGCGTTTAGATAGTTCTAAAGAATTCTGAAGTGTTTTAAGTAAATTTAAACAGTTCTAAATGATTCTAAAATATTGCAAATGATTCTGGAGCATTCTAAATGAATTTAAAACGTTCTAAATGCGTTAGGCACTTCTAAAGAATTCTGAAGTGTTCTAAATAATTTTAAACAGTTCTAAATCATTGTGAAATATTGTAAATGATTTTGGAGCATTCCAAATGGCTCTAAAAAGGTCTTAATGGGTTTAGACAGTTCTACAGAATTCTGAATTGTTCTAAATAATTGTAAACCGTTCTAAATGATTCTGAAATATTGTAAATGATTCTGGAGCATTCTAAATTAATTTAAAACGTTCTAAATGCGTTTAGACAGTTCTAAAGAATTCTGAAGTGTTTTAAGTAAGTTTAAACAGTTTGTAACGTTAAATTTTCAAATCAAAATAAAACAAAATCTTAGAGGTTAGATTACAAATTTATTTGTTACATATATATATATAGATCTTGTGATAGATCTGGGCACTCAGCTATACTCAGTGAAGAAGGAGTGGGTTAAATAATTTGTTCTAAAATTTAAATGGGCGCCAGTTGAGTTTGACAATACCCTAAGTAGAAAGTTAAGTCATATATTAATTCCCAACTCAACAAGGAATTAATTCTTATACATATATCGTAACGATAAATTCTATTAAGTGGTTAAACTAGTTTTAACAGAAATAAAAGGGGTGAAACCCTCACCAAGATGAAATATAAATATTGCTTTATAAAAATTCCACACTAATAAACTAAATTCGACTTACCGAAGACGTTCCGAGATGTGTCTCGGACAACACCAAGTTAAGGCAGAATTCGTTGGAAAATGTAGTTCAAACAGCATAAACGTTACGGTTGGTTCCTCCAGTTGATCGATCAATTGGGAGAGTCCAGAACCGGAGAAAATAACTATAAATACACAGGTTAATTAAAAAAAAATTTCGGCAAATCGAATATCGCTAACAAACAAAGTTAAATGAAAAGACTAAATCTTAAATATTAAATCCGAATTTACAAGATAACTATACTTATTTGAATATAAAAAAAATGACTTCTCTATATTTGGAATTGTGTCCCATGTGGTGAACTCTCTGATGGTGGTTTTCGGAGTATCTCGAGTGGTACTTCGCAGTCCGTGTGATGCGTGAGAACGACAAATTTTCAGCACCGTCAAAGCATTCTTCCTCCGATCTTCTTCGAAGGTCCCTCGACGAATATCAAACTTCCAAACGAATCGACCAATTTGACAAATTGATAAATCGACAATTAAATGTGTCCTTCGACAAATCAATACGGCCTTCGATAAATCAATATGCCCTTCGATAAATCATCCTCTGGTGATGTAGGTCGTGGATAACACGTGGAATTTGGCCGGTGTCGTTAAATCCCGATAAACGGTTATAATCGCATTAAACAACAATATAAACCTCAAAAATGAGCACCAAGCCCCCACAATAAACGCAATTAACAAATTTGGACAGCTCGTTCAAAATCCGAGAGTCTCTCGATTAACAAAAATGTTAATAACACGAGGACTGTCCTCGACAACCGGTAGCCAAAATCAAAAAGGGGCGAGCGGAACCAACATTCGTCCTAAATGCGGTCGAAAGTGTCAATTACTCTGATTACCAACCTTTAAATGATGAAAAGTCAAACGTCAATCACAACCACTAGAAGAATCTATTGTTTTAGACAAACGAACGGATCTTCAAGTATACTAACCTCAAATATTCAACACGTAAACAAATCCACGATGTAAACAAGAAAATGAGTGTAAATGTGGAATGAATGTTGTGAGTGACTTGGGGAAATTTAAGAACGTTACAGACCCCCCTTACTTCAAGAAAATTCACCGAGTGAATTTTCACTAACGCTAGTTAGTAATCAGAACAAAAGATACACTTCTAAAAACAAAATACCTACAACCCATAACTACAAAACTTCCTAACTTCCGTTGCAAAATACTAAAAATCAATCTAAAGAGGAAAAGAAATGAAACCTAAATCGACAAAGAAAAATCGAGAAGAAGAAAAATATAGAAATTTAGTTGTCAAAGTCCGATGAGAAAATTACATAACAACAAAAAAAAGAAAAAGGATAGAAAAGAACAGATATAGCTCTGTTAAGCTAAAACTGGACATTCGATTGGCAATCACCTCGTCAATGAGAATGGCACCGCTCAATTCCGGACTGTCCATCGCCAACCAAGGGAATGCCAGGATGGGTAGCTCATGACGCACCGCAGCCCTACCCATGTACAAACAAACTCGCATCCAAAAATGCCTCTCAAATTATGGAGGTTCCAATAACCTACCATCAAGTATACTAAAACAAAAATTCACCCCCTCAAGGGTCGAATCTCCAATACATACACGATGTATGCTAATACCTTATCATCAAAGTCAAAATCGAGAATACAAAAAAATAATAGTCACAATCGATACTTCCAAATCTAAATCGAGAAAAAAAAATCAACTGAACAACTAACTCGGTTACTAGTAATACTCAGTCACTCAGTAAAATAATACGCTCAAAATGGTGAATTGGTTCAGACCCTCGAACAATCAAAATCACGAGAAATCAAAATCGACGAAAACAAGTAAACTAATCGTTCTGCAGTTTGCAGGTGCGGCATAGAAGAACAACCAAGAGCTCGTACTCACATAACGTGGTCCCTAAGGTACAAGCACTCTTGCTGAACTCACCCAACAATAACGACAGAACGAAAGAACAAAAAATAATTCCTCGCAATCTCAACTACCCAAAAATAACTTTACTGTACCAACTCCAACCAAAAGATAGAAAAACGGCCAAAAGTGGCCAAGTTGAAGGACTCTTACCTTCCCGCTGGATAATACCCGGGTGATGGAATTCTCAAGCCCCCAATCACAGGGCTGTTCAATCAATAACAATTCAAAAAGTTTCATCTTCACCGGTACTTGTAGATTTTAAATCCTTGATATTCCAGGTACCTTTTTCATTTCCCTTATCATCCATCAAAACGTAGGTCCAAGGCGAAACTCTCTTTTTAATTACGAAGGGACCTAACCATCGGGGTGCCAACTTACTTGTATAATATCGAGCGGCATCAGATAACACAAAATTTCTACGCCAAACTAATTGATGGGGTAAAAACTCTTCACGTCGACGACGGAGGTTATAGAACTTCTCGTTCTTTTTAGAGGCTTTATCTAAACGTTCTCTAACAACCCCAAACAATTCCTTTAATGCCTTTCCCCTCTCTGAAAGATCAGTCAAATTATTTGAATCCGAATCACCATCCCTAAGTTTGTCCTTCAATGTAAATTCGTTACCGTTCAGCACCATGTTTCGACCAAAATTAAGGAAGTATGGAGTTTCCTTGGTAGACTCATTAAAAGCGGTTCGTAAGGCACAAGTAACTTTAGCCAGTTCGACATCCCATTTCCTATGATTGTCTGAAACATACGCTGACAACATCGTTTTCAAGGTACGGTTGTATCGCTCAGTAGGATTCGCTTGTGGATGATAGTTAGCGTTGAAACGAACCGATATTCCATAATTTTTCATCAACTCTGCAAATACGCCCGAAATAAATTGAGGGCCGTTATCACATAACAAAAGACGAGGTGCGCCGAATAACAAAAATACTCCTTCTTCCAATTTCTTGGACACTAATTTTGCTGTAGACGAGCTCAAAGGAAAAGTTAACGTAAATTTGGTAAACAGATCCACTACTACCAGAATGAACCGATGACCAGATGTAGAACGTGGTAAGGGGCCTATCAAATCAGTAGAAATAATCTCCCATGGTCTAGTCGCCCTGGGTTGGGGTGTCATGTGTCCTTTGGGACCGCTTTGATCCACCTTGTGTACCGCGCATGTCGTACACCTCTTAATGTACGAAACTACATCGAACTTCAATTTCGGCCAATAGAATTTTTCACTAATCCGCTTAATTGTTTTGAGAATCCCCATGTGTCCAGCTAAAGGTGAGTCATGACACTGTTGTAAAATATCGAGTCTCTTCGCCTTGGGAACGACTTCCTTCCACCCATCAGTTTCATCTCCTAACCGACTCGAACTTCGGCCCAGGTGTTTGAACAACCTATTCTCTAATACTCGCCATTTCGGAAATTTATACGGATGTTTTGTAACCCTATCTACCATTCGAGTATACCAAGTATCCCCAGAGTTCACAACTTCGGTTATTTCAATAACTGGTACAGCCCTGGAAAGTGCATCAGGTACAACGTGTTCCTTCCCTTTACGGTGTACGATTTTAAAGTCATACTGTTGTAATTTAACACTCCATCGAGCTAGACGACCAGTAGGATCCTTCAAATTTTGCAACCAAACTAACGAATAATGATCTGTGACAACGGTGAAAGGAACACCTTCTAGATATGGTCTCAATTTTTCAACTGCCCACAACACGGCTAGACACTCTCGTTCAGTCGTAGAATAAATCCTTTCTTGTCTACTCAAAGACCTACTCAGGTAACTAATCACTCGATCACCGTCCGGATGAGGTTGGACGAGTACTGCACCAAGACCATATCCACTAGCGTCACAATGTACTTCAAAAGGTCGATCATAATCGGGGCAACTCAATACTGGGGCCCTAACCAAACATTCCTTTATTTCAGCAAAAGATCTCTCACATTCCGGAGTCCAAACAAACTGTCTACCTTTACGTAACAATGCGGTAATTGGCGAAATCAAAGTCGAAAAATCCGGGATAAATCTACGATACCACGAAAACGTTCCTATTATCCCCCGTACTTCCTTGATACATTTTGGAGCAGGTAACGAGAGCATAGCTTCTACCTTATCAGGATCCACATGAAGTCCAGTACCATCAATGACATATCCTAAATACTTCAATTGTGGGCGACAAAAGAAACATTTTTCCCAACTAACAGTCAAATCAGCATCCCTAATACGTCGAAATACTTCCTCTAAAACTGTAAGATGTTCTTCAAAAGTCGGCGTAACGATAACTATGTCATCAAGGTACGCGAAAACCTGTGGTTCCAACTCTGGTCCAAGAACTTGATCAATTAGTCGTTGCCAAGTAGCTGGTGCATTATGAAGACCAAAAGGCATCCGTTTGAACTGGAACAAACCGCGACCAGGAACTGTAAAAGCGGTAAAAGGACGAGACGACTCAGCAACTTTCACCTGCCAGTAAGCCGATTTGATATCTAAAGTGGAGATGTAGTGGGCATTCCGCAACTTATCTAAGGTGTGAGATATATAAGGAAGGGGATAACTATCTCGTTCGGTAACTGCATTTAATTTTCGAAAATCTACACAAAATCTGTAAGAACCATCCTTCTTTTTGACCAACAAAATCGGTGAACTCCAAGGACTATTTGATCTCTCGATGACCCCAAGATGAAGCATTTGGTCTAATTCCTTATTAATGTGTTCCTGCATTACTGGAGATACCGGATAATATCTTTGTTTAATGGGAGCAGAATGACAAACGATCGTGTGTTCGGCTACGTTAGAACAACCCAAACTAGTACCCATTAATGCCTTATTGTGTTCGATAATCGACTCTAGTTGAGATTTCTGCAACTCCGTAAGTGAAAACTGTTTATTAGGATGCCCCAAGGTAACTAAATCTAACTGAGTCCCCGAAAAATGCCACTCATTATGCTTGAGATCCGGTACTACTCCCATAATTCTCCAGAAATCGGCACCCAGGATGAGAACGTGAGGAACATCTAACACCACCAAAACAGAGATAATCTTTAATCGATCCCGAAGAGTAAAAGGAACTGAACATTCTCCAATAGCTTCACAAAATTGGCCATTTGCCACCCTACAACTCGTCTTACTCGTGGTATCCAATTTCACTCCAAGAGTTTTCAAAACATTCCACCCAGCGCTACCAACAATCGTCCGCGTCGCACCTGAATCTAACAAACCTAATAGTTGAACTCCGAGCACCTGCACCTTAAGATAGGGTCTTTCGTCATTCCCCGCGTGATCCAAGATGAAATCAAGTATCGGTTGAATATTGGTCGAATATCTTACGGCACTACTACTTCGACCAGTTAAGAGCGCCGGTTCTCGTTTCCCTGATTTCCCTGATTACGATTTCCCTGATTACGACTACCTTGACTACTATTCCCCTGATTACGATTACCCTGATTACAATTTGGACAATTCCTCGTAGTATAACCGCTACGTTGACATCTGAAACATTTTAATTCTCTAGGAAGAACGCATCCAATGGCTCGGTGTCCAGGTTTCCTACAACGAAAACAAACGACTTTTGACTCGTCGGTAATCCGTGTGGCATCCACAGCATCCAATCTCGTATCCGATGATCCAGCGTCAATTTCAACAAAAGCTAAATCCCTCTCTAAAATATTTCCTCTTCGACTATTGGGTTCAACATAGCTATTGATCGCGTCACGACGATCCTCCATTCGGCGACATACCTGTCTCAATTCCATTATTGTAGACGGCAATGGGTCTCTCAAACGGTCTTGATAAAATGGATGTAGGTTCTTAATAATGATGGACAACTTAACCTCCTCGGGTACAAAACTACCTAATCTACTAAAATAACTCGACATGACCGCCAGATAAACACCTATTGTTTCGGAAGGATGTTGAGTTCTCTTTCGGAGTTCGTCAAACAAGTCATCTGCATGATGAGCGGACAGATATTCTCGCTTGAATTCTTCTTTCAATTGGCCCCAATTGTGTACCCTAGCTCTGGCATCCTTGTAAAATTGATATGCCTTGTCTGAAAATAAATCGAATCCGGAATCTAAAAGAACTTCCTCTGGAACATGGCGAGCAAGTCGAAGGTCCTCAACCCGTTCAAAAAAAGCAGTGATAGATAGCGACCGAGGCGACCCAGAGAATTTATCTAACCCCCATTTATGAGGCGGTATCATTTTCGACGAAAAATTCTGCGAAACGTTGGCTATAGGAACGCCAGATAACGGAACATCAACAACTGGGGACGATGTCGCTACTTCATGTACATCATTCAAAAATTGTCCTGTCAAATTACCCGAAATAATATTCAATGCAGCTGGTACCAACTCCGGTCGAAAAGGTACGGTTTTAGTGCCAAAAGCCTCATAGAGATTGGTCAACCTACTCCGCAAATCAGCCTTTTTCTTTTCCTTTTCGGCATCTCCCAACGCATCCATACAATCAAACCTATTCAATACGTGCGCAAGTTTGGTTTGGATTTTCTGACCCTCACTCGAAGTAGCATTACCCATGTAGGTGCTCAATAACGCCTCGATTTCTGCACATTTCAAAACCAGGACAGTTTCATCTTCCTCGAACGAAAACGGATATTTGGGATACCTCAGACTAGCACCGGCCTTCTCCATACGAAGAGCTGCTGCTAATTGAGAACGCATCTCTTCCACCGAACCTACCCCGTAACCTCGGACTTTGAGTTCCCATTCCAACTCGTCCTTCTCCAATCGGTTAACCACCATCTTACGTGACATTTCGAAACGGTATGTTCAGATCATACAACAGCCAAGAAAATAAAAACCAAAATCGAATCAACTCTACCAAAAAAGACCAGGACAACTGACTCCTCAATCTCCAAATTTCGAATATAGTAGAAAAACTCACAAATAATCCGGTAATAATTGTAACCGCAATCCAAGAGTTCGCAATATCAAATAATTATACAATTACAATAGTCACTATATTTATATATTATTCAAATGTTCCCAAGTATAGTTAATACTTTCAAAATTCAACAAATCCCATAAATTCAATAAATCAAATGAACCGATTTAAAAATATACTATGTGGAATTTCTAGAGCAAAACTAACTAGTTTAAAACCACCTTTTTTTTTTTTTTTTTTTAAAGACAGGCCCCACGTTGGGCGCCAAAAATGTAACGTGAAATTTTCAAATCAAAATAAAACAAAATCTTAGAGGTTAGATTACAAATTTATTTGTTACATATATATATAGATCTTGTGATAGATCTGGGCACTCAGCTATACTCAGTGAAGAAGGAGTGGGTTAAATAATTTGTTCTAAAATTTAAATGGGCGCCAGTTGAGTTTGACAATACCCTAAGTAGAAAGTTAAGTCATATATTAATTCCCAACTCAACAAGGAATTAATTCTTATACATATATCGTAACGATAAATTCTATTAAGTGGTTAAACTAGTTTTAACAGAAATAAAAGGGGTGAAACCCTCACCAAGATGAAATATAAATATTGCTTTATAAAAATTCCACACTAATAAACTAAATTCGACTTACCGAAGACGTTCCGAGATGTGTCTCGGACAACACCAAGTTAAGGCAGAATTCGTTGGAAAATGTAGTTCAAACAGCATAAACGTTACGGTTGGTTCCTCCAGTTGATCGATCAATTGGGAGAGTCCAGAACCGGAGAAAATAACTATAAATACACAGGTTAATTAAAAAAAAATTTCGGCAAATCGAATATCGCTAACAAACAAAGTTAAATGAAAAGACTAAATCTTAAATATTAAATCCGAATTTACAAGATAACTATACTTATTTGAATATAAAAAAAATGACTTCTCTATATTTGGAATTGTGTCCCATGTGGTGAACTCTCTGATGGTGGTTTTCGGAGTATCTCGAGTGGTACTTCGCAGTCCGTGTGATGCGTGAGAACGACAAATTTTCAGCACCGTCAAAGCATTCTTCCTCCGATCTTCTTCGAAGGTCCCTCGACGAATATCAAACTTCCAAACGAATCGACCAATTTGACAAATTGATAAATCGACAATTAAATGTGTCCTTCGACAAATCAATACGGCCTTCGATAAATCAATATGCCCTTCGATAAATCATCCTCTGGTGATGTAGGTCGTGGATAACACGTGGAATTTGGCCGGTGTCGTTAAATCCCGATAAACGGTTATAATCGCATTAAACAACAATATAAACCTCAAAAATGAGCACCAAGCCCCCACAATAAACGCAATTAACAAATTTGGACAGCTCGTTCAAAATCCGAGAGTCTCTCGATTAACAAAAATGTTAATAACACGAGGACTGTCCTCGACAACCGGTAGCCAAAATCAAAAAGGGGCGAGCGGAACCAACATTCGTCCTAAATGCGGTCGAAAGTGTCAATTACTCTGATTACCAACCTTTAAATGATGAAAAGTCAAACGTCAATCACAACCACTAGAAGAATCTATTGTTTTAGACAAACGAACGGATCTTCAAGTATACTAACCTCAAATATTCAACACGTAAACAAATCCACGATGTAAACAAGAAAATGAGTGTAAATGTGGAATGAATGTTGTGAGTGACTTAGGGAAATTTAAGAACGTTACAAGTTCTAAATGATTCTAAAATATTCTAAATGATTCTGGAGCATTGTAAATAAATTTAAAACGTTCTAAATGGGTTTAGACAGTTCTAAAAAGTTCTGAATTGTTCTAAATAATTGTAAACCGTTCTAAATAATTCTGAAATATTGCAAATGATTCTGGAGCATTCTAAATGAATTTAAAACGTTCTAAATGCGTTTAGACACTTCTAAAGAATTCTGAAGTGTTCTAAATAATTTTAAACAGTTCTAAATCATTGTGAAATATTGTAAATGATTTTGGAGCATTCCAAATGGCTCTAAAAAGGTCTTAATGGGTTTAGACAGTTCTACAGAATTCTGAAGTGTTCTAAATAATTTTAAACAGTTCTAAATCATTGTGAAATATTGTAAATGATTTTGGAGCATTCCAATTGGATCTAAAAAGTCTTAATGGGTTTAGACAGTTCTAAAGAATTCTGAATTGTTCTAAATAATTGTAAACCGTTCTAAATGATTCTGAAATATTGTAAATGATTCTGGAGTATTCTAAATGAATTTAAAACGTTCTAAATGCGTTTAGACAGTTCTAAAGAATTCTGAAGTGTTTTAAGTAAGTTTAAACAGTTCTAAATGATTCTAAAATATTCTAAATGATTCTGGAGCATTCTAAATGAATTTAAAACCTACAAAATGCGTTTAGACAGTTCTAAAGAATTCTGAAGTTTTCTAAATTATTTTAAACAGTTCTAAATGATTCTAAAATATTCTAAATGATTCTGGAGCATTGTAAATAAATTTAAAACGTTCTTAATGGGTTTAGACAGTTCTAAAAAGTTCAGAATTGTTCTAAATAATTGTAAACCGTTCTAAATGATTCTGAAATATTGCAAATGATTCTGGAGCATTCTAAATGAATTTAAAACGTTCTAAATGCGTTTAGACACTTCTAAAGAATTCTGAAGTGTTCTAAATAATTTTAAACCGTTCTAAATGATTCTGAAATATTGTAAATGATTCTGGAGCATTCTAAATGAATTTAAAACCTTCAAAATGCGTTTAGACAGTTCTAAAACATTCTGAAGTGTTCTAAATAATTTTAAAAAGTTCTAAATGATTCTGAAATATTGTAAATGATTCTGGAGCATTGTAAATAAATTTAAAACGTTCTAAATGGGTTTAGACAGTTCTAAAAAGTTCTGAATTGTTCTAAATAATTGTAAACCGTTCTAAATAATTCTGAAATATTGCAAATGATTCTGGAGCATTCTAAATGAATTTAAAACATTCTAAATGCGTTTAGACACTTCTAAAGAATTCTGAAGTGTTCTAAATAATTTTAAACAGTTCTAAATCATTGTGAAATATTGTAAATGATTTTGGAGCATTCCAAATGGCTCTAAAAAGGTCTTAATGGGTTTAGACACTTCTAAAGAATTCTGAAGTGTTCTAAATAATTTTAAACAGTTCTAAATCATTGTGAAATATTGTAAATGATTTTGGAGCATTCCAAATGGCTCTAAAAAGGTCTTAATGGGTTTAGACAGTTCTACAGAATTCTGAATTGTTCTAAATAATTGTAAACCGTTCTAAATGATTCTGAAATATTGTATATGATTCTGGAGCATTCTAAATTAATTTAAAACGTTCTAAATGCGTTTAGACAGTTCTAAAGAATTCTGAAGTGTTTTAAGTAAGTTTAAACAGTTCTAAATGATTCTAAAATATTCTAAATGATTCTGGAGCATTGTAAATAAATTTAAAACGTTCTAAATGGGTTTAGACAGTTCTAAAAAGTTCAGAATTGTTCTAAATAATTGTAAACCGTTCTAAATGATTCTGAAATATTGCAAATGATTCTGGAGCATTCTAAATGAATTTAAAACGTTCTAAATGCGTTTAGACACTTCTAAAGAATTCTGAAGTGTTATAAATAATTTTAAACAGTTCTAAATCATTGTGAAATATTGTAAATGATTCTGGAGCATTCTAAATGAATTTAAAACCTTCAAAATGCGTTTAGACAGTTCTAAAACATTCTGAAGTGTTCTAAATAATTTTAAACAGTTCTAAATGATTCTGAAATATTGTAAATGATTCTGGAGCATTGTAAATAAATTTAAAACGTTCTAAATGGGTTTAGACAGTTCTAAAAAGTTCTGAATTGTTCTAAATAATTGTAAACCGTTCTAAATAATTCTGAAATATTGCAAATGATTCTGGAGCATTCTAAATGAATTTAAAACGTTCTAAATGCGTTTAGACACTTCTAAAGAATTCTGAAGTGTTCTAAATAATTTTAAACAGTTCTAAATCATTGTGAAATATTGTAAATGATTTTGGAGCATTCCAAATGGATCTAAAAAGTCTTAATGGGTTTAGACAGTTCTAAAGAATTCTGAATTGTTCTAAATAATTGTAAACCGTTCTAAATGATTCTGAAATATTGTAAATGATTCTGGAGCATTCTAAATTAAATGCGTTTAGATAGTTCTAAAGAATTCTGAAGTGTTTTAAGTAAATTTAAACAGTTCTAAATGATTCTAAAATATTGCAAATGATTCTGGAGCATTCTAAATGAATTTAAAACGTTCTAAATGCGTTAGGCACTTCTAAAGAATTCTGAAGTGTTCTAAATAATTTTAAACAGTTCTAAATCATTGTGAAATATTGTAAATGATTTTGGAGCATTCCAAATGGCTCTAAAAAGGTCTTAATGGGTTTAGACAGTTCTACAGAATTCTGAATTGTTCTAAATAATTTTAAACAGTTCTAAATCATTGTGAAATATTGTAAATGATTTTGGAGCATTCCAAATGGATCTAAAAAGTCTTAATGGGTTTAGACAGTTCTAAAGAATTCTGAATTGTTCTAAATAATTGTAAACCGTTCTAAATGATTCTGAAATATTGTAAATGATTCTGGAGTATTCTAAATGAATTTAAAACGTTCTAAATGCGTTTAGACAGTTCTAAAGAATTCTGAAGTGTTTTAAGTAAGTTTAAACAGTTCTAAATGATTCTAAAATATTCTAAATGATTCTGGAGCATCGTAAATAAATTTAAAACGTTCTAAATGGGTTTAGACAGTTCTAAAAAGTTCAGAATTGTTCTAAATAATTGTAAACCGTTCTAAATGATTCTGAAATATTGCAAATGATTCTGGAGCATTCTAAATGAATTTAAAACGTTCTAAATGCGTTTAGACACTTCTAAAGAATTCTGAAGTGTTCTAAATAATTTTAAACCGTTCTAAATGATTCTGAAATATTGTAAATGATTCTGGAGCATTCTAAATGAATTTAAAACCTTCAAAATGCGTTTAGACAGTTCTAAAACATTCTGAAGTGTTCTAAATAATTTTAAAAAGTTCTAAATGATTCTGAAATATTGTAAATGATTCTGGAGCATTGTAAATAAATTTAAAACGTTCTAAATGGGTTTAGACAGTTCTAAAAAGTTCTGAATTGTTCTAAATAATTGTAAACCGTTCTAAATAATTCTGAAATATTGCAAATGATTCTGGAGCATTCTAAATGAATTTAAAACGTTCTAAATGCGTTTAGACACTTCTAAAGAATTCTGAAGTGTTCTAAATAATTTTAAACAGTTCTAAATCATTGTGAAATATTGTAAATGATTTTGGAGCATTCCAAATGGCTCTAAAAAGGTCTTAATGGGTTTAGACAGTTCTACAGAATTCTGAAGTGTTCTAAATAATTTTAAACAGTTCTAAATCATTGTGAAATATTGTAAATGATTTTGGAGCATTCCAAATGGATCTAAAAAGTCTTAATGGGTTTAGACAGTTCTAAAGAATTCTGAATTGTTCTAAATAATTGTAAACCGTTCTAAATGATTCTGAAATATTGTAAATGATTCTGGAGCATTCTAAATGAATTTAAAACGTTGTAAATGCGTTTAGACACTTCTAAAGAATTCTGAAGTGTTTTAAATAATTTTAAACAGTTCAAAATGATTCTGAAATATTGTAAATGATTCTGGAGCATTCTAAATGAATTTAAAACCTACAAAATGCGTTTAGACAGTTCTAAAGAATTCTGAAGTTTTCTAAATTATTTTAAACAGTTCTAAATGATTCTGAAATATTGTAAATGATTCTGGAGCATTCTAAATGAATTTAAAACCTACAAAATGCGTTTAGACAGTTCTAAAGAATTCTGAAGTTTTCTAAATTATTTTAAACAGTTCTAAATGATTCTAAAATATTCTAAATGATTCTGGAGCATTGTAAATAAATTTAAAACGTTCTAAATGGGTTTAGACAGTTCTAAAAAGTTCAGAATTGTTCTAAATAATTGTAAACCGTTCTAAATGATTCTGAAATATTGCAAATGATTCTGGAGCATTCTAAATGAATTTAAAACGTTCTAAATGCGTTTAGACACTTCTAAAGAATTCTGAAGTGTTCTAAATAATTTTAAACCGTTCTAAATGATTCTGAAATATTGTAAATGATTCTGGAGCATTCTAAATGAATTTAAAACCTTCAAAATGCGTTTAGACAGTTCTAAAACATTCTGAAGTGTTCTAAATAATTTTAAAAAGTTCTAAATGATTCTGAAATATTGTAAATGATTCTGGAGCATTGTAAATAAATTTAAAACGTTCTAAATGGGTTTAGACAGTTCTAAAAAGTTCTGAATTGTTCTAAATAATTGTAAACCGTTCTAAATAATTCTGAAATATTGCAAATGATTCTGGAGCATTCTAAATGAATTTAAAACGTTCTAAATGCGTTTAGACACTTCTAAAGAATTCTGAAGTGTTCTAAATAATTTTAAACAGTTCTAAATCATTGTGAAATATTGTAAATGATTTTGGAGCATTCCAAATGGCTCTAAAAAGGTCTTAATGGGTTTAGACAGTTCTACAGAATTCTGAAGTGTTCTAAATAATTTTAAACAGTTCTAAATCATTGTGAAATATTGTAAATGATTTTGGAGCATTCCAAATGGATCTAAAAAGTCTTAATGGGTTTAGACAGTTCTAAAGAATTCTGAATTGTTCTAAATAATTGTAAACCGTTCTAAATGATTCTGAAATATTGTAAATGATTCTGGAGCATTCTAAATGAATTTAAAACGTTGTAAATGCGTTTAGACACTTCTAAAGAATTCTGAAGTGTTTTAAATAATTTTAAACAGTTCAAAATGATTCTGAAATATTGTAAATGATTCTGGAGCATTCTAAATGAATTTAAAACCTTCAAATTGCGTTTAGACAGTTCTGAAACATTCTGAAGTGTTCTAAATAATTTTAAACAGTTCTAAATCATTGTGAAATATTGTAAATGATTTTGGAGCATTCCAAATGGCTATAAAAAGGTCTTAATGGGTTTAGACAGTTCTAAAGAATTCTGAAGTTTTCTAAATAACAGTTCTAAATGATTCTGAAATATTGTAAATGATTCTGGAGCATTCTAAATGAATTTAAAATGTTCTAAATGCGTTTAGACACTTCTAAAGAATTCTGAAGTGTTCTAAATAATTTTAAACAGTTCTAAATCATTGTGAAATATTCTAAATGATTTTAGAGCATTCCAAATGGCTCTAAAACGGTCTTAATGGGTTTAGACACTTCTAAAGAATTCTGAAGTGTTCTAAATAATTTTAAACCGTTCTAAATGATTCTGAAATATTGTAAATGATTCTGGAGCATTCTAAATGAATTTAAAACCTTCAAAATGCATTTAGACAGTTCTGAAACATTCTGAAGTGTTCTAAATAATTTTAAACAGTTCTAAATGATTCTGAAATATTGTAAATGATTCTGGAGCATTGTAAATAAATTTAAAACGTTCTAAATGGGTTTAGACAGTTCTAAAAAGTTCTGAATTGTTCTAAATAATTGTAAACCGTTCTAAATGATTCTGAAATATTGCAAATGATTCTGGAGCATTCTAAATGAATTTAAAACGTTCTAAATGCGTTTAGACACTTCTAAAGAATTCTGAAGTGTTCTAAATAATTTTAAACAGTTCTAAATGATTCCGAAATATTGTAAATGATTCTGGAGCATTCTAAATGAATTTAAAACGTTCTAAATGGGTTTAGACACTTCTAAAGAATTCTGAAGTGTTCTAAATAATTTTAAACAGTTCTAAATCATTGTGAAATATTCTAAATGATTTTGGAGCATTCCAAATGGCTCTAAAACGGTCTGAATGGGTTTAGACACTTCTAAAGAATTCTGAAGTGTTTTAAATAATTTTAAACCGTTCTAAATGATTCTGAAATATTGTAAATGATTCTGGAGCATTCTAAATGAATTTAAAACCTTCAAAATGCATTTAGACAGTTCTGAAACATTCTGAAGTGTTCTAAATAATTTTAAACAGTTCTAAATGATTCTAAAATATTGTAAATGATTCTGGAGCATTGTAAATAAATTTAAAACGTTCTAAATGGGTTTAGACAGTTCTAAAAAGTTCTGAATTGTTCTAAATAATTGTAAACCGTTCTAAATGATTCTGAAATATTGCAAATGATTCTGGAGCATTCTAAATGAATTTAAAACCTTCAAAATGCGTTCAGACAGTTCTAAAACATTCTGAAGTGTTCTAAATAATTTTAAACAGTTCTAAATCATTGTGAAATATTCTAAATGATTTTAGAGCATTCCAAATGGCTCTAAAACGGTCTTAATGGGTTTAGACACTTCTAAAGAATTCTGAAGTGTTCTAAATAATTTTAAACCGTTCTAAATGATTCTGAAATATTGTAAATGATTCTGGAGCATTCTAAATGAATTTAAAACCTTCAAAATGCATTTAGATAGTTCTGAAACATTCTGAAGTGTTCTAAATAATTTTAAACAGTTCTAAATGATTCTGAAATATTGTAAATGATTCTGGAGCATTGTAAATAAATTTAAAACGTTCTAAATGGGTTTAGACAGTTCTAAAAAGTTCTGAATTGTTCTAAATAATTGTAAACCGTTCTAAATAATTCTGAAATATTGCAAATGATTCTGGAGCATTCTAAATGAATTTAAAACGTTCTAAATGCGTTTAGACACTTCTAAAGAATTCTCAAGTGTTCTAAATAATTTTAAACAGTTCTAAATCATTGTGAAATATTGTAAATGATTTTGGAGCATTCCAAATGGATCTAAAAAGTCTTAATGGGTTTAGACAGTTCTAAAGAATTCTGAATTGTTCTAAATAATTGTAAACCGTTCTAAATGATTCTGAAATATTGTAAATGATTCTGAAGCATTCTAAATTAATTTAAAACGTTCTAAATGCGTTTAGACAGTTCTAAAGAATTCTGAAGTGTTTTAAGTAAGTTTAAACAGTTCAAAATGATTCTGAAATATTGTAAATGATTCTGGAGCATTCTAAATGAATTTAAAACCTTCAAAATGCGTTTAGACAGTTCTAAAACATTCTGAAGTGTTCTAAATAATTTTAAGCAGTTCTAAATGATTCTGAAATATTGTAAATGATTTTGGAGCATTCCAAATGGCTCTAAAAAGGTCGTAATGGGTTTAGACAGTTCTACAGATTTCTGAAGTGTTCTAAATAATTTTAAACAGTTCTAAATAATTCTGAAATATTGCAAATGATTCTGGAGCATTCTAAATGAATTTAAAACGTTCTAAATGCGTTTAGACACTTCTAAAGAATTCTGAAGTGTTCTAAATAATTTTAAACAGTTCTAAATCATTGTGAAATATTGTAAATGATTTTGGAGCATTCCAAATGGCTCTAAAAAGGTCTTAATGGGTTTAGACAGTTCTACAGAATTCTGAAGTGTTCTAAATAATTTTAAACAGTTCTAAATCATTGTGAAATATTGTAAATGATTTTGGAGCATTCCAAATGGATCTAAAAAGTCTTAATGGGTTTAGACAGTTCTAAAGAATTCTGAATTGTTCTAAATAATTGTAAACCGTTCTAAATGATTCTGAAATATTGTAAATGATTCTGGAGCATTGTAAATAAATTTAAAACGTTCTAAATGGGTTTAGACAGTTCTAAAAAGTTCTGAATTGTTCTAAATAATTTTAAACAGTTCTAAATCATTGTGAAATATTGTAAATGATTTTGTAGCATTCCAAATGAATTAAAAACCTTCAAATTGCGTTTAGACAGTTCTGAAACATTCTGAAGTGTTCTAAATAATTTTAAACAGTTCTAAATCATTGTGAAATATTGTAAATGATTTTGGAGCATTCCAAATGGCTATAAAAAGGTCTTAATGGGTTAATACACTTCTAAAGAATTCTGAAGTGTTCTTAATAATCTTAAACAGTTCTAAATGATTCTGAAATATTGTAAATGATTCTGGAGCATTCTAAATGAATTTAAAACCTTCAAAATGCGTTTAGACAGTTCTAAATCATTGTGAAATATTCTAAATGATTTTGGAGCATTCCAAATGGCTCTAAAACGGTCCTAATGGGTTAATACACTTGTAAAGAATTCTGAAGTGTTCTTAATAATCTTAAACAGTTCTAAATGATTCTGAACTATTGTAAATGATTCTGGAGCATTCTAAATGAATTTAAAACCTTCAAAATGCGTTTAGACAGTTCTAAAGAATTCTGAAGTTTTCTAAATTATTTTAAACAGTTCTAAATGATTCTGAAATATTGTAAATGATTCTGGAGTATTCTAAATGAATTTAAAATGTTCTAAATGCGTTTAGACAGTTCTAAAGAATTTTGAATAGTTCTAAATAATTTTAAACCGTTCTAAACTATTCTGAAATATTGTAAATGATTCTAGAGCATTCTAAATGAATTTAAAACCTTCAAAATGCGTTTAGACAGTTCTAAAACATTCTGAAGTGTTCTAAATAATTTTAAACAGTTCTAAATGATTCTGAAATATTGTAAATGATTCTGGAGCATTCTAAATGAATTTAAAACCTTCAAAATGCGTTTAGACAGTTCTGAAACATTCTGAAGTGTTCTAAATAATTTTAAACAGTTCTAAATCATTGTGAAATATTCTAAATGATTTTAGAGCATTCCAAATGGCTCTTAAACGGTCTTAATGGGTTTAGACACTTCTAAAGAATTCTGAAGTGTTCTAAATAATTTTAAACCGTTCTAAATGATTCTGAAATATTGTAAATGATTCTAGAGCATTCTAAATGAATTTAAAACCTTCAAAATGCGTTTAGACAGTTCTAAAACATTCTGAAGTGTTCTAAATAATTTTAAACAGTTCTAAATGATTCTGAAATATTGTAAATGATTCTGGAGCATTGTAAATGAATTTAAAACGTTCTAAATGGGTTTAGACAGTTCTAAAAACTTCTGAATTGTTCCAAATAATTGTAAACCGTTCTAAATGATTCTGAAATATTGTAAATGATTCTAGAGCATTCTAAATGAATTTAAAACCTTCAAAATGCGTTTAGACAGTTCTAAAACATTCTGAAGTGTTCTAAATAATTTTAAACAGTTCTAAATCATTGTGAAATATTCTAAATGATTTTAGAGCATTCGAAATGGCTCTAAAACGGTCTTAATGGGTTTAGACAGTTCTAAAAACTTCTGAATTGTTCCAAATAATTGTAAACCGTTCTAAATGATTCTGAAATATTGCAAATAATTCTGAAGTGTTCTAAATAATTTTAAAAAGTTCTAAATGATTCCGAAATATTGTAAATGATTCTGGAGCATTCTAAATGAATTTAAAACCTTCAAAATGCGTTTAGACAGTTCTAAATCATTGTGAAATATTCTAAATGATTTTAGAGCATTCCAAATGGCTCTAAAACGGTCCTAATGGGTTAATACACTTGTAAAGAATTCTGAAGTGTTCTTAATAATCTTAAACAGTTCTAAATGATTCTGAACTATTGTAAATGATTCTGGAGCATTCTAAATGAATTTAAAACCTTCAAAATGCGTTTAGACAGTTCTAAAGAATTCTGAAGTTTTCTAAATTATTTTAAACAGTTCTAAATGATTCTGAAATATTGTAAATGATTCTGGAGTATTCTAAATGAATTTAAAATGTTCTAAATGCGTTTAGACAGTTCTAAAGAATTTTGAATAGTTCTAAATAATTTTAAACCGTTCTAAACTATTCTGAAATATTGTAAATGATTCTAGAGCATTCTAAATGAATTTAAAACCTTCAAAATGCGTTTAGACAGTTCTAAAACATTCTGAAGTGTTCTAAATAATTTTAAACAGTTCTAAATCATTGTGAAATATTCTAAATGATTTTAGAGCATTCCAAATGGCTCTAAAACGGTCTTAATGGGTTTAGACAGTTCTAAAAACTTCTGAATTGTTCCAAATAATTGTAAACCGTTCTAAATGATTCTGAAATATTGCAAATGATTCTGGAGCATTCTAAATGAATTTAAAACGTTCTAAATGCGTTTAGACACTTCTAAAGAATTCTGAAGTGTTATAAATAATTTTAAACAGTTCAAAATGATTCTGAAATATTGTAAATGATTCTGGAGCATTCTAAATGAATTTAAAACCTTCAAAATGCGTTTAGACAGTTCTAAAACATTCTGAAGTGTTCTAAATAATTTTAAACAGTTCTAAATCATTGTGAAATATTCTAAATGATTTTAGAGCATTCCAAATGGCTCTAAAACGGTCTTAATGGGTTTAGACACTTCTAAAGATTTCTGAAGTGTTCTAAATAATTTTAAACCGTTCTAAATGATTCTGAAATATTGTAAATGATTCTGGAGCATTCTAAATGAATTTAAAACCTTCAAAATGCGTTTAGACAGTTCTGAAACATTCTGAAGTGTTCTAAATAATTTTAAACAGTTCTAAATGATTCTGAAATATTGTAAATGATTCTGGAGCATTGTAAATGAATTTAAAACGTTCTAAATGGGTTTAGACAGTTCTAAAAACTTCTGAATTGTTCCAAATAATTGTAAACCGTTCTAAATGATTCTGAAATATTGTAAATGATTCTAGAGCATTCTAAATGAATTTAAAACCTTCAAAATGCGTTTAGACAGTTCTAAAACATTCTGAAGTGTTCTAAATAATTTTAAACAGTTCTAAATCATTCTGAAATATTCTAAATGATTTTAGAGCATTCCAAATGGCTCTAAAACGGTCTTAATGGGTTTAGACAGTTCTAAAAACTTCTGAATTGTTCCAAATAATTGTAAACCGTTCTAAATGATTCTGAGATATTGCAAATGATTCTGGAGCATTCTAAATGGATTTAAAACGTTCTAAATGCGTTTAGACACTTCTAAAGAATTCTGAAGTGTTCTAAATAATTTTAAACAGTTCTAAATCATTCTGAAATATTCTAAATGATTTTAGAGCATTCCAAATGGCTCTAAAACGGTCTTAATGGGTTTAGACAGTTCTAAAAACTTCTGAATTGTTCCAAATAATTGTAAACCGTTCTAAATGATTCTGAAATATTGTAAATGATTCTGGAGCATTCTAAATGAATTTAAAACCTTCAAAATGCGTTTAGACAGTTCTGAAACATTCTGAAGTGTTCTAAATAATTTTAAACAGTTCTAAATGATTCTGAAATATTGTAAATGATTCTGGAGCATTGTAAATGAATTTAAAACGTTCTAAATGGGTTTAGACAGTTCTAAAAACTTCTGAATTGTTCCAAATAATTGTAAACCGTTCTAAATGATTCTGAAATATTGTAAATGATTCTAGAGCATTCTAAATGAATTTAAAACCTTCAAAATGCGTTTAGACAGTTCTAAAACATTCTGAAGTGTTCTAAATAATTTTAAACAGTTCTAAATCATTCTGAAATATTCTAAATGATTTTAGAGCATTCCAAATGGCTCTAAAACGGTCTTAATGGGTTTAGACAGTTCTAAAAACTTCTGAATTGTTCCAAATAATTGTAAACCGTTCTAAATGATTCCGAAATATTGTAAATGATTCTGGAGCATTCTAAATGAATTTAAAACCTTCAAAATGCGTTTAGACAGTTCTAAATCATTGTGAAATATTCTAAATGATTTTGGAGCATTCCAAATGGCTCTAAAACGGTCCTAATGGGTTAATACACTTCTAAAGAATTCTGAAGTGTTCTAAATAATTTTAAACAGTTCTAAATGATTCTGAAATATTGTAAATGATTCTGGAGCATTGTAAATAAATTTAAAACGTTCTAAATGGGTTTAGACAGTTCTAAAAAGTTCTGAATTGTTCTAAATAATTGTAAACCGTTCTAAATAATTCTGAAATATTGCAAATGATTCTGGAGCATTCTAAATGAATTTAAAACCTTCAAAATGCGTTTAGACAGTTCTAAATCATTGTGAAATATTCTAAATGATTTTGGAGCATTCCAAATGGCTCTAAAACGGTCCTAATGGGTTAATACACTTGTAAAGAATTCTGAAGTGTTCTTAATAATCTTAAACAGTTCTAAATGATTCTGAACTATTGTAAATGATTCTGGAGCATTCTAAATGAATTTAAAACCTTCAAAATGCGTTTAGACAGTTCTAAAGAATCCTGAAGTTTTCTAAATTATTTTAAACAGTTCTAAATGATTCTGAAATATTGTAAATGATTCTGGAGTATTCTAAATGAATTTAAAATGTTCTAAATGCGTTTAGACAGTTCTAAAGAATTTTGAATAGTTCTAAATAATTTTAAACCGTTCTAAACTATTCTGAAATATTGTAAATGATTCTAGAGCATTCTAAATGAATTTAAAACCTTCAAAATGCGTTTAGACAGTTCTAAAACATTCTGAAGTGTTCTAAATAATTTTAAACAGTTCTAAATGATTCTGAAATATTGTAAATGATTCTGGAGCATTCTAAATGAATTTAAAACCTTCAAAATGCGTTTAGACAGTTCTGAAACATTCTGAAGTGTTCTAAATAATTTTAAACAGTTCTAAATCATTGTGAAATATTCTAAATGATTTTAGAGCATTCCAAATGGCTCTTAAACGGTCTTAATGGGTTTAGACACTTCTAAAGAATTCTGAAGTGTTCTAAATAATTTTAAACCGTTCTAAATGATTCTGAAATATTGTAAATGATTCTAGAGCATTCTAAATGAATTTAAAACCTTCAAAATGCGTTTAGACAGTTCTAAAACATTCTGAAGTGTTCTAAATAATTTTAAACAGTTCTAAATGATTCTGAAATATTGTAAATGATTCTGGAGCATTGTAAATGAATTTAAAACGTTCTAAATGGGTTTAGACAGTTCTAAAAACTTCTGAATTGTTCCAAATAATTGTAAACCGTTCTAAATGATTCTGAAATATTGTAAATGATTCTAGAGCATTCTAAATGAATTTAAAACCTTCAAAATGCGTTTAGACAGTTCTAAAACATTCTGAAGTGTTCTAAATAATTTTAAACAGTTCTAAATCATTGTGAAATATTCTAAATGATTTTAGAGCATTCGAAATGGCTCTAAAACGGTCTTAATGGGTTTAGACAGTTCTAAAAACTTCTGAATTGTTCCAAATAATTGTAAACCGTTCTAAATGATTCTGAAATATTGCAAATAATTTTGAAGTGTTCTAAATAATTTTAAAAAGTTCTAAATGATTCCGAAATATTGTAAATGATTCTGGAGCATTCTAAATGAATTTAAAACCTTCAAAATGCGTTTAGACAGTTCTAAATCATTGTGAAATATTCTAAATGATTTTAGAGCATTCCAAATGGCTCTAAAACGGTCCTAATGGGTTAATACACTTGTAAAGAATTCTGAAGTGTTCTTAATAATCTTAAACAGTTCTAAATGATTCTGAACTATTGTAAATGATTCTGGAGCATTCTACATGAATTTAAAACCTTCAAAATGCGTTTAGACAGTTCTACAGAATTCTGAAGTTTTCTAAATTATTTTAAACAGTTCTAAATGATTCTGAAATATTGTAAATGATTCTGGAGTATTCTAAATGAATTTAAAATGTTCTAAATGCGTTTAGACAGTTCTAAAGAATTTTGAATAGTTCTAAATAATTTTAAACCGTTCTAAACTATTCTGAAATATTGTAAATGATTCTAGAGCATTCTAAATGAATTTAAAACCTTCAAAATGCGTTTAGACAGTTCTAAAACATTCTGAAGTGTTCTAAATAATTTTAAACAGTTCTAAATCATTGTGAAATATTCTAAATGATTTTAGAGCATTCCAAATGGCTCTAAAACGGTCTTAATGGGTTTAGACAGTTCTAAAAACTTCTGAATTGTTCCAAATAATTGTAAACCGTTCTAAATGATTCTGAAATATTGCAAATGATTCTGGAGCATTCTAAATGAATTTAAAACGTTCTAAATGCGTTTAGACACTTCTAAAGAATTCTGAAGTGTTATAAATAATTTTAAACAGTTCAAAATGATTCTGAAATATTGTAAATGATTCTGGAGCATTCTAAATGAATTTAAAACCTTCAAAATGCGTTTAGACAGTTCTAAAACATTCTGAAGTGTTCTAAATAATTTTAAACAGTTCTAAATCATTGTGAAATATTCTAAATGATTTTAGAGCATTCCAAATAGCTCTAAAACGGTCTTAATGGGTTTAGACACTTCTAAAGATTTCTGAAGTGTTCTAAATAATTTTAAACCGTTCTAAATGATTCTGAAATATTGTAAATGATTCTGGAGCATTCTAAATGAATTTAAAACCTTCAAAATGCGTTTAGACAGTTCTGAAACATTCTGAAGTGTTCTAAATAATTTTAAACAGTTCTAAATGATTCTGAAATATTGTAAATGATTCTGGAGCATTGTAAATGAATTTAAAACGTTCTAAATGGGTTTAGACAGTTCTAAAAACTTCTGAATTGTTCCAAATAATTGTAAACCGTTCTAAATGATTCTGAAATATTGTAAATGATTCTAGAGCATTCTAAATGAATTTAAAACCTTCAAAATGCGTTTAGACAGTTCTAAAACATTCTGAAGTGTTCTAAATAATTTTAAACAGTTCTAAATCATTCTGAAATATTCTAAATGATTTTAGAGCATTCCAAATGGCTCTAAAACGGTCTTAATGGGTTTAGACAGTTCTAAAAACTTCTGAATTGTTCCAAATAATTGTAAACCGTTCTAAATGATTCTGAGATATTGCAAATGATTCTGGAGCATTCTAAATGGATTTAAAACGTTCTAAATGCGTTTAGACACTTCTAAAGAATTCTGAAGTGTTCTAAATAATTTTAAAAAGTTCTAAATGATTCCGAAATATTGTAAATGATTCTGGAGCATTCTAAATGAATTTAAAACCTTCAAAATGCGTTTAGACAGTTCTAAATCATTGTGAAATATTCTAAATGATTTTGGAGCATTCCAAATGGCTCTAAAACGGTCCTAATGGGTTAATACACTTCTAAAGAATTCTGAAGTGTTCTAAATAATTTTAAACAGTTCTAAATGATTCTGAAATATTGTAAATGATTCTGGAGCATTGTAAATAAATTTAAAACGTTCTAAATGGGTTTAGACAGTTCTAAAAAGTTCTGAATTGTTCTAAATAATTGTAAACCGTTCTAAATAATTCTGAAATATTGCAAATGATTCTGGAGCATTCTAAATGAATTTAAAACGTTCTAAATGCGTTTAGACACTTCTAAAGAATTCTGAAGTGTTCTAAATAATTTTAAACAGTTCTAAATCATTGTGAAATATTGTAAATGATTTTGGAGCATTCCAAATGGCTCTAAAAAGGTCTTAATGGGTTTAGACAGTTCTACAGAATTCTGAAGTGTTCTAAATAATTTTAAACAGTTCTAAATCATTGTGAAATATTGTAAATGATTTTGGAGCATTCCAAATGGATCTAAAAAGTCTTAATGGGTTTAGACAGTTCTAAAGAATTCTGAATTGTTCTAAATAATTGTAAACCGTTCTAAATGATTCTGAAATATTGTAAATGATTCTGGAGCATTCTAAATGAATTTAAAACGTTGTAAATGCGTTTAGACACTTCTAAAGAATTCTGAAGTGTTCTAAATAATTTTAAACAGTTCTAAATGATTCCGAAATATTGTAAATGATTCTGGAGCATTCTAAATGAATTTAAAACTTTCAAAATGCGTTTAGACAGTTCTAAATCATTGTGAAATATTCTAAATGATTTTGGAGCTTTCCAAATGGCTCTAAAACGGTCCTAATGGGTTAATACACTTCTAAAGAATTCTGAAGTGTTCTTAATAATTGTAAACCGTTCTAAATGATTCTGAAATATTGCAAATGATTCTGGAGCATTCTAAATGAATTTAAAATGTTCTAAATGCGTTTAGACACTTCTAAAGAATTCTGAAGTGTTCTAAATAATTTTAAACAGTTCTAAATGATTCCGAAATATTGTAAATGATTCTGGAGTATTCTAAATGAATTTAAACCTTCAAAATGCGTTTAGACAGTTCTGAAACATTCTGAAGTGTTCTAAATAATTTTAAACAGTTCTAAATCATTGTGAAATATTCTAAATGATTTTAGAGCATTCCAAATGGCTCTAAAACGGTCTTAATGGGTTTAGACACTTCTAAAGAATTCTGAAGTGTTCTAAATAATTTTAAACCGTTCTAAATGATTTTGAAATATTGTAAATGATTCTGGAGCATTCTAAATGAATTTAAAACCTTCAAAATGCGTTTAGACAGTTCTGAAACATTCTGAAGTGTTCTAAATAATTTTAAACAGTTCTAAATCATTGTGAAATATTGTAAATGATTTTGGAGCATTCCAAATGGATCTAAAAAGTCTTAATGGGTTTAGACAGTTCTAAAGAATTCTGAATTGTTCTAAATAATTGTAAACCGTTCTAAATGATTCTGAAATATTGTAAATGATTCTGGAGCATTCTAAATGAATTTAAAACGTTGTAAATGCGTTTAGACACTTCTAAAGAATTCTGAAGTGTTCTAAATAATTTTAAACAGTTCTAAATGATTCCGAAATATTGTAAATGATTCTGGAGCATTCTAAATGAATTTAAAACTTTCAAAATGCGTTTAGACAGTTCTAAATCATTGTGAAATATTCTAAATGATTTTGGAGCTTTCCAAATGGCTCTAAAACGGTCCTAATGGGTTAATACACTTCTAAAGAATTCTGAAGTGTTCTTAATAATTGTAAACCGTTCTAAATGATTCTGAAATATTGCAAATGATTCTGGAGCATTCTAAATGAATTTAAAACGTTCTAAATGCGTTTAGACACTTCTAAAGAATTCTGAAGTGTTATAAATAATTTTAAACAGTTCAAAATGATTCTGAAATATTGTAAATGATTCTGGAGCATTCTAAATGAATTTAAAACCTTCAAAATGCGTTTAGACAGTTCTAAAACATTCTGAAGTGTTCTAAATAATTTTAAACAGTTCTAAATCATTGTGAAATATTCTAAATGATTTTAGAGCATTCCAAATGGCTCTAAAACGGTCTTAATGGGTTTAGACACTTCTAAAGAATTCTGAAGTGTTCTAAATAATTTTAAACCGTTCTAAATGATTTTGAAATATTGTAAATGATTCTGGAGCATTCTAAATGAATTTAAAACCTTCAAAATGCGTTTAGACAGTTCTGAAACATTCTGAAGTGTTCTAAATAATTTTAAACAGTTCTAAATCATTGTGAAATATTGCAAATGATTCTGGAGCATTCTAAATGAATTTAAAACGTTCTAAATGCGTTTAGACACTTCTAATGAATTCTGAAGTGTTATAAATAATTTTAAACAGTTCAAAATGATTCTGAAATATTGTAAATGATTCTGGAGCATTCTAAATGAATTTAAAACCTTCAAAATGCGTTTAGACAGTTCTTAAACATTCTGAAGTGTTCTAAATAATTTTAAACAGTTCTAAATCATTGTGAAATATTCTAAATGATTTTAGAGCATTCCAAATGGCTCTAAAACGGTCTTAATGGGTTTAGACACTTCTAATGAATTCTGAAGTGTTCTAAATAATTTTAAACCGTTCTAAATGATTTTGAAATATTGTAAATGATTCTGGAGCATTCTAAATGAATTTAAAACCTTCAAAATGCGTTTAGACAGTTCTGAAACATTCTGAAGTGTTCTAAATAATTTTAAACAGTTCTAAATCATTGTGAAATATTGTAAATGATTTTGGAGCATTCCAAATGGATCTAAAAAGTCTTAATGGGTTTAGACAGTTCTAAAGAATTCTGAATTGTTCTAAATAATTGTAAACCGTTCTAAATGATTCTGAAATATTGTAAATGATTCTGGAGCATTCTAAATGAATTTAAAACGTTGTAAATGCGTTTAGACACTTCTAAAGAATTCTGAAGTGTTCTAAATAATTTTAAACAGTTCTAAATGATTCCGAAATATTGTAAATGATTCTGGAGTATTCTAAATGAATTTAAACCTTCAAAATGCGTTTAGACAGTTCTGAAACATTCTGAAGTGTTCTAAATAATTTTAAACCGTTCTAAATGATTCTGAAATATTCTAAATGATTTTAGAGCATTCCAAATGGATCTAAAACGGTCTTAATGGGTTTAGACACTTCTAAAGAATTCTGAAGTGTTCTAAATAATTTTAAACAGTTCTAAATGATTCTGAAATATTGTAAATGATTCTGGAGCATTGTAAATGAATTTAAAACGTTCCAAATGGGTTTAGACAGTTCTAAAAACTTCTGAATTGTTCCAAATAATTGTAAACCGTTCTAAATGATTCTGAAATATTGCAAATGATTCTGGAGCATTCTAAATGAATTTAAAACGTTGTAAATGCGTTTAGACACTTCTAAAGAATTCTGAAGTGTTCTAAATAATTTTAAACAGTTCTAAATGATTCCGAAATATTGTAAATGATTCTGGAGTATTCTAAATGAATTTAAAACCTTCAAATTGCGTTTAGACAGTTCTGAAACATTCTGAAGTGTTCTAAATAATTTTAAACAGTTCTAAATCATTGTGAAATATTGTAAATGATTTTGGAGCATTCCAAATGGCTATAAAAAGGTCTTAATGGGTTTAGACAGTTCTAAAGAATTCTGAAGTTTTCTAAATTATTTTAAACAGTTCTAAATGATTCTGAAATATTGTAAATGATTCTGGAGCATTCTAAATGAATTTAAAATGTTCTAAATGCCTTTAGACAGTTCTAAAGAATTCTGAAGTGTTATAAATAATTTTAAACAGTTCAAAATGATTCTGAAATATTGTAAATGATTCTGGAGCATTCTAAATGAATTTAAAACCTTCAAAATGCGTTTAGACAGTTCTAAAACATTCTGAAGTGTTCTAAATAATTTTAAACAGATCTAAATCATTGTGAAATATTCTAAATGATTTTAGAGCATTCCAAATGGCTCTAAAACGGTCTTAATGGGTTTAGACAGTTCTAAAAACTTCTGAATTGTTCCAAATAATTGTAAACCGTTCTAAATGATTCTGAAATATTGCAAATGATTCTGGAGCATTCTAAATGAATTTAAAACGTTCTAAAAGCGTTTAGACACTTCTAAAGAATTCTGAAGTGTTATAAATAATTTTAAACAGTTCAAAATGATTCTGAAATATTGTAAATGATTCTGGAGCATTCTAAATGAATTTAAAACCTTCAAAATGCGTTTAGACAGTTCTAAAACATTCTGAAGTGTTCTAAATAATTTTAAACAGTTCTAAATCATTGTGAAATATTCTAAATGATTTTAGAGCATTCCAAATGGCTCTAAAACGGTCTTAATGGGTTTAGACACTTCTAAAGAATTCTGAAGTGTTCTAAATAATTTTAAACCGTTCTAAATGATTCTGAAATATTGTAAATGATTCTGGAGCATTCTAAATGAATTTAAAACCTTCAAAATGCGTTTAGACAGTTCTGAAACATTCTGAAGTGTTCTAAATAATTTTAAACAGTTCTAAATCATTGTGAAATATTGTAAATAATTTTGGAGCATTCCAAATGGCTCTAAAACGGTCTTAATGGGTTTAGACACTTCTAAAGAATTCTGAAGTGTTCTAAATAATTTTAAACAGTTCTAAATGATTCTGAAATATTGTAAATGATTCTGGAGCATTGTAAATGAATTTAAAACGTTCCAAATGGGTTTAGACAGTTCTAAAAACTTCTGAATTGTTCCAAATAATTGTAAACCGTTCTAAATGATTCTGAAATATTGCAAATGATTCTGGAGCATTCTAAATGAATTTAAAACGTTCTAAATGCGTTTAGACAGTTCTAAAGAATTCTTAAGTTTTCTAAATTATTTTAAACAGTTCTAAATGATTCTGAAATATTATAAATGATTCTGGAGTATTCTAAATGAATTTAAAACCTTCAAATTGCGTTTAGACAGTTCTGAAACATTCTGAAGTGTTCTAAATAATTTTAAACAGTTCTAAATCATTGTGAAATATTGTAAATGATTTTGGAGCATTCCAAATGGCTATAAAAAGGTCTTAATGGGTTTAGACAGTTCTAAAGAATTCTGAAGTTTTCTAAATTATTTTAAACAGTTCTAAATGATTCTGAAATATTGTAAATGATTCTGGAGCATTCTAAATGAATTTAAAATGTTCTAAATGCCTTTAGACAGTTCTGAAACATTCTGAAGTGTTCTAAATAATTTTAAACAGTTCTAAATCATTGTGAAATATTGTAAATAATTTTGGAGCATTCCAAATGGCTCTAAAACGGTCTTAATGGGTTTAGACACTTCTAAAGAATTCTGAAGTGTTCTAAATAATTTTAAACAGTTCTAAATGATTTTGAAATATTGTAAATGATTCTGGAGCATTCTAAATGAATTTAAAACCTTCAAAATGCGTTTAGACAGTTCTGAAACATTCTGAAGTGTTCTAAATAATTTTAAACAGTTCTAAATCATTGTGAAATATTGTAAATGATTTTGGAGCATTCCAAATGGATCTAAAAAGTCTTAATGGGTTTAGACAGTTCTAAAGAATTCTGAATTGTTCTAAATAATTGTAAACCGTTCTAAATGATTCTGAAATATTGTAAATGATTCTGGAGCATTCTAAATGAATTTAAAACGTTGTAAATGCGTTTAGACACTTCTAAAGAATTCTGAAGTGTTCTAAATAATTTTAAACAGTTCTAAATGATTCCGAAATATTGTAAATGATTCTGGAGCATTCTAAATGAATTTAAAACTTTCAAAATGCGTTTAGACAGTTCTAAATCATTGTGAAATATTCTAAATGATTTTGGAGCTTTCCAAATGGCTCTAAAACGGTCCTAATGGGTTAATACACTTCTAAAGAATTCTGAAGTGTTCTTAATAATTGTAAACCGTTCTAAATGATTCTGAAATATTGCAAATGATTCTGGAGCATTCTAAATGAATTTAAAACGTTCTAAATGCGTTTAGACACTTCTAAAGAATTCTGAAGTCATAAATAAGTTATAAATAATTTTAAACAGTTCAAAATGATTCTGAAATATTGTAAATGATTCTGGAGCATTCTAAATGAATTTAAAACCTTCAAAATGCGTTTAGACAGTTCTAAAACATTCTGAAGTGTTCTAAATAATTTTAAACAGTTCTAAATCATTGTGAAATATTCTAAATGATTTTAGAGCATTCCAAATGGCTCTAAAACGGTCTTAATGGGTTTAGACACTTCTAAAGAATTCTGAAGTGTTCTAAATAATTTTAAACCGTTCTAAATGATTCTGAAATATTGTAAATGATTCTGGAGCATTCTAAATGAATTTAAAACCTTCAAAATGCGTTTAGACAGTTCTGAAACATTCTGAAGTGTTCTAAATAATTTTAAACAGTTCTAAATCATTGTGAAATATTGTAAATGATTTTGGAGCATTCCAAATGGATCTAAAAAGTCTTAATGGGTTTAGACAGTTCTAAAGAATTCTGAATTGTTCTAAATAATTGTAAACCGTTCTAAATGATTCTGAAATATTGTAAATGATTCTGGAGCATTCTAAATGAATTTAAAACGTTGTAAATGCGTTTAGACACTTCTAAAGAATTCTGAAGTGTTCTAAATAATTTTAAACAGTTCTAAATGATTCCGAAATATTGTAAATGATTCTGGAGTATTCTAAATGAATTTAAACCTTCAAAATGCGTTTAGACAGTTCTGAAACATTCTGAAGTGTTCTAAATAATTTTAAACCGTTCTAAATGATTCTGAAATATTCTAAATGATTTTAGAGCATTCCAAATGGATCTAAAACGGTCTTAATGGGTTTAGACACTTCTAAAGAATTCTGAAGTGTTCTAAATAATTTTAAACAGTTCTAAATGATTCTGAAATATTGTAAATGATTCTGGAGCATTGTAAATGAATTTAAAACGTTCCAAATGGGTTTAGACAGTTCTAAAAACTTCTGAATTGTTCCAAATAATTGTAAACCGTTCTAAATGATTCTGAAATATTGCAAATGATTCTGGAGCATTCTAAATGAATTTAAAACGTTGTAAATGCGTTTAGACACTTCTAAAGAATTCTGAAGTGTTCTAAATAATTTTAAACAGTTCTAAATGATTCCGAAATATTGTAAATGATTCTGGAGTATTCTAAATGAATTTAAAACCTTCAAATTGCGTTTAGACAGTTCTGAAACATTCTGAAGTGTTCTAAATAATTTTAAACAGTTCTAAATCATTGTGAAATATTGTAAATGATTTTGGAGCATTCCAAATGGCTATAAAAAGGTCTTAATGGGTTTAGACAGTTCTAAAGAATTCTGAAGTTTTCTAAATTATTTTAAACAGTTCTAAATGATTCTGAAATATTGTAAATGATTCTGGAGCATTCTAAATGAATTTAAAATGTTCTAAATGCCTTTAGACAGTTCTAAAGAATTCTGAAGTGTTATAAATAATTTTAAACAGTTCAAAATGATTCTGAAATATTGTAAATGATTCTGGAGCATTCTAAATGAATTTAAAACCTTCAAAATGCGTTTAGACAGTTCTAAAACATTCTGAAGTGTTCTAAATAATTTTAAACAGATCTAAATCATTGTGAAATATTCTAAATGATTTTAGAGCATTCCAAATGGCTCTAAAACGGTCTTAATGGGTTTAGACAGTTCTAAAAACTTCTGAATTGTTCCAAATAATTGTAAACCGTTCTAAATGATTCTGAAATATTGCAAATGATTCTGGAGCATTCTAAATGAATTTAAAACGTTCTAAAAGCGTTTAGACACTTCTAAAGAATTCTGAAGTGTTATAAATAATTTTAAACAGTTCAAAATGATTCTGAAATATTGTAAATGATTCTGGAGCATTCTAAATGAATTTAAAACCTTCAAAATGCGTTTAGACAGTTCTAAAACATTCTGAAGTGTTCTAAATAATTTTAAACAGTTCTAAATCATTGTGAAATATTCTAAATGATTTTAGAGCATTCCAAATGGCTCTAAAACGGTCTTAATGGGTTTAGACACTTCTAAAGAATTCTGAAGTGTTCTAAATAATTTTAAACCGTTCTAAATGATTCTGAAATATTGTAAATGATTCTGGAGCATTCTAAATGAATTTAAAACCTTCAAAATGCGTTTAGACAGTTCTGAAACATTCTGAAGTGTTCTAAATAATTTTAAACAGTTCTAAATCATTGTGAAATATTGTAAATAATTTTGGAGCATTCCAAATGGCTCTAAAACGGTCTTAATGGGTTTAGACACTTCTAAAGAATTCTGAAGTGTTCTAAATAATTTTAAACAGTTCTAAATGATTCTGAAATATTGTAAATGATTCTGGAGCATTGTAAATGAATTTAAAACGTTCCAAATGGGTTTAGACAGTTCTAAAAACTTCTGAATTGTTCCAAATAATTGTAAACCGTTCTAAATGATTCTGAAATATTGCAAATGATTCTGGAGCATTCTAAATGAATTTAAAACGTTCTAAATGCGTTTAGACAGTTCTAAAGAATTCTTAAGTTTTCTAAATTATTTTAAACAGTTCTAAATGATTCTGAAATATTATAAATGATTCTGGAGTATTCTAAATGAATTTAAAACCTTCAAATTGCGTTTAGACAGTTCTGAAACATTCTGAAGTGTTCTAAATAATTTTAAACAGTTCTAAATCATTGTGAAATATTGTAAATGATTTTGGAGCATTCCAAATGGCTATAAAAAGGTCTTAATGGGTTTAGACAGTTCTAAAGAATTCTGAAGTTTTCTAAATTATTTTAAACAGTTCTAAATGATTCTGAAATATTGTAAATGATTCTGGAGCATTCTAAATGAATTTAAAATGTTCTAAATGCCTTTAGACAGTTCTGAAACATTCTGAAGTGTTCTAAATAATTTTAAACAGTTCTAAATCATTGTGAAATATTGTAAATAATTTTGGAGCATTCCAAATGGCTCTAAAACGGTCTTAATGGGTTTAGACACTTCTAAAGAATTCTGAAGTGTTCTAAATAATTTTAAACAGTTCTAAATGATTTTGAAATATTGTAAATGATTCTGGAGCATTCTAAATGAATTTAAAACCTTCAAAATGCGTTTAGACAGTTCTGAAACATTCTGAAGTGTTCTAAATAATTTTAAACAGTTCTAAATCATTGTGAAATATTGTAAATGATTTTGGAGCATTCCAAATGGATCTAAAAAGTCTTAATGGGTTTAGACAGTTCTAAAGAATTCTGAATTGTTCTAAATAATTGTAAACCGTTCTAAATGATTCTGAAATATTGTAAATGATTCTGGAGCATTCTAAATGAATTTAAAACGTTGTAAATGCGTTTAGACACTTCTAAAGAATTCTGAAGTGTTCTAAATAATTTTAAACAGTTCTAAATGATTCCGAAATATTGTAAATGATTCTGGAGCATTCTAAATGAATTTAAAACTTTCAAAATGCGTTTAGACAGTTCTAAATCATTGTGAAATATTCTAAATGATTTTGGAGCTTTCCAAATGGCTCTAAAACGGTCCTAATGGGTTAATACACTTCTAAAGAATTCTGAAGTGTTCTTAATAATTGTAAACCGTTCTAAATGATTCTGAAATATTGCAAATGATTCTGGAGCATTCTAAATGAATTTAAAACGTTCTAAATGCGTTTAGACACTTCTAAAGAATTCTGAAGTCATAAATAAGTTATAAATAATTTTAAACAGTTCAAAATGATTCTGAAATATTGTAAATGATTCTGGAGCATTCTAAATGAATTTAAAACCTTCAAAATGCGTTTAGACAGTTCTAAAACATTCTGAAGTGTTCTAAATAATTTTAAACAGTTCTAAATCATTGTGAAATATTCTAAATGATTTTAGAGCATTCCAAATGGCTCTAAAACGGTCTTAATGGGTTTAGACACTTCTAAAGAATTCTGAAGTGTTCTAAATAATTTTAAACCGTTCTAAATGATTTTGAAATATTGTAAATGATTCTGGAGCATTCTAAATGAATTTAAAACCTTCAAAATGCGTTTAGACAGTTCTGAAACATTCTGAAGTGTTCTAAATAATTTTAAACAGTTCTAAATCATTGTGAAATATTGCAAATGATTCTGGAGCATTCTAAATGAATTTAAAACGTTCTAAATGCGTTTAGACACTTCTAATGAATTCTGAAGTGTTATAAATAATTTTAAACAGTTCAAAATGATTCTGAAATATTGTAAATGATTCTGGAGCATTCTAAATGAATTTAAAACCTTCAAAATGCGTTTAGACAGTTCTTAAACATTCTGAAGTGTTCTAAATAATTTTAAACAGTTCTAAATCATTGTGAAATATTCTAAATGATTTTAGAGCATTCCAAATGGCTCTAAAACGGTCTTAATGGGTTTAGACACTTCTAAAGAATTCTGAAGTGTTCTAAATAATTTTAAACCGTTCTAAATGATTTTGAAATATTGTAAATGATTCTGGAGCATTCTAAATGAATTTAAAACCTTCAAAATGCGTTTAGACAGTTCTGAAACATTCTGAAGTGTTCTAAATAATTTTAAACAGTTCTAAATCATTGTGAAATATTGTAAATGATTTTGGAGCATTCCAAATGGATCTAAAAAGTCTTAATGGGTTTAGACAGTTCTAAAGAATTCTGAATTGTTCTAAATAATTGTAAACCGTTCTAAATGATTCTGAAATATTGTAAATGATTCTGGAGCATTCTAAATGAATTTAAAACGTTGTAAATGCGTTTAGACACTTCTAAAGAATTCTGAAGTGTTCTAAATAATTTTAAACAGTTCTAAATGATTCCGAAATATTGTAAATGATTCTGGAGTATTCTAAATGAATTTAAACCTTCAAAATGCGTTTAGACAGTTCTGAAACATTCTGAAGTGTTCTAAATAATTTTAAACCGTTCTAAATGATTCTGAAATATTCTAAATGATTTTAGAGCATTCCAAATGGATCTAAAACGGTCTTAATGGGTTTAGACACTTCTAAAGAATTCTGAAGTGTTCTAAATAATTTTAAACAGTTCTAAATGATTCTGAAATATTGTAAATGATTCTGGAGCATTGTAAATGAATTTAAAACGTTCCAAATGGGTTTAGACAGTTCTAAAAACTTCTGAATTGTTCCAAATAATTGTAAACCGTTCTAAATGATTCTGAAATATTGCAAATGATTCTGGAGCATTCTAAATGAATTTAAAACGTTGTAAATGCGTTTAGGCACTTCTAAAGAATTCTGAAGTGTTCTAAATAATTTTAAACAGTTCTAAATGATTCCGAAATATTGTAAATGATTCTGGAGTATTCTAAATGAATTTAAAACCTTCAAATTGCGTTTAGACAGTTCTGAAACATTCTGAAGTGTTCTAAATAATTTTAAACAGTTCTAAATCATTGTGAAATATTGTAAATGATTTTGGAGCATTCCAAATGGCTATAAAAAGGTCTTAATGGGTTTAGACAGTTCTAAAGAATTCTGAAGTTTTCTAAATTATTTTAAACAGTTCTAAATGATTCTGAAATATTGTAAATGATTCTGGAGCATTCTAAATGAATTTAAAATGTTCTAAATGCCTTTAGACAGTTCTAAAGAATTCTGAAGTGTTATAAATAATTTTAAACAGTTCAAAATGATTCTGAAATATTGTAAATGATTCTGGAGCATTCTAAATGAATTTAAAACCTTCAAAATGCGTTTAGACAGTTCTAAAACATTCTGAAGTGTTCTAAATAATTTTAAACAGATCTAAATCATTGTGAAATATTCTAAATGATTTTAGAGCATTCCAAATGGCTCTAAAACGGTCTTAATGGGTTTAGACAGTTCTAAAAACTTCTGAATTGTTCCAAATAATTGTAAACCGTTCTAAATGATTCTGAAATATTGCAAATGATTCTGGAGCATTCTAAATGAATTTAAAACGTTCTAAAAGCGTTTAGACACTTCTAAAGAATTCTGAAGTGTTATAAATAATTTTAAACAGTTCAAAATGATTCTGAAATATTGTAAATGATTCTGGAGCATTCTAAATGAATTTAAAACCTTCAAAATGCGTTTAGACAGTTCTAAAACATTCTGAAGTGTTCTAAATAATTTTAAACAGTTCTAAATCATTGTGAAATATTCTAAATGATTTTAGAGCATTCCAAATGGCTCTAAAACGGTCTTAATGGGTTTAGACACTTCTAAAGAATTCTGAAGTGTTCTAAATAATTTTAAACCGTTCTAAATGATTCTGAAATATTGTAAATGATTCTGGAGCATTCTAAATGAATTTAAAACCTTCAAAATGCGTTTAGACAGTTCTGAAACATTCTGAAGTGTTCTAAATAATTTTAAACAGTTCTAAATCATTGTGAAATATTGTAAATAATTTTGGAGCATTCCAAATGGCTCTAAAACGGTCTTAATGGGTTTAGACACTTCTAAAGAATTCTGAAGTGTTCTAAATAATTTTAAACAGTTCTAAATGATTCTGAAATATTGTAAATGATTCTGGAGCATTGTAAATGAATTTAAAACGTTCCAAATGGGTTTAGACAGTTCTAAAAACTTCTGAATTGTTCCAAATAATTGTAAACCGTTCTAAATGATTCTGAAATATTGCAAATGATTCTGGAGCATTCTAAATGAATTTAAAACGTTCTAAATGCGTTTAGACAGTTCTAAAGAATTCTTAAGTTTTCTAAATTATTTTAAACAGTTCTAAATGATTCTGAAATATTATAAATGATTCTGGAGTATTCTAAATGAATTTAAAACCTTCAAATTGCGTTTAGACAGTTCTGAAACATTCTGAAGTGTTCTAAATAATTTTAAACCGTTCTAAATGATTCTGAAATATTCTAAATGATTTTAGAGCATTCCAAATGGATCTAAAACGGTCTTAATGGGTTTAGACACTTCTAAAGAATTCTGAAGTGTTCTAAATAATTTTAAACAGTTCTAAATGATTCTGAAATATTGTAAATGATTCTGGAGCATTGTAAATGAATTTAAAACGTTCCAAATGGGTTTAGACAGTTCTAAAAACTTCTGAATTGTTCCAAATAATTGTAAACCGTTCTAAATGATTCTGAAATATTGCAAATGATTCTGGAGCATTCTAAATGAATTTAAAACGTTGTAAATGCGTTTAGGCACTTCTAAAGAATTCTGAAGTGTTCTAAATAATTTTAAACAGTTCTAAATGATTCCGAAATATTGTAAATGATTCTGGAGTATTCTAAATGAATTTAAAACCTTCAAATTGCGTTTAGACAGTTCTGAAACATTCTGAAGTGTTCTAAATAATTTTAAACAGTTCTAAATCATTGTGAAATATTGTAAATGATTTTGGAGCATTCCAAATGGCTATAAAAAGGTCTTAATGGGTTTAGACAGTTCTAAAGAATTCTGAAGTTTTCTAAATTATTTTAAACAGTTCTAAATGATTCTGAAATATTGTAAATGATTCTGGAGCATTCTAAATGAATTTAAAATGTTCTAAATGCCTTTAGACAGTTCTAAAGAATTCTGAAGTGTTATAAATAATTTTAAACAGTTCAAAATGATTCTGAAATATTGTAAATGATTCTGGAGCATTCTAAATGAATTTAAAACCTTCAAAATGCGTTTAGACAGTTCTAAAACATTCTGAAGTGTTCTAAATAATTTTAAACAGATCTAAATCATTGTGAAATATTCTAAATGATTTTAGAGCATTCCAAATGGCTCTAAAACGGTCTTAATGGGTTTAGACAGTTCTAAAAACTTCTGAATTGTTCCAAATAATTGTAAACCGTTCTAAATGATTCTGAAATATTGCAAATGATTCTGGAGCATTCTAAATGAATTTAAAACGTTCTAAAAGCGTTTAGACACTTCTAAAGAATTCTGAAGTGTTATAAATAATTTTAAACAGTTCAAAATGATTCTGAAATATTGTAAATGATTCTGGAGCATTCTAAATGAATTTAAAACCTTCAAAATGCGTTTAGACAGTTCTAAAACATTCTGAAGTGTTCTAAATAATTTTAAACAGTTCTAAATCATTGTGAAATATTCTAAATGATTTTAGAGCATTCCAAATGGCTCTAAAACGGTCTTAATGGGTTTAGACACTTCTAAAGAATTCTGAAGTGTTCTAAATAATTTTAAACCGTTCTAAATGATTCTGAAATATTGTAAATGATTCTGGAGCATTCTAAATGAATTTAAAACCTTCAAAATGCGTTTAGACAGTTCTGAAACATTCTGAAGTGTTCTAAATAATTTTAAACAGTTCTAAATCATTGTGAAATATTGTAAATAATTTTGGAGCATTCCAAATGGCTCTAAAACGGTCTTAATGGGTTTAGACACTTCTAAAGAATTCTGAAGTGTTCTAAATAATTTTAAACAGTTCTAAATGATTCTGAAATATTGTAAATGATTCTGGAGCATTGTAAATGAATTTAAAACGTTCCAAATGGGTTTAGACAGTTCTAAAAACTTCTGAATTGTTCCAAATAATTGTAAACCGTTCTAAATGATTCTGAAATATTGCAAATGATTCTGGAGCATTCTAAATGAATTTAAAACGTTCTAAATGCGTTTAGACAGTTCTAAAGAATTCTTAAGTTTTCTAAATTATTTTAAACAGTTCTAAATGATTCTGAAATATTATAAATGATTCTGGAGTATTCTAAATGAATTTAAAACCTTCAAATTGCGTTTAGACAGTTCTGAAACATTCTGAAGTGTTCTAAATAATTTTAAACAGTTCTAAATCATTGTGAAATATTGTAAATGATTTTGGAGCATTCCAAATGGCTATAAAAAGGTCTTAATGGGTTTAGACAGTTCTAAAGAATTCTGAAGTTTTCTAAATTATTTTAAACAGTTCTAAATGATTCTGAAATATTGTAAATGATTCTGGAGCATTCTAAATGAATTTAAAACGTTCTAAATGCGTTTAGACAGTTCTAAAACATTCTGAAGTGTTCTAAATAATTTTAAACAGTTCTAAATCATTGTGAAATATTGTAAATAATTTTGGAGCATTCCAAATGGCTCTAAAACGGTCTTAATGGGTTTAGACACTTCTAAAGAATTCTGAAGTGTTCTAAATAATTTTAAACAGTTCTAAATGATTCTGAAATATTGTAAATGATTCTGGAGCATTGTAAATGAATTTAAAACGTTCCAAATGGGTTTAGACAGTTCTAAAAACTTCTGAATTGTTCCAAATAATTGTAAACCGTTCTAAATGATTCTGAAATATTGCAAATGATTCTGGAGCATTCTAAATGAATTTAAAACGTTCTAAATGCGTTTAGACACTTCTAAAGAATTCTGAAGTGTTTTAAATAATTTTAAACAGTTCAAAATGTTCTGAAATATTGTAAATGATTCTGGAGCATTCTAAATGAATTTAAAACCTTCAAAATGCGTTTAGACAGTTCTAAAGAATTCTTAAGTTTTCTAAATTATTTTAAACAGTTCTAAATGATTCTGAAATATTATAAATGATTCTGGAGTATTCTAAATGAATTTAAAACCTTCAAATTGCGTTTAGACAGTTCTGAAACATTCTGAAGTGTTCTAAATAATTTTAAACAGTTCTAAATCATTGTGAAATATTGTAAATGATTTTGGAGCATTCCAAATGGCTATAAAAAGGTCTTAATGGGTTTAGACAGTTCTAAAGAATTCTGAAGTTTTCTAAATTATTTTAAACAGTTCTAAATGATTCTGAAATATTGTAAATGATTCTGGAGCATTCTAAATGAATTTAAAACGTTGTAAATGCGTTTAGGCACTTCTAAAGAATTCTGAAGTGTTCTAAATAATTTTAAACAGTTCTAAATGATTCCGAAATATTGTAAATGATTCTGGAGTATTCTAAATGAATTTAAAACCTTCAAATTGCGTTTAGACAGTTCTGAAACATTCTGAAGTGTTCTAAATAATTTTAAACAGTTCTAAATCATTGTGAAATATTGTAAATGATTTTGGAGCATTCCAAATGGCTATAAAAAGGTCTTAATGGGTTTAGACAGTTCTAAAGAATTCTGAAGTTTTCTAAATTATTTTAAACAGTTCTAAATGATTCTGAAATATTGTAAATGATTCTGGAGCATTCTAAATGAATTTAAAATGTTCTAAATGCCTTTAGACAGTTCTAAAGAATTCTGAAGTGTTATAAATAATTTTAAACAGTTCAAAATGATTCTGAAATATTGTAAATGATTCTGGAGCATTCTAAATGAATTTAAAACCTTCAAAATGCGTTTAGACAGTTCTAAAACATTCTGAAGTGTTCTAAATAATTTTAAACAGATCTAAATCATTGTGAAATATTCTAAATGATTTTAGAGCATTCCAAATGGCTCTAAAACGGTCTTAATGGGTTTAGACAGTTCTAAAAACTTCTGAATTGTTCCAAATAATTGTAAACCGTTCTAAATGATTCTGAAATATTGCAAATGATTCTGGAGCATTCTAAATGAATTTAAAACGTTCTAAAAGCGTTTAGACACTTCTAAAGAATTCTGAAGTGTTATAAATAATTTTAAACAGTTCAAAATGATTCTGAAATATTGTAAATGATTCTGGAGCATTCTAAATGAATTTAAAACCTTCAAAATGCGTTTAGACAGTTCTAAAACATTCTGAAGTGTTCTAAATAATTTTAAACAGTTCTAAATCATTGTGAAATATTCTAAATGATTTTAGAGCATTCCAAATGGCTCTAAAACGGTCTTAATGGGTTTAGACACTTCTAAAGAATTCTGAAGTGTTCTAAATAATTTTAAACCGTTCTAAATGATTCTGAAATATTGTAAATGATTCTGGAGCATTCTAAATGAATTTAAAACCTTCAAAATGCGTTTAGACAGTTCTGAAACATTCTGAAGTGTTCTAAATAATTTTAAACAGTTCTAAATCATTGTGAAATATTGTAAATAATTTTGGAGCATTCCAAATGGCTCTAAAACGGTCTTAATGGGTTTAGACACTTCTAAAGAATTCTGAAGTGTTCTAAATAATTTTAAACAGTTCTAAATGATTCTGAAATATTGTAAATGATTCTGGAGCATTGTAAATGAATTTAAAACGTTCCAAATGGGTTTAGACAGTTCTAAAAACTTCTGAATTGTTCCAAATAATTGTAAACCGTTCTAAATGATTCTGAAATATTGCAAATGATTCTGGAGCATTCTAAATGAATTTAAAACGTTCTAAATGCGTTTAGACAGTTCTAAAGAATTCTTAAGTTTTCTAAATTATTTTAAACAGTTCTAAATGATTCTGAAATATTATAAATGATTCTGGAGTATTCTAAATGAATTTAAAACCTTCAAATTGCGTTTAGACAGTTCTGAAACATTCTGAAGTGTTCTAAATAATTTTAAACAGTTCTAAATCATTGTGAAATATTGTAAATGATTTTGGAGCATTCCAAATGGCTATAAAAAGGTCTTAATGGGTTTAGACAGTTCTAAAGAATTCTGAAGTTTTCTAAATTATTTTAAACAGTTCTAAATGATTCTGAAATATTGTAAATGATTCTGGAGCATTCTAAATGAATTTAAAATGTTCTAAATGCCTTTAGACAGTTCTGAAACATTCTGAAGTGTTCTAAATAATTTTAAACAGTTCTAAATCATTGTGAAATATTGTAAATAATTTTGGAGCATTCCAAATGGCTCTAAAACGGTCTTAATGGGTTTAGACACTTCTAAAGAATTCTGAAGTGTTCTAAATAATTTTAAACAGTTCTAAATGATTCTGAAATATTGTAAATGATTCTGGAGCATTGTAAATGAATTTAAAACGTTCCAAATGGGTTTAGACAGTTCTAAAAACTTCTGAATTGTTCCAAATAATTGTAAACCGTTCTAAATGATTCTGAAATATTGCAAATGATTCTGGAGCATTCTAAATGAATTTAAAACGTTCTAAATGCGTTTAGACACTTCTAAAGAATTCTGAAGTGTTTTAAATAATTTTAAACAGTTCAAAATGTTCTGAAATATTGTAAATGATTCTGGAGCATTCTAAATGAATTTAAAACCTTCAAAATGCGTTTAGACAGTTCTAAAGAATTCTTAAGTTTTCTAAATTATTTTAAACAGTTCTAAATGATTCTGAAATATTATAAATGATTCTGGAGTATTCTAAATGAATTTAAAACCTTCAAATTGCGTTTAGACAGTTCTGAAACATTCTGAAGTGTTCTAAATAATTTTAAACAGTTCTAAATCATTGTGAAATATTGTAAATGATTTTGGAGCATTCCAAATGGCTATAAAAAGGTCTTAATGGGTTTAGACAGTTCTAAAGAATTCTGAAGTTTTCTAAATTATTTTAAACAGTTCTAAATGATTCTGAAATATTGTAAATGATTCTGGAGCATTCTAAATGAATTTAAAACGTTCTAAATGCGTTTAGACAGTTCTAAAACATTCTGAAGTGTTCTAAATAATTTTAGACAGTTCTAAATGATTCTGAAATATTATAAATGATTCTGGAGCATTCTAAATGAATTTAAAACCTTCAAAATGCGTTTAGACAGTTCTAAAACATTCTGAAGTGTTCTAAATAATTTTAAACAGTTCTAAATCATTGTGAAATATTCTAAATGATTTTAGAGCATTCCAAATGGCTCTAAAACGGTCTTAATGGGTTTAGACACTTCTAAAGAATTCTGAAGTGTTCTAAATAATTTTAAACAGTTCTAAATGATTCTGAAATATTGTAAATGATTCTGGAGCATTGTAAATGAATTTAAAACGTTCCAAATGGGTTTAGACAGTTCTAAAAACTTCTGAATTGTTCCAAATAATTGTAAACCGTTCTAAATGATTCTGAAATATTGCACATGATTTTGGAGCATTCCAAATGGCTCTAAAAAGGTCTTAATGGGTTTGGACAGTTCTAAAGAATTCTGAAGTTTTCTAAATAATTTTAAACAGTTCTAAATGATTCTGGAGCATTCTAAATGAATTTAAAACGTTCTAAATGCGTTTAGACAGTTCTAGTGATTTCTGAAGTGTTCTAAATAATTTTAGACAGATCTAAATGATTCTGAAATATTGTAAATGATTCTGGAGCATTATAAATGAATTTAAAACGTTCTAAATAAGTTTAGACAGTTCTAAATCATTGTGAAAAATTCTTAATGATTTTGGAGCATTCCAAATGGCTCTAAAACGGTCTTAATGGGTTTAGACAGTTCTAATGAATTCTGAATTGTTCTAAATATGTGTAAACCGTTCTAAATGATTCTGAAATATTGTAAATGATTCTGGAGCATTGTAAATGAATTTAAAACGTTCTAAATGGGTTTAGACAGATCTAAAAAGTTCTGAATTGTTCTAAATAATTTTAAACAGTTCTAAATCATTGTGAAATATTGTAAATAATTTTGGAGCATTCCAAATGGCTCTAAAAAGGTCTTAATGGGTTTGGACAGTTCTAAAGAATTCTGAATTTTTCTAAATAATTTTAAACAGTTCTAAATGATTCTGGAGCATTCTAAATGAATTTAAAACGTTCTAAATGCGTTTAGACAGTTCTAAAACATTCTGAAGTGTTCTAAATAATTTTAGACAGTTCTAAATGATTCTGAAATATTGTAAATGATTCTGGAGCATTATAAATGAATTTAACACGTTCTAAATGAGTTTGTATAGTTCTAAATCATTGTGAAATATTGTAAATGATTTTGGAGCATTCCAAATGGTTCTAAAAAGGTCCTAATGGTTTTAGTCAGTCTAAAGAATTCTGAAGAGTTCTAAATAATTTTAAACAGTTCCAAATCATTGTGAAATTTTGTAAATGATTTTGGAGCATTCCAAATGGCTCTAAACAGGTCTTAATGGGTTAAGACAGTTCTAAAGAATTCTGATGTGTTCTAAATAATTTTAAACAGTTCTAAATGATTCTGGAGCATTCTAAATAAATTTAAAACGTTCTAAATGCGTTTAGACAGTTCTAGTGATTTCTGAAGTGTTCTAAATAATTTTAGACAGATCTAAATGATTCTGAAATATTGTAAATGATTCTGGAGCATTATAAATGAATTTAAAACGTTCTAAATAAGTTTAGACAAATAATTTTAAACAGTTCTAAATTATTGTGAAATATTGTAAATGATTTTGGAGCATTCCAAATGGCTCTAAAAAGGGGTCTTAATGGGTTTAGACACTTCTAAAGAATTCTGAAGTGTTCTAAATAATTTTAAACAGTTCTAAATGATTCTGAAATATTGTAAATGATTCTGGAGCATTTTAAATGATTCTAAAACGTTCTAAATGGGTTTAGACAGTTCTAAAGAATTCTGAAGAGTTCTAAATAATTTTAAACAGTTCTAAATTATTGTGAAACATTGTAAATGATTTTGGAGCATTCAAAATGGTTCTAAAAAGGTCTTATTGGTTTTAGACAGTTCTAAAGAATTCTGAAGTGTTCTAAATAATTTTAAACAGTTCTAAATCATTGTGAAAAATTCTTAATGATTTTTTAGCATTCCAAATGGCTCTAAAACGGTCTTAATGGGTTTAGACAGTTCTAAAGAATTCTGCAGTGTTCTAAATAATTTTAGACAGTTCTAAATGATTCTGAAATATTGTAAATGATTCTGGAGCATTCTAAATAAATTTAAAACGTTCTAAATGCGTTTAGACAGTTCTAAAGTATTCTGAAGTGTTCTAAATAATTTTAAAAAGTTCTAAATGATTCCGAAATATTGTAAATGATTCTGGAGTATTCTAAATGAATTTAAAACCTTCAAATTGCGTTTAGACAGTTCTGAAACATTCTGAAGTGTTCTAAATAATTTTAAACAGTTCTAAATCATTGTGAAATATTGTAAATGATTTTGGAGCATTCCAAATGGCTATAAAAAGGTCTTAATGGGTTTAGACAGTTCTAAAGAATTCTGAAGTTTTCTAAATTATTTTAAACAGTTCTAAATGATTCTGAAATATTGTAAATGATTCTGGAGCATTCTAAATGAATTTAAAATGTTCTAAATGCCTTTAGACAGTTCTAAAGAATTCTGAAGTGTTATAAATAATTTTAAACAGTTCAAAATGATTCTGAAATATTGTAAATGATTCTGGAGCATTCTAAATGAATTTAAAACCTTCAAAATGCGTTTAGACAGTTCTAAAACATTCTGAAGTGTTCTAAATAATTTTAAACAGATCTAAATCATTGTGAAATATTCTAAATGATTTTAGAGCATTCCAAATGGCTCTAAAACGGTCTTAATGGGTTTAGACAGTTCTAAAAACTTCTGAATTGTTCCAAATAATTGTAAACCGTTCTAAATGATTCTGAAATATTGCAAATGATTCTGGAGCATTCTAAATGAATTTAAAACGTTCTAAAAGCGTTTAGACACTTCTAAAGAATTCTGAAGTGTTATAAATAATTTTAAACAGTTCAAAATGATTCTGAAATATTGTAAATGATTCTGGAGCATTCTAAATGAATTTAAAACCTTCAAAATGCGTTTAGACAGTTCTAAAACATTCTGAAGTGTTCTAAATAATTTTAAACAGTTCTAAATCATTGTGAAATATTCTAAATGATTTTAGAGCATTCCAAATGGCTCTAAAACGGTCTTAATGGGTTTAGACACTTCTAAAGAATTCTGAAGTGTTCTAAATAATTTTAAACCGTTCTAAATGATTCTGAAATATTGTAAATGATTCTGGAGCATTCTAAATGAATTTAAAACCTTCAAAATGCGTTTAGACAGTTCTGAAACATTCTGAAGTGTTCTAAATAATTTTAAACAGTTCTAAATCATTGTGAAATATTGTAAATAATTTTGGAGCATTCCAAATGGCTCTAAAACGGTCTTAATGGGTTTAGACACTTCTAAAGAATTCTGAAGTGTTCTAAATAATTTTAAACAGTTCTAAATGATTCTGAAATATTGTAAATGATTCTGGAGCATTGTAAATGAATTTAAAACGTTCCAAATGGGTTTAGACAGTTCTAAAAACTTCTGAATTGTTCCAAATAATTGTAAACCGTTCTAAATGATTCTGAAATATTGCAAATGATTCTGGAGCATTCTAAATGAATTTAAAACGTTCTAAATGCGTTTAGACAGTTCTAAAGAATTCTTAAGTTTTCTAAATTATTTTAAACAGTTCTAAATGATTCTGAAATATTATAAATGATTCTGGAGTATTCTAAATGAATTTAAAACCTTCAAATTGCGTTTAGACAGTTCTGAAACATTCTGAAGTGTTCTAAATAATTTTAAACAGTTCTAAATCATTGTGAAATATTGTAAATGATTTTGGAGCATTCCAAATGGCTATAAAAAGGTCTTAATGGGTTTAGACAGTTCTAAAGAATTCTGAAGTTTTCTAAATTATTTTAAACAGTTCTAAATGATTCTGAAATATTGTAAATGATTCTGGAGCATTCTAAATGAATTTAAAACGTTCTAAATGCGTTTAGACAGTTCTAAAACATTCTGAAGTGTTCTAAATAATTTTAGACAGTTCTAAATGATTCTGAAATATTATAAATGATTCTGGAGCATTCTAAATGAATTTAAAACCTTCAAAATGCGTTTAGACAGTTCTAAAACATTCTGAAGTGTTCTAAATAATTTTAAACAGTTCTAAATCATTGTGAAATATTCTAAATGATTTTAGAGCATTCCAAATGGCTCTAAAACGGTCTTAATGGGTTTAGACACTTCTAAAGAATTCTGAAGTGTTCTAAATAATTTTAAACAGTTCTAAATGATTCTGAAATATTGTAAATGATTCTGGAGCATTGTAAATGAATTTAAAACGTTCCAAATGGGTTTAGACAGTTCTAAAAACTTCTGAATTGTTCCAAATAATTGTAAACCGTTCTAAATGATTCTGAAATATTGCACATGATTTTGGAGCATTCCAAATGGCTCTAAAAAGGTCTTAATGGGTTTGGACAGTTCTAAAGAATTCTGAAGTTTTCTAAATAATTTTAAACAGTTCTAAATGATTCTGGAGCATTCTAAATGAATTTAAAACGTTCTAAATGCGTTTAGACAGTTCTAGTGATTTCTGAAGTGTTCTAAATAATTTTAGACAGATCTAAATGATTCTGAAATATTGTAAATGATTCTGGAGCATTATAAATGAATTTAAAACGTTCTAAATAAGTTTAGACAGTTCTAAATCATTGTGAAAAATTCTTAATGATTTTGGAGCATTCCAAATGGCTCTAAAACGGTCTTAATGGGTTTAGACAGTTCTAATGAATTCTGAATTGTTCTAAATATGTGTAAACCGTTCTAAATGATTCTGAAATATTGTAAATGATTCTGGAGCATTGTAAATGAATTTAAAACGTTCTAAATGGGTTTAGACAGATCTAAAAAGTTCTGAATTGTTCTAAATAATTTTAAACAGTTCTAAATCATTGTGAAATATTGTAAATAATTTTGGAGCATTCCAAATGGCTCTAAAAAGGTCTTAATGGGTTTGGACAGTTCTAAAGAATTCTGAATTTTTCTAAATAATTTTAAACAGTTCTAAATGATTCTGGAGCATTCTAAATGAATTTAAAACGTTCTAAATGCGTTTAGACAGTTCTAAAACATTCTGAAGTGTTCTAAATAATTTTAGACAGTTCTAAATGATTCTGAAATATTGTAAATGATTCTGGAGCATTATAAATGAATTTAACACGTTCTAAATGAGTTTGTATAGTTCTAAATCATTGTGAAATATTGTAAATGATTTTGGAGCATTCCAAATGGTTCTAAAAAGGTCCTAATGGTTTTAGTCAGTCTAAAGAATTCTGAAGAGTTCTAAATAATTTTAAACAGTTCCAAATCATTGTGAAATTTTGTAAATGATTTTGGAGCATTCCAAATGGCTCTAAACAGGTCTTAATGGGTTAAGACAGTTCTAAAGAATTCTGATGTGTTCTAAATAATTTTAAACAGTTCTAAATGATTCTGGAGCATTCTAAATAAATTTAAAACGTTCTAAATGCGTTTAGACAGTTCTAGTGATTTCTGAAGTGTTCTAAATAATTTTAGACAGATCTAAATGATTCTGAAATATTGTAAATGATTCTGGAGCATTATAAATGAATTTAAAACGTTCTAAATAAGTTTAGACAGTTCTAAATCATTGTGAAAAATTCTTAATGATTTTGGAGCATTCCAAAAGGCTCTAAAACGGTCTTAATGGGTTTAGACAGTTCTAATGAATTCTGAATTGTTCTAAATATGTGTAAACCGTTCTAAATGATTCTGAAATATTGTAAATGATTCTGGAGCATTGTAAATGAATTTAAAACGTTCTAAATGGGTTTAGACAGATCTAAAAAGTTCTGAATTGTTCTAAATAATTTTAAACAGTTCTAAATCATTGTGAAATATTGTAAATAATTTTGGAGCATTCCAAATGGCTCTAAAAAGGTCTTAATGGGTTTGGACAGTTCTAAAGAATTCTGAATTTTTCTAAATAATTTTAAACAGTTCTAAATGATTCTGGAGCATTCTAAATGAATTTAAAACGTTCTAAATGCGTTTAGACAGTTCTAAAACATTCTGAAGTGTTCTAAATAATTTTAGACAGTTCTAAATGATTCTGAAATATTGTAAATGATTCTGGAGCATTATAAATGAATTTAACACGTTCTAAATGAGTTTGTATAGTTCTAAATCATTGTGAAATATTGTAAATGATTTTGGAGCATTCCAAATGGTTCTAAAAAGGTCCTAATGGTTTTAGTCAGTCTAAAGAATTCTGAAGAGTTCTAAATAATTTTAAACAGTTCTAAATCATTGTGAAATATTGTAAATAATTTTGGAGCATTCCAAATGGCTCTAAAAAGGTCTTAATGGATTTGGGCAGTTCTAAAGAATTCTGAATTTTTCTAAATAATTTTAAACAGTTCTAAATGATTCTGGAGCATTCTAAATGAATTTAAAACGTTCTAAATGCGTTTAGACAGTTCTAAAACATTCTAAAGTGTTCTAAATAATTTTAGACAGTTCTAAATGATTCTGAAATATTGTAAATGATTCTGGAGCATTATAAATGAATTTAACACGTTCTAAATGAGTTTGTATAGTTCTAAATCATTGTGAAATATTGTAAATGATTTTGGAGCATTCCAAATGGTTCTAAAAAGGTCCTAATGGTTTTAGTCAGTCTAAAGAATTCTGAAGAGTTCTAAATAATTTTAAACAGTTCCAAATCATTGTGAAATTTTGTAAATGATTTTGGAGCATTCCAACTGGCTCTAAAATGGTCTTAATGGGTTAAGACAGTTCTAAAGAATTCTGATGTGTTCTAAATAATTTTAAACAGTTCTAAATGATTCTAAAGCATTCTAAATAAATTTAAAACGTTCTAAATAAGTTTAGACAGTTCTAGTGATTTCTGAAGTGTTCTAAATAATTTTAGACAGTTCTAATTGATTTTGAAATATTGTAAATGATTCTGGAGCATTATAAATGAATTTAAAACGTTCTAAATAAGTTTAGACAGTTCTAAAGAATTCTGAATTAATCTAAATAATTTTAAACCGTTCTAAATGATTCTGAAATATTGTAAATGATTCTGGAGCATTAATAATGAATTTAAAACGTTCTAAATAAGTTTAGACAAATAATTTTAAACAGTTCTAAATTATTGTGAAATATTGTAAATGATTTTGGAGCATTCCAAATGGCTCTAAAAAGGGGTCTTAATGGGTTTAGACACTTCTAAAGAATTCTGAAGTGTTCTAAATAATTTTAAACAGTTCTAAATGATTCTGAAATATTGTAAATGATTCTGGAGCATTCTAAATGATTCTAAAACGTTCTAAATGGGTTTAGACAGTTCTAAAGAATTCTGAAGAGTTCTAAATAATTTTAAACAGTTCTAAATTATTGTGAAACATTGTAAATGATTTTGGAGCATTCCAAATGGTTCTAAAAAGGTCTTATTGGTTTTAGACAGTTCTAAAGAATTCTGAAGTGTTCTAAATAATTTTAAACAGTTCTAAATCATTGTGAAATATTCTAAATGATTTTGGAGCATTCCAAATGGCTCTAAAACGGTCTTAATGAGTTTAGACAGTTCTAGAGATTTCTGAAGTGTTCTAAATAATTTTAGACAGATCTAAATGATTCTGAAATATTGTAAATGATTCTGGAGCATTATAAATGAATTTAAAACGTTCTAAATAAGTTTAGACAGTTCTAATGAATTCTGAATTGTTCTAAATAATTTTAAACCGTTCTAAATGATTCTGAAATATTGTAAATGATTCTGGAGCATTATAAATGAATTTAACACGTTCCAAAGGAGTTTGTATAGTTCTAAATCATTGTGAAATATTGTAAAGGATTTTGGAGCATTCCAAATGGTTCTAAAAAGGTCCTAATGGTTTTAGTCAGTTCTAAAGAATTCTGAAGAGTTCTAAATAATTTTAAACAGTTCTAAATCATTGTGAAAAATTCTTAATGATTTTGGAGCATTCCAAATGGCTCTAAAACGGTCTTAATATGTTTAGACAGTTCTAAAGAATTCTGAAGTGTTCTAAATAATTTTAGACAGTTCTAAATGATTCTGAAATATTGTAAATGATTCTGGAGCATTATAAATGAATTTAAAACGTTCTAAATAAGTTTAGACAAATAATTTTAAACAGTTCTAAATTATTGTGAAATATTGTAAATGATTTTGGAGCATTCCAAATGGCTCTAAAAAGGGGTCTTAATGGGTTTAGACACTTCTAAAGAATTCTGAAGTGTTCTAAATAATTTTAAACAGTTCTAAATGATTCTGAAATATTGTAAATGATTCTGGAGCATTTTAAATGATTCTAAAACGTTCTAAATGGGTTTAGACAGTTCTAAAGAATTCTGAAGAGTTCTAAATAATTTTAAACAGTTCTAAATTATTGTGAAACATTGTAAATGATTTTGGAGCATTCAAAATGGTTCTAAAAAGGTCTTATTGGTTTTAGACAGTTCTAAAGAATTCTGAAGTGTTCTAAATAATTTTAAACAGTTCTAAATCATTGTGAAAAATTCTTAATGATTTTTTAGCATTCCAAATGGCTCTAAAACGGTCTTAATGGGTTTAGACAGTTCTAAAGAATTCTGCAGTGTTCTAAATAATTTTAGACAGTTCTAAATGATTCTGAAATATTGTAAATGATTCTGGAGCATTCTAAATAAATTTAAAACGTTCTAAATGCGTTTAGACAGTTCTAAAGTATTCTGAAGTGTTCTAAATAATTTTAAAAAGTTCTAAATCATTGTGAAATATTGTAAAAGATTCTGGAGCATTCCAAATGGTTCTAAAAAGGTCTTAATGGTTTTAGACAGTTCCAAAGAATTCTGAAGTGTTTTAAATAATTTTAAACAGTTCTAAATGATTCTAAAATATTCTAAATGATTCTGGAGCATTCTAAATGAATTTAAAACGTTCTAAATGCGTTTAGACAGTTCTAAAGAATTCTGAAGTGTTCTAAATAATTTTAAACAGTTCTAAATCATTGTGAAATATTCTAAATGATTTTGGAGCATTCCAAATGATTCTAAAACGTTCTAAATGGGTTTAGACAGTTCTAAAGAATTCTGAATTGTTCTAAATAATTGTAAACCGTTCTAAATGATTCTGAAATATTGTAAATGATTCTGGAGCATTATAAATAAATTTAAAACGTTCTAAATGCGTTTAGACAGTTCGAAAGTTTTCTGAAGTGTTCTAAATAATTTTAAAAAGTTCTAAATCATTGTGAAATATTGTAAAAGATTCTGGAGCATTCCAAATGGTTCTAAAAAGGTCTTAATGGTTTTAGACAGTTCCAAAGAATTCTGAAGTGTTTTAAATAATTTTAAACAGTTCTAAATGATTCTAAAATATTCTAAATGATTCTGGAGCATTCTAAATGAATTTAAAACGTTCTAAATGCGTTTAGACAGTTCTAAAGAATTCTGAAGTGTTCTAAATAATTTTAAACAGTTCTAAATCATTGTGAAAAATTCTTAATGATTTAGGAGCATTCCAAATGGCTCTAAAACGGTATTAATGGTTTTAGTCAGTTCTAAAGAATTCTGAAGTGTTCTAAATAATTTTAAACAGTTCTAAATCATTGTGAAATATTGTAAATGATTTTGGAGCATTCCAAATGGCTCTAAAAAGGTCTTAATGGGTTTGGACAGTTCTAAAGAATTCTGAAGTTTTCTAAATAATTTTAAACAGTTCTAAATGATTCTGGAGCATTCTAAATGCGTTTAGACAGTTCTAAAGAATTCTGAAGTGTTCTAAATAATTTTAAACCGTTCTAAATGATTCTGAAATATTGTAAATGATTCTGGAGCATTCTAAATGAATTTAAAACCTTCAAAATGCGTTTAGACAGTTCTAAAACATTCTGAAGTGTTTTAAATAATTTTAAACAGTTCTAAATCATTGTAAAATATTGTAAATAATTTTGGAGCATTCCAAATGGCTCTAAAACGGTATTAATGGGTTTAGACACTTCTAAAGAATTCTGAAGTGTTCTAAATAATTTTAAACAGATCTAAATCATTGTGAAATATTGTAAATGATTTTGGAGCATTATAAATGAATTTAACACGTTCTAAATGAGTTTGTATAGTTCTAAATCATTGTGAAATATTGTAAATGATTTTGGAGCATTCCAAATGGTTCTAAAAAGGTCCTAATGGTTTTAGTCAGTTCTAAAGAATTCTGAAGAGTTCTAAATAATTTTAAACAGTTCTAATTTATTGTGTAAAACTCTTAATGATTTTGGAGCATTCCAAATGGCTCTAAAACGGTCTTAATGGGTTTAGACAGTTCTAAAGAATTCTGAAGTGTTCTAAATAATTTTAAACAGTTTTAAATGATTCTGAAATATTGTAAATGATTCTGGAGCATTCTAAATGAATTTAAAACGTTCTAAATGGGTTTAGACAGTTCTAAAGAATTCTGAAGTTTTCTATATAATTTTAAACAGTTCCAAATGATTCTGAAATATTGTAAATGATTCTGGAGCATTCTAAATGAATTTAAAACGTTCTAAATGCGTTTAGACAGTTCTAAAGAATTCTGAAGTGTTCTAAATAATTTTAAACCGTTCTAAATGATTCTGAAATATTGTAAATGATTCTGGAGCATTCTAAATGAATTTAAAACCTTCAAAATGCGTTTAGACAGTTCTAAAATATTCTGAAGTGTTCTAAATAATTTTAAACAGTTTTAAATGATTCTGAAATATTGTAAATGATTCTGGAGCATTCTAAATGATTCTAAAACGTTCTAAATGGGTTTAGACAGTTCTAAAGAATTCTGAAGTTTCTAAATAATTTTAGACAGTTCTAAATGATTCCGAAATATTGTAAATGATTCTGGAGCCTTATAAATGAATTTAAAACGTTCTAAATAAGTTTAGACAGTTCTAAAGAATTCTGAATTGTTCTAAATAATTTTAAACCGTTCTAAATGATTCTGAAATATTGTAAATGATTCTGGAGCATTATAAATGAATTTAACACGTTCTAAATGAGTTTATATAGTTCTAAATCATTGAGAAATATTGTAAATGATTTTGGAGCATTCCAAATGGTTCTAAAAAGGCCCTAATGGTTTTAGTCAGTTCTAAAGAATTCTGAAGAGTCCTAAATAATTTTAAACAGTTCTAAATCATTGTGAAAAATTCTTAATGATTTTGGAGCATTCCAAATGGCTCTAAAACGGTCTTAATGGGTTTAGACAGTTCTAAAGAATTCTGAAGTGTTCTAAATAATTTTAAACCGTTCTAAATGATTCTGAAATATTGTAAATGATTCTGGAGCATTATAAATGAATTTAACACGTTCTAAATGAGTTTATATAGTTCTAAATCATTGAGAAATATTGTAAATGATTTTGGAGCATTCCAAATGGTTCTAAAAAGGTCCTAATGGTTTTAGTCAGTTCTAAAGAATTCTGAAGAGTCCTAAATAATTTTAAACAGTTTTAAATCATTGTGAAAAATTCGTAATGATTTTGGAGCATTCCAAATGGCTCTAAAACGGTCTTAATGGGTTTAGACAGTTCTAAAGAATTCTAAAGTGTTCTAAATAATTTTAGACAGTTCTAAATGATTCTGAAATATTGTAAATGATTTTGGAGCATTCCAAATGGCTCTAAAACGGTCTTAATGGGTTTAGGCACTTCTAAAGAATTCTGAATTGTTCTAAATAATTTTAAACAGTTCTAAATCATTGTGAAATGTTGTAAATGATTTTGGAGCATTCCAAATGGCTCTAAAAAGGTCTTAATGGGTTTGGACAGTTCTAAAGAATTCTGAAGTTTTCTAAATAATTTTAAACAGTTCTAAATGATTCTGAAATATTGTAAATGATTCTGAAGCATTATAAATGAATTTAAAACGTTCTAAATGCGTTTAGACAGTTCTAAAGAATTCTGAAGTGTTCTAAATAATTTTAAACCGTTCTAAATGATTCTGAAATATTGTAAATGATTCTGGAGCATTAAAAATGAATTTAACACGTTCTAAATGAGTTTATATAGTTCTAAATCATTGTGAAATATTGTAAATGATTTTGGAGCATTCCAAATGGTTCTAAAAAGGTCCTAATGGTTTTAGTCAGTTCTAAAGAATTCTGAAGAGTCCTAAATAATTTTAAACAGTTTTAAATCATTGTGAAAAATTCTTAATGATTTTGGAGCATTCCAAATGGCTCTAAAACGGTCTTAATGGGTTTAGACAGTTCTAAAGAATTCTGAAGTGTTCTAAATAATTTTAGACAGTTCTAAATGATTCTGAAATATTGTAAATGATTTTGGAGCATTCCAAATGGTTCTAAAAAGGTCCTAATGGTTTTTGACAGTTCTAAAGAATTCTGAAGAGTTCTAAATAATTTTAAACAGTTCTAAATCATTGTGAAATATTGTAAATGATTTTGGAGCATTCCAAATGGTTCTAAAAAGGTCCTAATGGTTTTAGTCAGTTCTAAAGAATTCTAAAGTGTTCTAAATAATTTTAGACAGTTCTAAATGATTCTGAAATATTGTAAATGATTTTGGAGCATTCCAAATGGCTCTAAAACGGTCTTAATGGGTTTAGACAGTTCTAAAGAATTCTGAAGTTTTCTAAATAATTTTAGACAGTTCTAAATGATTCTGAAATATTGTAAATGATTTTGGAGCATTCCAAATGGTTCTAAAAAGGTCCTAATGGTTTTTGACAGTTCTAAAGAATTCTGAAGAGTTCTAAATAATTTTAAACAGTTCTAAATTATTGTGAAAAATTCTTAATGATCTTCTTGGTCTTAATGGGTTTAGGCACTTCTAAAGAATTCTGAATTGTTCTAAATAATTTTAAACAGTTCTAAATCATTGTGAAATGTTGTAAATGATTTTGGAGCATTCCAAATGGCTCTAAAAAGGTCTTAATGGGTTTGGACAGTTCTAAAGAATTCTGAAGTTTTCTAAATAATTTTAAACAGTTCTAAATGATTCTGAAATATTGTAAATGATTCTGGAGCATTCTAAATGAATTTAAAACGTTCTAAATGCGTTTAGACAGTTCTGAAGTGTTCTAAATAATTTTAAACCGTTCTAAATGATTCTGAAATATTGTAAATGATTCTGGAGCATTATAAATGAATTTAAAACCTTCAAAATGCGTTTAGACAGTTCTAAAATATTCTGAAGTGTTCTAAATAATTTTAAACAGTTTTAAATGATTCTGAAATATTGTAAATGATTCTGGAGCATTCTAAATGATTCTAAAACGTTCAAAATGGGTTTAGACAGTTCTAAAGAATTCTGAAGTATTGTAAATAATTTTAGACAGTTCTAAATGATTCTGAAATATTGTAAATGATTCTGGAGCATTATAAATGAATTTAAAACGTTCTAAATAAGTTTAGACAGTTCCAAAGAATTCTGAATTGTTCTAAATAATTTTAGACAGTTCTAAATGATTCTGAAATATTGTAAATGATTTTGGAGCATTCTAAATGAATTTAAAACCTTCAAAATGCGTTTAGACAGTTCTAAAATATTCTGAAGTGTTCTAAATAATTTTAAACAGTTTTAAATGATTCTGAAATATTGTAAATGATTCTGGAGCATTCTAAATGATTCTAAAACGTTCTAAATGGGTTTAGACAGTTCTAAAGAATTCTTAAGAGTTCTAAATAATTTTAAACAGTTCTAAATTATTGTGCAACCTTGTAAATGATTTTGGAGCATTCCAAATGGTACTAAAAAGGTCTTAATGGTTTTAGACAGTTCTAAACAATTCTGAAGTATTGTAAATAATTTTAGACAGTTCTAAATGATTCTGAAATATTGTAAATGATTCTGGAGCATTATAAATGAATTTAAAACGTTCTAAATAAGTTTAGACAGTTCCAAAGAATTCTGAATTGTTCTAAATAATTTTAAACCGTTCTAAATGATTCTGAAATATTGTAAATGATTCTGGAGCAAAATATAAATGAATTTAACACGTTCTAAATGAGTTTGTATAGTTCTAAATCATTCTAAATATATAAATATATAAATATATAAATATATAAATCATTCTAAATCATTGTGAAATATTGTAAATGATTTTGGAGCATTCCAAATGGTTCTAAAAAGGTCTTAATGGGTTTAGACACTTCTAAAGAATTCTGAAGTGTTCTAAATAATTTTAAACAGTTCTAAATCATTGTGAATTATTCTAAATGATTTTGGAGCATTCCAAATGGCTCTAAAACGGTCTAATGAGTTTAGACAGTTCTAAAGAATTCTGAAGTGTTCTAAATAATTTTAGACAGTTCTAAATGATTCCGAAATATTGTAAATGATTCTGGAGCCTTATAAATGAATTTAAAACGTTCTAAATAAGTTTAGACAGTTCTAAAGAATTCTGAATTGTTCTAAATAATTTTAAACCGTTCTAAATGATTCTGAAATATTGTAAATGATTCTGGAGCATTATAAATGAATTTAACACGTTCTAAATGAGTTTATATAGTTCTAAATTATTGTGAAACCTTGTAAATGATTTTGGAGCATTCCAAATGGTTCTAAAAAGGTCTTAATGGTTTTAGACAGTTCTAAACAATTCTGAAGTATTGTAAATAATTTTAGACAGTTCTAAATGATTCTGAAATATTGTAAATGATTCTGGAGCATTATAAATGAATTTAAAACGTTCTAAATAAGTTTAGACAGTTCCAAAGAATTCTGAATTGTTCTAAATAATTTTAAACCGTTCTAAATGATTCTGAAAAATTGTAAATGATTCTGGAGCAAAATATAAATTAATTTAACACGTTCTAAATGAGTTTGTATAGTTCTAAATCATTCTAAATATATAAATATATAAATATATAAATATATAAATCATTCTAAATCATTGTGAAATATTGTAAATGATTTTGGAGCATTCCAAATGGTTCTAAAAAGGTCTTAATGGGTTTAGACACTTCTAAAGAATTCTGAAGTGTTCTAAATAATTTTAAACAGTTCTAAATCATTGTGAATTATTCTAAATGATTTTGGAGCATTCCAAATGGCTCTAAAACGGTCTAATGAGTTTAGACAGTTCTAAAGAATTCTGAAGTGTTCTAAATAATTTTAGACAGTTCTAAATGATTCCGAAATATTGTAAATGATTCTGGAGCCTTATAAATGAATTTAAAACGTTCTAAATAAGTTTAGACAGTTCTAAAGAATTCTGAATTGTTCTAAATAATTTTAAACCGTTCTAAATGATTCTGAAATATTGTAAATGATTCTGGAGCATTATAAATGAATTTAACACGTTCTAAATGAGTTTATATAGTTCTAAATCATTGTGAAATATTGTAAATGATTTTGGAGCATTCCAAATGGTTCTAAAAAGGTCCTAATGGTTTTAGTCAGTTCTAAAGAATTCTGAAGAGTCCTAAATAATTTTAAACAGTTTTAAATCATTGTGAAAAATTCTTAATGATTTTGGAGCATTCCAAATGGCTCTAAAACGGTCTTAATGGGTTTAGACAGTTCTAAAGAATTCTAAAGTGTTCTAAATAATTTTAGACAGTTCTAAATGATTCTGAAATATTGTAAATGATTTTGGAGCATTCCAAATGGCTCTAAAACGGTCTTAATGGGTTTAGGCACTTCTAAAGAATTCTGAATTGTTCTAAATAATTTTAAACAGTTCTAAATCATTGTGAAATGTTGTAAATGATTTTGGAGCATTCCAAATGGCTCTAAAAAGGTCTTAATGGGTTTGGACAGTTCTAAAGAATTCTGAAGTTTTCTAAATAATTTTAAACAGTTCTAAATGATTCTGAAATATTGTAAATGATTCTGGAGCATTCTAAATGAATTTAAAACGTTCTAAATGCGTTTAGACAGTTCTAAAGAATTCTGAAGTGTTCTAAATAATTTTAAACCGTTCTAAATGATTCTGAAATATTGTAAATGATTCTGGAGCATTATAAATGAATTTAACACGTTCTAAATGAGTTTATATAGTTCTAAATCATTGTGAAATATTGTAAATGATTTTGGAGCATTCCAAATGGTTCTAAAAAGGTCCTAATGGTTTTAGTCAGTTCTAAAGAATTCTTAAGAGTTCTAAATAATTTTAAACAGTTCTAAATCTTGTGAAAAATTCTTAATGATTTTGGAGCATTCCAAATGGCTCTAAAACGGTCTTAATGGGTTTAGACAGTTCTAAAGAATTCTGAAGTGTTCTAAATAATTTTAGACAGTTCTAAATGATTCTGAAATATTGTAAATGATTTTGGAGCATTCCAAATGGTTCTAAAAAGGTCCTAATGGCTTTTGACAGTTCTAAAGAATTCTGAAGAGTTCTAAATAATTTTAAACAGTTCTAAATCATTGTGAAAAATTCTTAATGATTTTGGAGCATTCCAAATGGCTCTAAAACGGTCTTAATGGGTTTAGACAGTTCTAAAGAATTCTAAAGTGTTCTAAATAATTTTAAACAGTTCTAAATGATTCTGAAATATTGTAAATGATTCTGGAGCATTCTAAATGATTCTAAAACGTTCTAAATGGGTTTAGACAGTTCTAAAGAATTCTGAAGAGTTCTAAATAATTTTAAACAGTTCTAAATTATTGTGAAACATTGTAAATGATTTTGGAGCATTCCAAATGGCTCTGAAACGGTCTTAATGAGTTTAGACAGTTCTAGAGATTTCTGAAGTGTTCTAAATAATTTTAGACAGTTATAAATGATTCTGAAATATTGTAAATGATTCTGGAGCATTATAAATGAATTTAACACGTTCTAAATGAGTTTGTATATTTCTAAATCATTGTGAAATATTGTAAATGATTTTGGAGCATTCCAAATGGTTCTAAAAAGGTCCTAATGGTTTTAGTCAGTTCTAAAGAATTCTGAAGAGTTCTAAATAATTTTAAACAGTTCTAAATCATTGTGAAAAATTCTTAATGATTTTGGAGCATTCCAAATGGCTCTAAAAAGGTCTTAATGGGTTTAGACAGTTCTAAAGAATTCTGAATTGTTCTAAATATGTGTAAACCGTTCTAAATGATTCTGAAATATTGTAAATGATTCTGGAGCATTCTAAATAAATTTAAAACGTTCTAAATGCGTTTAGACAGTTCTAAAAAATTCTGAAGTGTTCTAAATAATTTTAAACAGTTCTAAATCATTGTGAAATGTTGTAAATGATTTTGGAGCATTCCAAATGGCTCTAAAAAGGTCTTAATGGGTTTGGACAGTTCTAAAGAATTCTGAAGTTTTCTAAATAATTTTAAACCGTTCTAAATGATTCTGAAATATTGTAAATGATTCTGGAGCATTATAAATGAATTTAACACGTTCTAAATGAGTTTATATAGTTCTAAATCATTGTGAAATATTGTAAATGATTTTGGAGCATTCCAAATGGTTCTAAAAAGGTCCTAATGGTTTTAGTCAGTTCTAAAGAATTCTGAAGAGTTCTAAATAATTTTAAACAGTTCTAAATCATTGTGAAAAATTCTTAATGATTTTGGAGCATTCCAAATGGCTCTAAAACGGTCTTAATGGGTTTAGACAGTTCTAAAGAATTCTGAAGTGTTCTAAATAATTTTAGACAGTTCTAAATGATTCTGAAATATTGTAAATGATTTTGGAGCATTCCAAATGTTTCTAAAAAGGTCCTAATGGTTTTTGACAGTTCTAAAGAATTCTGAAGAGTTCTAAATAATTTTAAACAGTTCTAAATCATTGTGAAATTTTGTAAATGATTTTGGAGCATTCCAAATGGCTCTAAAAAGTCTTAATGGGTTTAGACAGTTCTAAAGAATTCTGAAGTTTTCTAAACAATTTTAAACAGTTCTAAATGATTCTGAAATATTGTAAATGATTCTGGAGCATTCTAAATGAATTTAAAACGTTCTAAATGCGTTTAGACAGTTCTAAAGAATTCTGAAGTGTTTTAAATAATTTTAAACAGTTCTAAATGATTCTGAAATATTGTAAATGATTCTGGAGCATTATAAATGAATTTAAAACGTTCTAAATGCGTTTAGACAGTTCTAAAGAATTCTGAAGTTTTCTAAACAATTTTAAACAGTTCTAAATGATTCTGAAATATTGTAAATGATTCTGGAGCATTCTAAATGAATTTAAAACGTTCTAAATGCGTTTAGACAGTTCTAAAGAATTCTGAAGTGTTTTAAATAATTTTAAACAGTTCTAAATCATTGTGAAATATTGTAAATGATTCTGGAGCATTCTAAATGATTCTAAAACGTTCTAAATGAGTTTAGACAGTTCTAAAGAATTCTGAAGAGTTCTAAATGTAATGTTAGATGTCATACTATGTAAAAGGCCGAAGGAAGAGTGACAGGAAAGGAAAGGTCATTTCTGCTGAACTGAACTTAACCTCACTTCTTCTTCGCTTGAGGCTGATCCCGCATGGGAAAAAGTGTGTACTTATCTAATATATTAGTTACCTAAACCTATCGAACATTCGTATGATTACCGATTACCCACCCAACAGTACATGGTGACAGCGGTGGGATTAATCTAACAAACAATACAGTTGGAAGTACCCGTCAATTTCGTCAAACCGAAAACACGTGCTGCAAATTCGTCGTTCGCCGTCCTAATAAAGAAAAATGCCAGCCAGTGATATAGCAGCCCCGAGGGGAAATAGCCCTACAGCTCCGGTCACCGTAAGTTTTCCAGTTAACATAAATCCGCCCGAAGAATTCAACTTTTCTGCACCGCAAGCCTGGTCTCAATGGAAAAAACGATTTATTAGATACTTAACAGTCTCTGGCCAGAATAACAAACCTGACCAGGAGAAAATAGATATGTTGTTGTACGTAATGGGCGAGAAGTCGGAGGAAATATTAGTGCAATTTCAGCATGTACCGACTACTTACGATGAGATGCTTACAGCCTTCGAAAACCATTTCATACCACGAAAAAACATAATTTTCGAGAGGTTCAAATTCAATTCAAGAGTCCAGAGGGACGGCGAATCCATAGAAAATTTTATAACCAATTTACATTCATTGGCCGAAACCTGCGAATACGGTCAGCTGAAAAATGAGTTAATTCGAGATAGAATCGTCGTAGGGATGGTGGATACTAAAACAAGCAATCACCTACAACTTCAACCAAACTTAACACTCGATGACTGCATTAGAATAGCTAAACAAGCGGAACTTCAAGAACATCAAAGCAAAGAATTGTTTCAAGAAAAACGACAAGTGGCCTTAGCTAAGGCAGAACCGATTGATCAGCAAGTAAGAAACTTCGATAGGCAACCACAAACCTCAAATAATCCGAGAAGAATACAGAGAACCGACAACGGGGGAAATAGATGTGGTAACTGTGGGCTCCAACGACACTCGAGAGATAGCTGTCCAGCAAGGAGTTCTGCGTGCAGGAAGTGCAAACGAATTGGACACTGGGCATCCGTATGTAGGAGTTCGAACAAGGTCAGATCTTTACAATTAGATGATGTAATGACAGAGTCCACCGAAAATATTAACTTCCTTGGATCGATTTGCTTAAATTTAAATTCATTGAAAATAAGAGAATGGACGGTTAACCTGTTTGTGACCGAAATTAATAAAGATGTTGAATTTTTAGTGGACTCTGGAGCCGATATTAGTTGTATTCCTGACAGGCTTGTAGGGAAAGAACTAGTTAAGAAATTAAAGCCATCCAATAACAAAATTACAGGCCCATCCGGGTTTAGTTTAAAAGTTCTGGGAACATTACCCGTAGAACTAGTAAGAAACAACAATATTTGTAACACTAAATTATTTGTCATCGAGAACTTGACTAAACCTATCTTGAGCCGATCTGCTAGTGTAGAAATGGAATTGCTTCAGTTTTCCAATAAGGTAAAACCTATGAACGTTTTTGCTATTAACGATTCAAAAGCAGGAGAAAAAATTATTTCAGAATATCCAGAGTTATTCAGTAATATGGGTTCCTTTAAAACCGAAATGACCATAAAAATTCTAAGCAATGTTCGACCCTATGCTCAATCCATACCTCGAGTAGTTCCCATCCCATTGTTAAAGCCTCTTAAGGAAGAGCTCGATAGGTTACAAAGATTAGACATTATTCAGCCTATTAATGAATACACACCATGGGTAAGCCCCATAGTAGTAGTTACCAGAAACTCGAAATTAAGGCTTTGCGTAGATTACACTCGCTTAAATAAGGCCGTCCTGCGCCCCTATTTCCCAATTGGGAAAGTTGAAACCATTTTAGCCAAAATTCAGGGATCCCAATTCTTCAGTAAGCTTGATACAAATTCGGGTTTTTACCAGATCCGTTTAAATAAAGAATCTCAACTTTTAACAACATTCATCACCCCGTATGGACGTTTTTTCTTCAAGAGAGTCCCATTCGGTATTAACTGCGCACCTGAATACTTTTCTAGTTTGTTGAATAAAATCCTCTCCAACATAGATGGCGTTATATTCCACATAGATGATATTCTTATTCACTCACCCACCAAGGAAGGTCACGACAAAATACTTTATCGAGTTCTTGATAGAATTAAGGAGGAAGGGTTAACTTTAAATAAAGAAAAATGCGTGTTTGGTGTAAAGTCTTTGCAATTTTTGGGCCATGTTATATCGGGACGGGGCGTTTCGGTAGACCCGGAACGTATCAAAGCAATCATCAATTTTCCAGAGCCAACAAATAAAAAAGAGCTTTTGCAATTTCTCGGTCTTATAAACTTCTCTAGCAGATTTTTACCTCAAAGGTCACACGTCTTGGAACCCTTGACGTGCTTACTAAAGAAACAAGTTCAATTCAACTGGGATGCTGCACAGCGCCAAGCATTCAAGAACATTAAGGAGCTTCTGCAAACCAGTCCTTGTTTGGCGTACTTCGATCCCACAAGAAGGATTAGCATTTCAGCAGATGCATCTTCGTTTGGTATGGGAGCCTGCTTGCATCAAACAGATGGAGACGGCAATGATGAAGTCGTTGCATATGCTTCCAGATTACTCTCAGAAACTGAAAGCCGCTACGCGCAGATTGAAAAGGAGGCAGCAGCCTTAACCTGGGCAGCAGAAAAGTTCAAAGAATACGTAACGGGGGTCCCCTTTTTATTCCAAACCGACCATAAACCTCTGGTACAAATATTACAATCAAAGCCGATTGACGAACTAACACCTCGACTCCAGAGGTTCAGAATCCGTTTAATGCGATTTGATTATCAAATCCACTATGTTCCCGGTAAGGATCTGACAGTGGCTGACGCGCTGTCCAGAAATTTTCCGAGTAGCATGGAAAAGCCGGATGAAGATGAACTTGCGCACGAAGTTGAATCGCATGTCAACTTTGTTTTGGGCTCCGTTCAAATAAAACACTTGTTCTTGGAAGAAATTCAAAGGGAACAAGCCTCTGATCCCGTCTGCGCAAAGTTAAAAGAGTACTCTCTCTCAGGTTGGCCAGACAAGCGCAAATTGGACGACGATGTTAAGCCATACTACACTCACCGATTTGACATTTCCTTTCAGGAAGGATTTTTGATAAAAAATTCTAGAATAATAGTCCCCCCCTCCTTGCATCGAAGGTGTCTGGAATTAATCCACCAAGGTCATCAGGGTATAGTTAAATGCAGGGCTCGCGCACAGGCATCGATTTGGTGGTTGGGTCTTTCCACGCAGATCGAAAATCTAATAAGGAATTGTCCGGAATGTGTTGAGCATAGGGCTAACCCCAGGGAGCCTCTTTTGGGGGAGCCTTTCCCTGAACGACCCTGGAAAAAGATAGCCATTGATTTATTCAAATGTAACGGTTGGTATTTAATAGTCACTGACTACTTTTCAAGATTCTTTGAGATATTTAGCTTGAACAAAATGACAGAGGTTGCCATCATCGGAAAACTGAAGCAATTATTTAGCCGGTACGGCATACCTGAAATAGTAAGGTCTGACAATGGGCCACAATTTCAGTCTTCATTCGAGGGATTTGCAAAAGAGTATGATTTCAAGCACATTACGAGTAGCCCTTACTATGCCCGATCCAATGGATGCATAGAGAATGCTGTTAAGACAGCCAAGCAAATTATAAAGAAAAATAAAGACTTGGATCTGGCATTATTGGCATACCGTACGACGCCCCTCGAATGCGGTCTGAGTCCTTCTGAATTACTAATGAACCGCAAGCTGAGGTCTCCCTTGCCGGTTCTACCTAGCGCACTCAACAACGAAATTAAAAAAGAAAACCTTATAGAACACGAGAACAAGGCAAGGGAGAAAGCGGCTGAAAGGTACAATACTCGATACAAAACCAAAGAATTATCTAAATTGACGAAGGGCGAGAGTGTTTGGGTGACAGATTTAAGAACCTATGGCACTGTGATTGCGGTGTTGGACGAGCCACGTTCCTATTTAATCGAAACAATGTTTGGCAAATACAGACGGAACAGATGGCACCTGATTCCAGCACCCTATCACATCCAACCCAGATTTACCCCTGCACTGCCGCCCCTCTTGCACAGAAATCGCGGACCTACAGAGGAATGCAACATTGGGGATGGCCGTGATAATCTTGAGGGTCGTGATGATCTTGCTGAAGGAGATCGGGATGATCCACAAGGCAATAACGAAATAAGTGCGGATGATAGTAAAACGGGGAATGCTTCGAGAGATATTAAAAGGTCCACTAGGGAGGTAAAAAAACCGAACTACTTAAAGGACTACATCCTTTCTTAAATAGTATTGTTAAATAAATGTGTATTAAAAATTGTTAGGTTAAAATTAGACTTTAAAAGGGAAAGATGTAATGTTAGATGTCATACTATGTAAAAGGCCGAAGGAAGAGTGACAGGAAAGGAAAGGTCATTTCTGCTGAACTGAACTTAACCTCACTTCTTCTTCGCTTGAGGCTGATCCCGCATGGGAAAAAGTGTGTACTTATCTAATATATTAGTTACCTAAACCTATCGAACATTCGTATGATTACCGATTACCCACCCAACAGTACACTAAATAATTTTAAGCAGTTCTAAATCATTGTGAAACATTGTAAATGATTTTGGAGCATTCCAAATGGTTCTAAAACGGTATTAATGGTTTTAGTCAGTTCTAAAGAATTCTCAAGTGTTCTAAATAATTTTAAACCGTTCTAAATGATTCTGAAATATTGTAAATGATTCTGGAGCATTCTAAATGAATTTAAAACGTTCTAAATGCGTTTAGACAGTTCTAAAAAAGTCTGAAGTGTTCTAAATAATTTTAAACAGTTCTAAATCATTGTGAAAAATTCTTAATGATTTTGGAGCACTCCAAATGGCTCTAAAACGGTCTTAATGGGTTTAGACAGTTCTAAAGAATTCTGAAGTGTTCTAAATAATTTTAGACAGTTCTAAATGATTCTGAAATATTGTAAATGATTTTGGAGCATTCCAAATGGCTCTAAAACGGTCTAATGAGTTTAGACAGTTCTAAAGAATTCTGAAGTGTTCTAAATCATTTTAGACAGTTCTAAATGATTCTGAAATATTGTAAATGATTCTGGAGCATTCCAAATGGTTCTAAAAAGGTCCTAATGGTTTTAGTCAGTTCTAAAGAATTCTGAAGAGTTCTAAATAATTTTAAACCGTTCTAAATGATTCTGAAATATTGTAAATGATTCTGGAGCATTCTAAATGAATTTAAAACGTTCTAAATGCGTTTAGACAGTTCTAAAGAATTCTGAAGTGTTCTAAATAATTTTAAACAGTTCTAAATCATTGTGAAATATTGTAAATGATTCTGGAGCCTTATAAATGAATTTAAAACGTTCTAAATGCGTTTAGACACTTCTAAAGAATTCTGAAGTGTTCTAAATAATTTTAAACCGTTCTAAATGATTCTGAAATATTGTAAATGATTCTGGAGCATTCTAAATGGTTCTAAAAAGGTCCTAATGGTTTTTGACAGTTCTAAAGAATTCTGAAGAGTTCTAAATAATTTTAAACAGTTCTAAATCATTGTGAAAAATTCTTAATGATTTTTGAGCATTCCAAATGGCTCTAAAACGGTATTAATGGGTTTAGACACTTCTAAAGAATTCTGAAGTGTTCTAAATAATTTTAAACAGTTCTAAATGATTCTGAAATATTGTAAATGATTCTGGAGCATTCTAAATGATTCTAAAACGTTCTAAATGAGTTTAGACAGTTCTAAAGAATTCTGAAGAGTTCTAAATAATTTTAAACAGTTCTAAATGATTCTGAAATATTGTAAATGATTCTGGAGCATTCTAAATGAATTTAAAACGTTCTAAATGCGTTTAGACAGTTCTAAAGAATTCTGAAGTGTTTTAAATAATTTTAAACAGTTCTAAATGATTCTGAAATATTGTAAATGATTCTGGAGCATTATAAATGAATTTAAAACGTTCTAAATGCGTTTAGACAGTTCTAAAGAATTCTGAAGTGTTTTAAATAATTTTAAACAGTTCTAAATGATTCTGAAATATTGTAAATGATTCTGGAGCATTATAAATGAATTTAAAACGTTCTAAATGCGTTTAGACAGTTCTAAAGAATTCTGAAGTGTTCTAAATAATTTTAAACCGTTATAAATGATTCTGAAATATTGTAAATGATTCTGGAGCATTCTAAATGAATTTAAAACGTTCTAAATGCGTTTAGACAGTTCTAAAGAATTCTGAAGTGTTCTAAATAATTTTAAACCGTTCTAAATGATTCTGAAATATTGTAAGTGATTCTGGAGCATTATAAATGAATTTAACACGTTCTAAATAAGTTTATATAGTTCTAAATCATTGTGAAATGTTGTAAATGATTTTGGAGCATTCCAAATGGCTCTAAAAAGGTCTTAATGGGTTTAGACAGTTCTAAAGAATTCTGAAGTTTTCTAAACAATTTTAAACAGTTCTAAATGATTCTGAAATATTGTAAATGATTCTGGAGCATTCTAAATGAATTTAAAACGTTCTAAATGCGTTTAGACAGTTCTAAAGAATTCTGAAGTGTTTTAAATAATTTTAAACAGTTCTAAATGATTCTGAAATATTGTAAATGATTCTGGAGCATTATAAATGAATTTAGAACGTTCTAAATGCGTTTAGACAGTTCTAAAGAATTCTGAAGTGTTCTAAATAATTTTAAACCGTTATAAATGATTCTGAAATATTGTAAATGATTCTGGAGCATTCTAAATGAATTTAAAACGTTCTAAATGCGTTTAGACAGTTCTAAAGAATTCTGAAGTGTTCTAAATAATTTTAAACAGTTCTAAATCATTGTGAAATATTGTAAATGATTCTGGAGCCTTATAAATGAATTTAAAACGTTCTAAATAAGTTTAGACAGTTCTTAAGAATTCTGAAGTGTTCTAAATAATTTTAAACCGTTATAAATGATTCTGAAATATTGTAAATGATTCTGGAGCATTCTAAATGAATTTAAAACGTTCTAAATGCGTTTAGACAGTTCTAAAGAATTCTGAAGTGTTCTAAATAATTTTAAACCGTTCTAAATGATTCTGAAATATTGTAAGTGATTCTGGAGCATTATAAATGAATTTAACACGTTCTAAATAAGTTTATATAGTTCTAAATCATTGTGAAATGTTGTAAATGATTTTGGAGCATTCCAAATGGCTCTAAAAAGGTCTTAATGGGTTTAGACAGTTCTAAAGAATTCTGAAGTTTTCTAAACAATTTTAAACAGTTCTAAATGATTCTGAAATATTGTAAATGATTCTGGAGCATTCTAAATGAATTTAAAACGTTCTAAATGCGTTTAGACAGTTCTAAAGAATTCTGAAGTGTTTTAAATAATTTTAAACAGTTCTAAATGATTCTGAAATATTGTAAATGATTCTGGAGCATTATAAATGAATTTAGAACGTTCTAAATGCGTTTAGACAGTTCTAAAGAATTCTGAAGTGTTCTAAATAATTTTAAACCGTTATAAATGATTCTGAAATATTGTAAATGATTCTGGAGCATTCTAAATGAATTTAAAACGTTCTAAATGCGTTTAGACAGTTCTAAAGAATTCTGAAGTGTTCTAAATAATTTTAAACAGTTCTAAATCATTGTGAAATATTGTAAATGATTCTGGAGCCTTATAAATGAATTTAAAACGTTCTAAATAAGTTTAGACAGTTCTTAAGAATTCTGAATTGTTCTAAATAATTTTAAACCGTTCTAAATGATTCTGAAATATTGTAAATGATTCTGGAGCATTCTAAATAAATTTAAAACGTTCTGAATGCGTTTAGTCAGTTCTAAAGAATTCTGAAGAGTTCTAAATAATTTTAAACCGTTCTAAATGATTCTGAAATATTGTAATTGATTCTGGAGCATTCCAAATGGTTCTAAAAAGGTCCAAATGGTTTTAGTCAGTTCTAAAGAATTCTGAAGAGTTCTAAATAATTTTAAACCGTTCTAAATGATTCTGAAATATTGTAAATGATTCTGGAGCATTCTAAATGGATTTAAAACGTTCTAAATGCGTTTAGACAGTTCTAAAGAATTCTGAAGTGTTCTAAATAATTTTAAACAGTTCTAAATCATTGTGAAATATTGTAAATGATTCTGGAGCCTTATAAATGAATTTAAAACGTTCTAAATAAGTTTAAACAGTTCTTAAGAATTCTGAATTGTTCTAAATAATTTTAGACAGTTCTAAATGATTCTGAAATATTGTAAATGATTTTGGAGCATTCCAAATGGTTCTAAAAAGGTCCTAAAGGTTTTTGACAGTTCTAAAGAATTCTGAAGAGTTCTAAATAATTTTAAACAGTTCTAAATCATTGTGAAAAATTCTTAATGATTTTGGAGCATTCCAAATGGCTCTAAAACGGTATTAATGGGTTTAGACACTTCTAAAGAATTCTGAAGTGTTCTAAATAATTTTAAACAGTTCTAAATGATTCTGAAATATTGTAAATGATTCTGGAGCATTCTAAATGATTCTAAAACGTTCTAAATGAGTTTAGACAGTTCTAAAGAATTCTGAAGAGTTCTAAATAATTTTAAACAGTTCTAAATCATTGTGAAACATTGTAAATGATTTTGGAGCATTCCAAATGGTTCTAAAACGGTATTAATGGTTTTAGTCAGTTCTAAAGAATTCTGAAGTGTTCTAAATAATTTTAAACAGTTCTAAATGATTCTGAAATATTGTAAATGATTCTGGAGCATTCTAAATGAATTTAAAACGTTCTAAATGCGTTTAGACAGTTCTAAATAATTCTGAAGTGTTTTAAATAATTTTAAACAGTTCTAAATGATTCTGAAATATTGTAAATGATTCTGGAGCATTCTAAATGAATTTAAAACGTTCTAAATGCGTTTAGACAGTTCTAAAGAATTCTGAAGTGTTCTAAATAATTTTAAACCGTTATAAATGATTCTGAAATATTGTAAATGATTCTGGAGCATTCTAAATGAATTTAAAACGTTCTAAATGCGTTTAGACAGTTCTAAAGAATTCTGAAGTGTTCTAAATCATTTTAGACAGTTCTAAATGATTCTGAAATATTGTAAATGATTCTGGAGCCTTATAAATGAATTTAAAACGTTCTAAATAAGTTTAGACAGTTCTAAAGAATTCTGAATTGTTCTAAATAATTTTAAACCGTTCTAAATGATTCTGAAATATTGTAAATGATTCTGGAGCATTCCAAATGGTTCTAAAAAGGTCCTAATGGTTTTAGTCAGTTCTAAAGAATTCTGAAGTGTTTTAAATAATTTTAAACAGTTCTAAATGATTCTGAAATATTGTAAATGATTCTGGAGCATTATAAATGAATTTAGAACGTTCTAAATGCGTTTAGACAGTTCTAAAGAATTCTGAAGTGTTCTAAATAATTTTAAACCGTTATAAATGATTCTGAAATATTGTAAATGATTCTGGAGCATTCTAAATGAATTTAAAACGTTCTAAATGCGTTTAGACAGTTCTAAAGAATTCTGAAGTGTTCTAAATAATTTTAAACAGTTCTAAATCATTGTGAAATATTGTAAATGATTCTGGAGCCTTATAAATGAATTTAAAACGTTCTAAATGCGTTTAGATAGTTCTAAAGAATTCTGAAGTGTTCTAAATAATTTTAAACCGTTCTAAATGATTCTGAAATATTGTAAATGATTCTGGAGCATTCTAAATGAATTTAAAACGTTCTAAATGCGTTTAGACAGTTCTAAAGAATTCTGAAGTGTTCTAAATAATTTTAAACCGTTCTAAATGATTCTGAAATATTGTAAATGATTCTGGAGCATTCTAAATGAATTTAAAACGTTCTAAATGCGTTTAGACAGTTCTAAAGAATTCTGAAGTGTTCTAAATAATTTTAAACAGTTCTAAATCATTGTGAAAAATTCTTAATGATTTTGGAGCATTCCAAATGGCTCTAAAACGGTCTTAATGGGTTTAGACAGTTCTAAAGAATTCTGAAGTGTTCTAAATAATTTTAGACTGTTCTAAATGATTCTGAAATATTGTAAATGATTTTGGAGCATTCCAAATGGCTCTAAAACGGTCTAATGAGTTTAGACAGTTCTAAAGAATTCTGAAGTGTTCTAAATAATTTTAGACAGTTCTAAATGATTCTGAAATATTGTAAATGATTCTGGAGCATTCCAAATGGTTCTAAAAAGGTCCTAATGGTTTTAGTCAGTTCTAAAGAATTCTGAAGTGTTTTAAATAATTTTAAACAGTTCTAAATGATTCTGAAATATTGTAAATGATTCTGGAGCATTATAAATGAATTTAGAACGTTCTAAATGCGTTTAGACAGTTCTAAAGAATTCTGAAGTGTTCTAAATAATTTTAAACCGTTATAAATGATTCTGAAATATTGTAAATGATTCTGGAGCATTCTAAATGAATTTAAAACGTTCTAAATGCGTTTAGACAGTTCTAAAGAATTCTGAAGTGTTCTAAATAATTTTAAACAGTTCTAAATCATTGTGAAATATTGTAAATGATTCTGGAGCCTTATAAATGAATTTAAAACGTTCTAAATGCGTTTAGACAGTTCTAAAGAATTCTGAAGTGTTCTAAATAATTTTAAACCGTTCTAAATGATTCTGAAATATTGTAAATGATTTTGGAGCATTCCAAATGGTTCTAAAACGGTATTAATGGTTTTAGTCAGTTCTAAAGAATTCTGAAGTGTTCTAAATAATTTTAAACAGTTCTAAATGATTCTGAAATATTGTAAATGATTCTGGAGCATTCTAAATGAATTTAAAACGTTCTAAATGCGTTTAGACAGTTCTAAATAATTCTGAAGTGTTTTAAATTATTCTAAACAGTTCTAAAGGTTTCTGAAATATTGTAAATGGTTCTGGATCATTCTAAATGAATTTAAAACGTTCTAAATGCGTTTAGACAGTTCTAAAGAATTCTGAAGTGTTCTAAATAATTTTAAACCGTTATAAATGATTCTGAAATATTGTAAATGATTCTGGAGCATTCTAAATGAATTTAAAACGTTCTAAATGCGTTTAGACAGTTCTAAAGAATTCTGAAGTGTTCTAAATCATTTTAGACAGTTCTAAATGATTCTGAAATATTGTAAATGATTCTGGAGCCTTATAAATGAATTTAAAACGTTCTAAATAAGTTTAGACAGTTCTAAAGAATTCTGAATTGTTCTAAATAATTTTAAACCGTTCTAAATGATTCTGAAATATTGTAAATGATTCTGGAGCATTCCAAATGGTTCTAAAAAGGTCCTAATGGTTTTAGTCAGTTCTAAAGAATTCTGAAGTTTTCTAAATAATTTTAAACCGTTCTAAATGATTCTGAAATATTGTAAATGATTCTGGAGCCTTATAAATGAATTTAAAACGTTCTAAATAAGTTTAGACAGTTCTTAAGAATTCTGAATTGTTCTAAATAATTTTAAACCGTTCTAAATGATTCTGAAATATTGTAAATGATTCTGGAGCATTCTAAATAAATTTAAAACGTTCTGAATGCGTTTAGTCAGTTCTAAAGAATTCTGAATTGTTCTAAATAATTTTAAACCGTTCTAAATGATTCTGAAATATTGTAAATGATTCTGGAGCATTCCAAATGGTTCTAAAAAGGTCCTAATGGTTTTAGTCAGTTCTAAAGAATTCTGAAGTTTTCTAAATAATTTTAAACCGTTCTAAATCATTGTGAAATATTGTAAATGATTCTGGAGCCTTATAAATGAATTTAAAACGTTCTAAATAAGTTTAGACAGTTCTTAAGAATTCTGAATTGTTCTAAATAATTTTAAACCGTTCTAAATGATTCTGAAATATTGTAAATGATTCTGGAGCATTCTAAATAAATTTAAAACGTTCTGAATGCGTTTAGTCAGTTCTAAAGAATTCTGAAGAGTTCTAAATAATTTTAAACCGTTCTAAATGATTCTGAAATATTGTAATTGATTCTGGAGCATTCCAAATGGTTCTAAAAAGGTCCAAATGGTTTTAGTCAGTTCTAAAGAATTCTGAAGAGTTCTAAATAATTTTAAACAGTTCTAAATGATTCTGAAATATTGTAAATGATTCTGGAGCATTATAAATGAATTTAGAACGTTCTAAATGCGTTTAGACAGTTCTAAAGAATTCTGAAGTGTTCTAAATAATTTTAAACCGTTATAAATGATTCTGAAATATTGTAAATGATTCTGGAGCATTCTAAATGAATTTAAAACGTTCTAAATGCGTTTAGACAGTTCTAAAGAATTCTGAAGTGTTCTAAATAATTTTAAACAGTTCTAAATCATTGTGAAATATTGTAAATGATTCTGGAGCCTTATAAATGAATTTAAAACGTTCTAAATGCGTTTAGATAGTTCTAAAGAATTCTGAAGTGTTCTAAATAATTTTAAACCGTTCTAAATGATTCTGATATATTGTAAATGATTCTGGAGCATTCTAAATGAATTTAAAACGTTCTAAATGCGTTTAGACAGTTCTAAAGAATTCTGAAGTGTTCTAAATAATTTTAAACCGTTCTAAATGATTCTGAAATATTGTAAATGATTCTGGAGCATTCTAAATGAATTTAAAACGTTCTAAATGCGTTTAGACAGTTCTAAAGAATTCTGAAGTGTTCTAAATAATTTTAAACAGTTCTAAATCATTGTGAAAAATTCTTAATGATTTTGGAGCATTCCAAATGGCTCTAAAAGGGTCTTAATGGGTTTAGACAGTTCTAAAGAATTCTGAAGTGTTCTAAATAATTTTAGACTGTTCTAAATGATTCTGAAATATTGTAAATGATTTTGGAGCATTCCAAATGGCTCTAAAACGGTCTAATGAGTTTAGACAGTTCTAAAGAATTCTGAAGTGTTCTAAATAATTTTAGACAGTTCTAAATGATTCTGAAATATTGTAAATGATTCTGGAGCATTCCAAATGGTTCTAAAAAGGTCCTAATGGTTTTAGTCAGTTCTAAAGAATTCTGAAGTGTTTTAAATAATTTTAAACAGTTCTAAATGATTCTGAAATATTGTAAATGATTCTGGAGCATTATAAATGAATTTAAAACGTTCTAAATGCGTTTAGACAGTTCTAAAGAATTCTGAAGTGTTCTAAATAATTTTAAACCGTTCTAAATGATTCTGAAATATTGTAAATGATTCTGGAGCATTCTAAATGAATTTAAAACGGTCTAAATGCGTTTAGACAGTTCTAAAGAATTCTGAAGTGTTCTAAATAATTTTAAACAGTTCTAAATCATTGTGAAATATTGTAATTGATTCTGGAGCATTCCAAATGGTTCTAAAAAGGTCCAAATGGTTTTAGTCAGTTCTAAAGAATTCTGAAGAGTTCTAAATAATTTTAAACCGTTCTAAATGATTCTGAAATATTGTAAATGATTCTGGAGCATTCTAAATGGATTTAAAACGTTCTAAATGCGTTTAGACAGTTCTAAAGAATTCTGAAGTGTTCTAAATAATTTTAAACAGTTCTAAATCATTGTGAAATATTGTAAATGATTCTGGAGCCTTATAAATGAATTTAAAACGTTCTAAATAAGTTTAAACAGTTCTTAAGAATTCTGAATTGTTCTAAATAATTTTAGACAGTTCTAAATGATTCTGAAATATTGTAAATGATTTTGGAGCATTCCAAATGGTTCTAAAAAGGTCCTAATGGTTTTTGACAGTTCTAAAGAATTCTGAAGAGTTCTAAATAATTTTAAACAGTTCTAAATCATTGTGAAAAATTCTTAATGATTTTGGAGCATTCCAAATGGCTCTAAAACGGTATTAATGGGTTTAGACACTTCTAAAGAATTCTGAAGTGTTCTAAATAATTTTAAACAGTTCTAAATGATTCTGAAATATTGTAAATGATTCTGGAGCATTCTAAATGATTCTAAAACGTTCTAAATGAGTTTAGACAGTTCTAAAGAATTCTGAAGAGTTCTAAATAATTTTAAACAGTTCTAAATCATTGTGAAACATTGTAAATGATTTTGGAGCATTCCAAATGGTTCTAAAACGGTATTAATGGTTTTAGTCAGTTCTAAAGAATTCTGAAGTGTTCTAAATAATTTTAAACAGTTCTAAATGATTCTGAAATATTGTAAATGATTCTGGAGCATTCTAAATGAATTTAAAACGTTCTAAATGCGTTTAGACAGTTCTAAATAATTCTGAAGTGTTTTAAATAATTTTAAACAGTTCTAAATGATTCTGAAATATTGTAAATGATTCTGGAGCATTCTAAATGAATTTAAAACGTTCTAAATGCGTTTAGACAGTTCTAAAGAATTCTGAAGTGTTCTAAATAATTTTAAACCGTTATAAATGATTCTGAAATATTGTAAATGATTCTGGAGCATTCTAAATGAATTTAAAACGTTCTAAATGCGTTTAGACAGTTCTAAAGAATTCTGAAGTGTTCTAAATCATTTTAGACAGTTCTAAATGATTCTGAAATATTGTAAATGATTCTGGAGCCTTATAAATGAATTTAAAACGTTCTAAATAAGTTTAGACAGTTCTAAAGAATTCTGAATTGTTCTAAATAATTTTAAACAGTTCTAAATCATTGTGAAACATTGTAAATGATTTTGGAGCATTCCAAATGGTTCTAAAACGGTATTAATGGTTTTAGTCAGTTCTAAAGAATTCTGAAGTGTTCTAAATAATTTTAAACAGTTCTAAATGATTCTGAAATATTGTAAATGATTCTGGAGCATTCTAAATGAATTTAAAACGTTCTAAATGCGTTTAGACAGTTCTAAATAATTCTGAAGTGTTTTAAATAATTTTAAACAGTTCTAAATGATTCTGAAATATTGTAAATGATTCTGGAGCATTCTAAATGAATTTAAAACGTTCTAAATGCGTTTAGACAGTTCTAAAGAATTCTGAAGTGTTCTAAATAATTTTAAACCGTTATAAATGATTCTGAAATATTGTAAATGATTCTGGAGCATTCTAAATGAATTTAAAACGTTCTAAATGCGTTTAGACAGTTCTAAAGAATTCTGAAGAGTTCTAAATAATTTTAAACAGTTCTAAATGATTCTGAAATATTGTAAATGATTCTGGAGCATTCTAAATGAATTTAAAACGTTCTAAATGCGTTTAGACAGTTCTAAAGAATTCTGAAGTGTTTTAAATAATTTTAAACAGTTCTAAATGATTCTGAAATATTGTAAATGATTCTGGAGCATTATAAATGAATTTAAAACGTTCTAAATGCGTTTAGACAGTTCTAAAGAATTCTGAAGTGTTTTAAATAATTTTAAACAGTTCTAAATGATTCTGAAATATTGTAAATGATTCTGGAGCATTATAAATGAATTTAAAACGTTCTAAATGCGTTTAGACAGTTCTAAAGAATTCTGAAGTGTTCTAAATAATTTTAAACCGTTATAAATGATTCTGAAATATTGTAAATGATTCTGGAGCATTCTAAATGAATTTAAAACGTTCTAAATGCGTTTAGACAGTTCTAAAGAATTCTGAAGTGTTCTAAATAATTTTAAACCGTTCTAAATGATTCTGAAATATTGTAAGTGATTCTGGAGCATTATAAATGAATTTAACACGTTCTAAATAAGTTTATATAGTTCTAAATCATTGTGAAATGTTGTAAATGATTTTGGAGCATTCCAAATGGCTCTAAAAAGGTCTTAATGGGTTTAGACAGTTCTAAAGAATTCTGAAGTTTTCTAAACAATTTTAAACAGTTCTAAATGATTCTGAAATATTGTAAATGATTCTGGAGCATTCTAAATGAATTTAAAACGTTCTAAATGCGTTTAGACAGTTCTAAAGAATTCTGAAGTGTTTTAAATAATTTTAAACAGTTCTAAATGATTCTGAAATATTGTAAATGATTCTGGAGCATTATAAATGAATTTAGAACGTTCTAAATGCGTTTAGACAGTTCTAAAGAATTCTGAAGTGTTCTAAATAATTTTAAACCGTTATAAATGATTCTGAAATATTGTAAATGATTCTGGAGCATTCTAAATGAATTTAAAACGTTCTAAATGCGTTTAGACAGTTCTAAAGAATTCTGAAGTGTTCTAAATAATTTTAAACAGTTCTAAATCATTGTGAAATATTGTAAATGATTCTGGAGCCTTATAAATGAATTTAAAACGTTCTAAATAAGTTTAGACAGTTCTTAAGAATTCTGAAGTGTTCTAAATAATTTTAAACCGTTATAAATGATTCTGAAATATTGTAAATGATTCTGGAGCATTCTAAATGAATTTAAAACGTTCTAAATGCGTTTAGACAGTTCTAAAGAATTCTGAAGTGTTCTAAATAATTTTAAACCGTTCTAAATGATTCTGAAATATTGTAAGTGATTCTGGAGCATTATAAATGAATTTAACACGTTCTAAATGAGTTTATATAGTTCTAAATCATTGTGAAATGTTGTAAATGATTTTGGAGCATTCCAAATGGCTCTAAAAAGGTCTTAATGGGTTTGGACAGTTCTAAAGAATTCTGAAGTTTTCTAAATAATTTTAAACCGTTCTAAATGATTCTGAAATATTGTAAATGATTCTGGAGCATTATAAATGAATTTAACACGTTCTAAATGAGTTTATATAGTTCTAAATCATTGTGAAATATTGTAAATGATTTTGGAGCATTCCAAATGGTTCTAAAAAGGTCCTAATGGTTTTAGTCAGTTCTAAAGAATTCTGAAGAGTTCTAAATAATTTTAAACAGTTCTAAATCATTGTGAAAAATTCTTAATGATTTTGGAGCATTCCAAATGGCTCTAAAACGGTCTTAATGGGTTTAGACAGTTCTAAAGAATTCTGAAGTGTTCTAAATAATTTTAGACAGTTCTAAATGATTCTGAAATATTGTAAATGATTTTGGAGCATTCCAAATGTTTCTAAAAAGGTCCTAATGGTTTTTGACAGTTCTAAAGAATTCTGAAGAGTTCTAAATAATTTTAAACAGTTCTAAATCATTGTGAAATTTTGTAAATGATTTTGGAGCATTCCAAATGGCTCTAAAAAGTCTTAATGGGTTTAGACAGTTCTAAAGAATTCTGAAGTTTTCTAAACAATTTTAAACAGTTCTAAATGATTCTGAAATATTGTAAATGATTCTGGAGCATTCTAAATGAATTTAAAACGTTCTAAATGCGTTTAGACAGTTCTAAAGAATTCTGAAGTGTTTTAAATAATTTTAAACAGTTCTAAATGATTCTGAAATATTGTAAATGATTCTGGAGCATTATAAATGAATTTAAAACGTTCTAAATGCGTTTAGACAGTTCTAAAGAATTCTGAAGTGTTCTAAATAATTTTAAACCGTTCTAAATGATTCTGAAATATTGTAAATGATTCTGGAGCATTCTAAATGAATTTAAAACCTTCAAAATGCGTTTAGACAGTTCTAAAACATTCTGAAGTGTTCTAAATAATTTTAAACAGTTCTAAATCATTGTGAAATATTGTAAATGATTCTGGAGCATTCTAAATGATTCTAAAACGTTCTAAATGAGTTTAGACAGTTCTAAAGAATTCTGAAGAGTTCTAAATAATTTTAAGCAGTTCTAAATCATTGTGAAACATTGTAAATGATTTTGGAGAATTCCAAATGGTTCTAAAACGGTATTAATGGTTTTAGTCAGTTCTAAAGAATTCTCAAGTGTTCTAAATAATTTTAAACCGTTCTAAATGATTCTGAAATATTGTAAATGATTCTGGAGCATTCTAAATGAATTTAAAACGTTCTAAATGCGTTTAGACAGTTCTAAAAAAGTCTGAAGTGTTCTAAATAATTTTAAACAGTTCTAAATCATTGTGAAAAATTCTTAATGATTTTGGAGCACTCCAAATGGCTCTAAAACGGTCTTAATGGGTTTAGACAGTTCTAAAGAATTCTGAAGTGTTCTAAATAATTTTTAGACAGTTCTAAATGATTCTGAAATATTGTAAATGATTTTGGAGCATTCCAAATGGCTCTAAAACGGTCTAATGAGTTTAGACAGTTCTAAAGAATTCTGAAGTGTTCTAAATCATTTTAGACAGTTCTAAATGATTCTGAAATATTGTAAATGATTCTGGAGCCTTATAAATGAACTTAAAACGTTCTAAATAAGTTTAGACAGTTCTAAAGAATTCTGAATTGTTCTAAATAATTTTAAACCGTTCTAAATGATTCTGAAATATTGTAAATGATTCTGGAGCATTCCAAATGGTTCTAAAAAGGTCCTAATGGTTTTAGTCAGTTCTAAAGAATTCTGAAGAGTTCTAAATAATTTTAAACCGTTCTAAATGATTCTGAAATATTGTAAATGATTCTGGAGCATTCTAAATGAATTTAAAACGTTCTAAATGCGTTTAGACAGTTCTAAAGAATTCTGAAGTGTTCTAAATAATTTTAAACAGTTCTAAATCATTGTGAAATATTGTAAATGATTCTGGAGCCTTATAAATGAATTTAAAACGTTCTAAATGCGTTTAGACAGTTCTAAAGAATTCTGAAGTGTTCTAAATAATTTTAAACCGTTCTAAATGATTCTGAAATATTGTAAATGATTCTGGAGCATTCTAAATGGTTCTAAAAAGGTCCTAATGGTTTTTGACAGTTCTAAAGAATTCTGAAGAGTTCTAAATAATTTTAAACAGTTCTAAATCATTGTGAAAAATTCTTAATGATTTTTGAGCATTCCAAATGGCTCTAAAACGGTATTAATGGGTTTAGACACTTCTAAAGAATTCTGAAGTGTTCTAAATAATTTTAAACAGTTCTAAATGATTCTGAAATATTGTAAATGATTCTGGAGCATTCTAAATGATTCTAAAACGTTCTAAATGAGTTTAGACAGTTCTAAAGAATTCTGAAGAGTTCTAAATAATTTTAAACAGTTCTAAATGATTCTGAAATATTGTAAATGATTCTGGAGCATTCTAAATGATTCTAAAACGTTCTAAATGCGTTTAGACAGTTCTAAAGAATTCTGAAGTGTTTTAAATAATTTTAAACAGTTCTAAATGATTCTGAAATATTGTAAATGATTCTGGAGCATTATAAATGAATTTAAAACGTTCTAAATGCGTTTAGACAGTTCTAAAGAATTCTGAAGTGTTTTAAATAATTTTAAACAGTTCTAAATGATTCTGAAATATTGTAAATGATTCTGGAGCATTATAAATGAATTTAAAACGTTCTAAATGCGTTTAGACAGTTCTAAAGAATTCTGAAGTGTTCTAAATAATTTTAAACCGTTATAAATGATTCTGAAATATTGTAAATGATTCTGGAGCATTCTAAATGAATTTAAAACGTTCTAAATGCGTTTAGACAGTTCTAAAGAATTCTGAAGTGTTCTAAATAATTTTAAACCGTTCTAAATGATTCTGAAATATTGTAAGTGATTCTGGAGCATTATAAATGAATTTAACACGTTCTAAATAAGTTTATATAGTTCTAAATCATTGTGAAATGTTGTAAATGATTTTGGAGCATTCCAAATGGCTCTAAAAAGGTCTTAATGGGTTTAGACAGTTCTAAAGAATTCTGAAGTTTTCTAAACAATTTTAAACAGTTCTAAATGATTCTGAAATATTGTAAATGATTCTGGAGCATTCTAAATGATTCTAAAACGTTCTAAATGCGTTTAGACAGTTCTAAAGAATTCTGAAGTGTTTTAAATAATTTTAAACAGTTCTAAATGATTCTGAAATATTGTAAATGATTCTGGAGCATTATAAATGAATTTAAAACGTTCTAAATGCGTTTAGACAGTTCTAAAGAATTCTGAAGTGTTTTAAATAATTTTAAACAGTTCTAAATGATTCTGAAATATTGTAAATGATTCTGGAGCATTATAAATGAATTTAAAACGTTCTAAATGCGTTTAGACAGTTCTAAAGAATTCTGAAGTGTTCTAAATAATTTTAAACCGTTATAAATGATTCTGAAATATTGTAAATGATTCTGGAGCATTCTAAATGAATTTAAAACGTTCTAAATGCGTTTAGACAGTTCTAAAGAATTCTGAAGTGTTCTAAATAATTTTAAACCGTTCTAAATGATTCTGAAATATTGTAAGTGATTCTGGAGCATTATAAATGAATTTAACACGTTCTAAATAAGTTTATATAGTTCTAAATCATTGTGAAATGTTGTAAATGATTTTGGAGCATTCCAAATGGCTCTAAAAAGGTCTTAATGGGTTTAGACAGTTCTAAAGAATTCTGAAGTTTTCTAAACAATTTTAAACAGTTCTAAATGATTCTGAAATATTGTAAATGATTCTGGAGCATTCTAAATGAATTTAAAACGTTCTAAATGCGTTTAGACAGTTCTAAAGAATTCTGAAGTGTTTTAAATAATTTTAAACAGTTCTAAATGATTCTGAAATATTGTAAATGATTCTGGAGCATTATAAATGAATTTAGAACGTTCTAAATGCGTTTAGACAGTTCTAAAGAATTCTGAAGTGTTCTAAATAATTTTAAACCGTTATAAATGATTCTGAAATATTGTAAATGATTCTGGAGCATTCTAAATGAATTTAAAACGTTCTAAATGCGTTTAGACAGTTCTAAAGAATTCTGAAGTGTTCTAAATAATTTTAAACAGTTCTAAATCATTGTGAAATATTGTAAATGATTCTGGAGCCTTATAAATGAATTTAAAACGTTCTAAATAAGTTTAGACAGTTCTTAAGAATTCTGAATTGTTCTAAATAATTTTAAACCGTTCTAAATGATTCTGAAATATTGTAAATGATTCTGGAGCATTCTAAATAAATTTAAAACGTTCTGAATGCGTTTAGTCAGTTCTAAAGAATTCTGAAGAGTTCTAAATAATTTTAAACCGTTCTAAATGATTCTGAAATATTGTAATTGATTCTGGAGCATTCCAAATGGTTCTAAAAAGGTCCAAATGGTTTTAGTCAGTTCTAAAGAATTCTGAAGAGTTCTAAATAATTTTAAACCGTTCTAAATGATTCTGAAATATTGTAAATGATTCTGGAGCATTCTAAATGGATTTAAAACGTTCTAAATGCGTTTAGACAGTTCTAAAGAATTCTGAAGTGTTCTAAATAATTTTAAACAGTTCTAAATCATTGTGAAATATTGTAAATGATTCTGGAGCCTTATAAATGAATTTAAAACGTTCTAAATAAGTTTAAACAGTTCTTAAGAATTCTGAATTGTTCTAAATAATTTTAGACAGTTCTAAATGATTCTGAAATATTGTAAATGATTTTGGAGCATTCCAAATGGTTCTAAAAAGGTCCTAATGGTTTTTGACAGTTCTAAAGAATTCTGAAGAGTTCTAAATAATTTTAAACAGTTCTAAATCATTGTGAAAAATTCTTAATGATTTTGGAGCATTCCAAATGGCTCTAAAACGGTATTAATGGGTTTAGACACTTCTAAAGAATTCTGAAGTGTTCTAAATAATTTTAAACAGTTCTAAATGATTCTGAAATATTGTAAATGATTCTGGAGCATTCTAAATGATTCTAAAACGTTCTAAATGAGTTTAGACAGTTCTAAAGAATTCTGAAGAGTTCTAAATAATTTTAAACAGTTCTAAATCATTGTGAAACATTGTAAATGATTTTGGAGCATTCCAAATGGTTCTAAAACGGTATTAATGGTTTTAGTCAGTTCTAAAGAATTCTGAAGTGTTCTAAATAATTTTAAACAGTTCTAAATGATTCTGAAATATTGTAAATGATTCTGGAGCATTCTAAATGAATTTAAAACGTTCTAAATGCGTTTAGACAGTTCTAAATAATTCTGAAGTGTTTTAAATAATTTTAAACAGTTCTAAATGATTCTGAAATATTGTAAATGATTCTGGAGCATTCTAAATGAATTTAAAACGTTCTAAATGCGTTTAGACAGTTCTAAAGAATTCTGAAGTGTTCTAAATAATTTTAAACCGTTATAAATGATTCTGAAATATTGTAAATGATTCTGGAGCATTCTAAATGAATTTAAAACGTTCTAAATGCGTTTAGACAGTTCTAAAGAATTCTGAAGTGTTCTAAATCATTTTAGACAGTTCTAAATGATTCTGAAATATTGTAAATGATTCTGGAGCCTTATAAATGAATTTAAAACGTTCTAAATAAGTTTAGACAGTTCTAAAGAATTCTGAATTGTTCTAAATAATTTTAAACCGTTCTAAATGATTCTGAAATATTGTAAATGATTCTGGAGCATTCCAAATGGTTCTAAAAAGGTCCTAATGGTTTTAGTCAGTTCTAAAGAATTCTGAAGTGTTTTAAATAATTTTAAACAGTTCTAAATGATTCTGAAATATTGTAAATGATTCTGGAGCATTATAAATGAATTTAGAACGTTCTAAATGCGTTTAGACAGTTCTAAAGAATTCTGAAGTGTTCTAAATAATTTTAAACCGTTATAAATGATTCTGAAATATTGTAAATGATTCTGGAGCATTCTAAATGAATTTAAAACGTTCTAAATGCGTTTAGACAGTTCTAAAGAATTCTGAAGTGTTCTAAATAATTTTAAACAGTTCTAAATCATTGTGAAATATTGTAAATGATTCTGGAGCCTTATAAATGAATTTAAAACGTTCTAAATAAGTTTAGACAGTTCTTAAGAATTCTGAATTGTTCTAAATAATTTTAAACCGTTCTAAATGATTCTGAAATATTGTAAATGATTCTGGAGCATTCTAAATAAATTTAAAACGTTCTGAATGCGTTTAGTCAGTTCTAAAGAATTCTGAAGAGTTCTAAATAATTTTAAACCGTTCTAAATGATTCTGAAATATTGTAATTGATTCTGGAGCATTCCAAATGGTTCTAAAAAGGTCCAAATGGTTTTAGTCAGTTCTAAAGAATTCTGAAGAGTTCTAAATAATTTTAAACCGTTCTAAATGATTCTGAAATATTGTAAATGATTCTGGAGCATTCTAAATGGATTTAAAACGTTCTAAATGCGTTTAGACAGTTCTAAAGAATTCTGAAGTGTTCTAAATAATTTTAAACAGTTCTAAATCATTGTGAAATATTGTAAATGATTCTGGAGCCTTATAAATGAATTTAAAACGTTCTAAATAAGTTTAAACAGTTCTTAAGAATTCTGAATTGTTCTAAATAATTTTAGACAGTTCTAAATGATTCTGAAATATTGTAAATGATTTTGGAGCATTCCAAATGGTTCTAAAAAGGTCCTAATGGTTTTTGACAGTTCTAAAGAATTCTGAAGAGTTCTAAATAATTTTAAACAGTTCTAAATCATTGTGAAAAATTCTTAATGATTTTGGAGCATTCCAAATGGCTCTAAAACGGTATTAATGGGTTTAGACACTTCTAAAGAATTCTGAAGTGTTCTAAATAATTTTAAACAGTTCTAAATGATTCTGAAATATTGTAAATGATTCTGGAGCATTCTAAATGATTCTAAAACGTTCTAAATGAGTTTAGACAGTTCTAAAGAATTCTGAAGAGTTCTAAATAATTTTAAACAGTTCTAAATCATTGTGAAACATTGTAAATGATTTTGGAGCATTCCAAATGGCTCTAAAACGGTCTAATGAGTTTAGACAGTTCTAAAGAATTCTGAAGTGTTCTAAATCATTTTAGACAGTTCTAAATGATTCTGAAATATTGTAAATGATTCTGGAGCATTCCAAATGGTTCTAAAAAGGTCCTAATGGTTTTAGTCAGTTCTAAAGAATTCTGAAGAGTTCTAAATAATTTTAAACCGTTCTAAATGATTCTGAAATATTGTAAATGATTCTGGAGCATTCTAAATGAATTTAAAACGTTCTAAATGCGTTTAGACAGTTCTAAAGAATTCTGAAGTGTTCTAAATAATTTTAAACAGTTCTAAATCATTGTGAAATATTGTAAATGATTCTGGAGCCTTATAAATGAATTTAAAACGTTCTAAATAAGTTTAAACAGTTCTTAAGAATTCTGAATTGTTCTAAATAATTTTAGACAGTTCTAAATGATTCTGAAATATTGTAAATGATTTTGGAGCATTCCAAATGGTTCTAAAAAGGTCCTAATGGTTTTTGACAGTTCTAAAGAATTCTGAAGAGTTCTAAATAATTTTAAACAGTTCTAAATCATTGTGAAAAATTCTTAATGATTTTGGAGCATTCCAAATGGCTCTAAAACGGTATTAATGGGTTTAGACACTTCTAAAGAATTCTGAAGTGTTCTAAATAATTTTAAACAGTTCTAAATGATTCTGAAATATTGTAAATGATTCTGGAGCATTCTAAATGATTCTAAAACGTTCTAAATGAGTTTAGACAGTTCTAAAGAATTCTGAAGAGTTCTAAATAATTTTAAACAGTTCTAAATCATTGTGAAACATTGTAAATGATTTTGGAGCATTCCAAATGGTTCTAAAACGGTATTAATGGTTTTAGTCAGTTCTAAAGAATTCTGAAGTGTTCTAAATAATTTTAAACAGTTCTAAATGATTCTGAAATATTGTAAATGATTCTGGAGCATTCTAAATGAATTTAAAACGTTCTAAATGCGTTTAGACAGTTCTAAATAATTCTGAAGTGTTTTAAATAATTTTAAACAGTTCTAAATGATTCTGAAATATTGTAAATGATTCTGGAGCATTCTAAATGAATTTAAAACGTTCTAAATGCGTTTAGACAGTTCTAAAGAATTCTGAAGTGTTCTAAATAATTTTAAACCGTTATAAATGATTCTGAAATATTGTAAATGATTCTGGAGCATTCTAAATGAATTTAAAACGTTCTAAATGCGTTTAGACAGTTCTAAAGAATTCTGAAGTGTTCTAAATCATTTTAGACAGTTCTAAATGATTCTGAAATATTGTAAATGATTCTGGAGCCTTATAAATGAATTTAAAACGTTCTAAATAAGTTTAGACAGTTCTAAAGAATTCTGAATTGTTCTAAATAATTTTAAACCGTTCTAAATGATTCTGAAATATTGTAAATGATTCTGGAGCATTCCAAATGGTTCTAAAAAGGTCCTAATGGTTTTAGTCAGTTCTAAAGAATTCTGAAGTGTTTTAAATAATTTTAAACAGTTCTAAATGATTCTGAAATATTGTAAATGATTCTGGAGCATTATAAATGAATTTAGAACGTTCTAAATGCGTTTAGACAGTTCTAAAGAATTCTGAAGTGTTCTAAATAATTTTAAACCGTTATAAATGATTCTGAAATATTGTAAATGATTCTGGAGCATTCTAAATGAATTTAAAACGTTCTAAATGCGTTTAGACAGTTCTAAAGAATTCTGAAGTGTTCTAAATAATTTTAAACAGTTCTAAATCATTGTGAAATATTGTAAATGATTCTGGAGCCTTATAAATGAATTTAAAACGTTCTAAATGCGTTTAGATAGTTCTAAAGAATTCTGAAGTGTTCTAAATAATTTTAAACCGTTCTAAATGATTCTGAAATATTGTAAATGATTCTGGAGCATTCTAAATGAATTTAAAACGTTCTAAATGCGTTTAGACAGTTCTAAAGAATTCTGAAGTGTTCTAAATAATTTTAAACCGTTCTAAATGATTCTGAAATATTGTAAATGATTCTGGAGCATTCTAAATGAATTTAAAACGTTCTAAATGCGTTTAGACAGTTCTAAAGAATTCTGAAGTGTTCTAAATAATTTTAAACAGTTCTAAATCATTGTGAAAAATTCTTAATGATTTTGGAGCATTCCAAATGGCTCTAAAACGGTCTTAATGGGTTTAGACAGTTCTAAAGAATTCTGAAGTGTTCTAAATAATTTTAGACTGTTCTAAATGATTCTGAAATATTGTAAATGATTTTGGAGCATTCCAAATGGCTCTAAAACGGTCTAATGAGTTTAGACAGTTCTAAAGAATTCTGAAGTGTTCTAAATAATTTTAGACAGTTCTAAATGATTCTGAAATATTGTAAATGATTCTGGAGCATTCCAAATGGTTCTAAAAAGGTCCTAATGGTTTTAGTCAGTTCTAAAGAATTCTGAAGTGTTTTAAATAATTTTAAACAGTTCTAAATGATTCTGAAATATTGTAAATGATTCTGGAGCATTATAAATGAATTTAGAACGTTCTAAATGCGTTTAGACAGTTCTAAAGAATTCTGAAGTGTTCTAAATAATTTTAAACCGTTATAAATGATTCTGAAATATTGTAAATGATTCTGGAGCATTCTAAATGAATTTAAAACGTTCTAAATGCGTTTAGACAGTTCTAAAGAATTCTGAAGTGTTCTAAATAATTTTAAACAGTTCTAAATCATTGTGAAATATTGTAAATGATTCTGGAGCCTTATAAATGAATTTAAAACGTTCTAAATGCGTTTAGACAGTTCTAAAGAATTCTGAAGTGTTCTAAATAATTTTAAACCGTTCTAAATGATTCTGAAATATTGTAAATGATTCTGGAGCATTCTAAATGAATTTAAAACGTTCTAAATGCGTTTAGACAGTTCTAAAGAATTCTGAAGTGTTCTAAATAATTTTAAACCGTTCTAAATGATTCTGAAATATTGTAAATGATTCTGGAGCATTCTAAATGAATTTAAAACGGTCTAAATGCGTTTAGACAGTTCTAAAGAATTCTGAAGTGTTCTAAATAATTTTAAACAGTTCTAAATCATTGTGAAATATTGTAATTGATTCTGGAGCATTCCAAATGGTTCTAAAAAGGTCCAAATGGTTTTAGTCAGTTCTAAAGAATTCTGAAGAGTTCTAAATAATTTTAAACCGTTCTAAATGATTCTGAAATATTGTAAATGATTCTGGAGCATTCTAAATGAATTTAAAACGTTCTAAATGCGTTTAGACAGTTCTAAATAATTCTGAAGTGTTTTAAATAATTTTAAACAGTTCTAAATGATTCTGAAATATTGTAAATGATTCTGGAGCATTCTAAATGAATTTAAAACGTTCTAAATGCGTTTAGACAGTTCTAAAGAATTCTGAAGTGTTCTAAATAATTTTAAACCGTTCTAAATGATTATAAAATATTCTAAATGATTCTGGAGCATTCTAAATGAATTTAAAACGTTCTAAATGCGTTTAGACAGTTCTAAAGAATTCTGAAGTGTTCTAAATAATTTTAAACAGTTCTAAATCATTGTGAAAAATTCTTAATGATTTTGGAGCATTCCAAATGGCTCTAAAACGGTCTTAATGGGTTTAGACAGTTCTAAAGAATTCTGAAGTGTTCTAAATAATTTTAGACTGTTCTAAATGATTCTGAAATATTGTAAATGATTTTGGAGCATTCCAAATGGCTCTAAAACGGTCTAATGAGTTTAGACAGTTCTAAAGAATTCTGAAGTGTTCTAAATAATTTTAGACAGTTCTAAATGATTCTGAAATATTGTAAATGATTCTGGAGCATTCCAAATGGTTCTAAAAAGGTCCTAATGGTTTTAGTCAGTTCTAAAGAATTCTGAAGTGTTTTAAATAATTTTAAACAGTTCTAAATGATTCTGAAATATTGTAAATGATTCTGGAGCATTATAAATGAATTTAGAACGTTCTAAATGCGTTTAGACAGTTCTAAAGAATTCTGAAGTGTTCTAAATAATTTTAAACCGTTATAAATGATTCTGAAATATTGTAAATGATTCTGGAGCATTCTAAATGAATTTAAAACGTTCTAAATGCGTTTAGACAGTTCTAAAGAATTCTGAAGTGTTCTAAATAATTTTAAACAGTTCTAAATCATTGTGAAATATTGTAAATGATTCTGGAGCCTTATAAATGAATTTAAAACGTTCTAAATGCGTTTAGACAGTTCTAAAGAATTCTGAAGTGTTCTAAATAATTTTAAACCGTTATAAATGATTCTGAAATATTGTAAATGATTCTGGAGCATTCTAAATGAATTTAAAACGTTCTAAATGCGTTTAGACAGTTCTAAAGAATTCTGAAGTGTTCTAAATCATTTTAGACAGTTCTAAATGATTCTGAAATATTGTAAATGATTCTGGAGCCTTATAAATGAATTTAAAACGTTCTAAATAAGTTTAGACAGTTCTAAAGAATTCTGAATTGTTCTAAATAATTTTAAACCGTTCTAAATGATTCTGAAATATTGTAAATGATTCTGGAGCATTCCAAATGGTTCTAAAAAGGTCCTAATGGTTTTAGTCAGTTCTAAAGAATTCTGAAGTGTTTTAAATAATTTTAAACAGTTCTAAATGATTCTGAAATATTGTAAATGATTCTGGAGCATTATAAATGAATTTAGAACGTTCTAAATGCGTTTAGACACTTCTAAAGAATTCTGAAGTGTTCTAAATAATTTTAAACAGTTCTAAATGATTCTGAAATATTGTAAATGATTCTGGAGCATTCTAAATGATTCTAAAACGTTCTAAATGAGTTTAGACAGTTCTAAAGAATTCTGAAGAGTTCTAAATAATTTTAAACAGTTCTAAATCATTGTGAAACATTGTAAATGATTTTGGAGCATTCCAAATGGTTCTAAAACGGTATTAATGGTTTTAGTCAGTTCTAAAGAATTCTGAAGTGTTCTAAATAATTTTAAACAGTTCTAAATGATTCTGAAATATTGTAAATGATTCTGGAGCATTCTAAATGAATTTAAAACGTTCTAAATGCGTTTAGACAGTTCTAAATAATTCTGAAGTGTTTTAAATAATTTTAAACAGTTCTAAATGATTCTGAAATATTGTAAATGATTCTGGAGCATTCTAAATGAATTTAAAACGTTCTAAATGCGTTTAGACAGTTCTAAAGAATTCTGAAGTGTTCTAAATAATTTTAAACCGTTATAAATGATTCTGAAATATTGTAAATGATTCTGGAGCATTCTAAATGAATTTAAAACGTTCTAAATGCGTTTAGACAGTTCTAAAGAATTCTGAAGTGTTCTAAATCATTTTAGACAGTTCTAAATGATTCTGAAATATTGTAAATGATTCTGGAGCCTTATAAATGAATTTAAAACGTTCTAAATAAGTTTAGACAGTTCTAAAGAATTCTGAATTGTTCTAAATAATTTTAAACCGTTCTAAATGATTCTGAAATATTGTAAATGATTCTGGAGCATTCCAAATGGTTCTAAAAAGGTCCTAATGGTTTTAGTCAGTTCTAAAGAATTCTGAAGTGTTTTAAATAATTTTAAACAGTTCTAAATGATTCTGAAATATTGTAAATGATTCTGGAGCATTATAAATGAATTTAGAACGTTCTAAATGCGTTTAGACAGTTCTAAAGAATTCTGAAGTGTTCTAAATAATTTTAAACCGTTATAAATGATTCTGAAATATTGTAAATGATTCTGGAGCATTCTAAATGAATTTAAAACGTTCTAAATGCGTTTAGACAGTTCTAAAGAATTCTGAAGTGTTCTAAATAATTTTAAACAGTTCTAAATCATTGTGAAATATTGTAAATGATTCTGGAGCCTTATAAATGAATTTAAAACGTTCTAAATGCGTTTAGACAGTTCTAAAGAATTCTGAAGTGTTCTAAATAATTTTAAACCGTTCTAAATGATTCTGAAATATTGTAAATGATTCTGGAGCATTCTAAATGAATTTAAAACGTTCTAAATGCGTTTAGACAGTTCTAAAGAATTCTGAAGTGTTCTAAATAATTTTAAACCGTTCTAAATGATTCTGAAATATTGTAAATGATTCTGGAGCATTCTAAATGAATTTAAAACGTTCTAAATGCGTTTAGACAGTTCTAAAGAATTCTGAAGTGTTCTAAATAATTTTAAACAGTTCTAAATCATTGTGAAAAATTCTTAATGATTTTGGAGCATTCCAAATGGCTCTAAAACGGTCTTAATGGGTTTAGACAGTTCTAAAGAATTCTGAAGTGTTCTAAATAATTTTAGACTGTTCTAAATGATTCTGAAATATTGTAAATGATTCTGGAGCATTCCAAATGGTTCTAAAAAGGTCCTAATGGTTTTAGTCAGTTCTAAAGAATTCTGAAGTGTTTTAAATAATTTTAAACAGTTCTAAATGATTCTGAAATATTGTAAATGATTCTGGAGCATTATAAATGAATTTAGAACGTTCTAAATGCGTTTAGACAGTTCTAAAGAATTCTGAAGTGTTCTAAATAATTTTAAACAGTTCTAAATGATTCTGAAATATTGTAAATGATTCTGGAGCATTCTAAATGATTCTAAAACGTTCTAAATGAGTTTAGACAGTTCTAAAGAATTCTGAAGAGTTCTAAATAATTTTAAACAGTTCTAAATCATTGTGAAACATTGTAAATGATTTTGGAGCATTCCAAATGGTTCTAAAACGGTATTAATGGTTTTAGTCAGTTCTAAAGAATTCTGAAGTGTTCTAAATAATTTTAAACAGTTCTAAATGATTCTGAAATATTGTAAATGATTCTGGAGCATTCTAAATGAATTTAAAACGTTCTAAATGCGTTTAGACAGTTCTAAATAATTCTGAAGTGTTTTAAATAATTTTAAACAGTTCTAAATGATTCTGAAATATTGTAAATGATTCTGGAGCATTCTAAATGAATTTAAAACGTTCTAAATGCGTTTAGACAGTTCTAAAGAATTCTGAAGTGTTCTAAATAATTTTAAACCGTTATAAATGATTCTGAAATATTGTAAATGATTCTGGAGCATTCTAAATGAATTTAAAACGTTCTAAATGCGTTTAGACAGTTCTAAAGAATTCTGAAGTGTTCTAAATCATTTTAGACAGTTCTAAATGATTCTGAAATATTGTAAATGATTCTGGAGCCTTATAAATGAATTTAAAACGTTCTAAATAAGTTTAGACAGTTCTAAAGAATTCTGAATTGTTCTAAATAATTTTAAACCGTTCTAAATGATTCTGAAATATTGTAAATGATTCTGGAGCATTCCAAATGGTTCTAAAAAGGTCCTAATGGTTTTAGTCAGTTCTAAAGAATTCTGAAGTGTTTTAAATAATTTTAAACAGTTCTAAATGATTCTGAAATATTGTAAATGATTCTGGAGCATTATAAATGAATTTAGAACGTTCTAAATGCGTTTAGACAGTTCTAAAGAATTCTGAAGTGTTCTAAATAATTTTAAACCGTTATAAATGATTCTGAAATATTGTAAATGATTCTGGAGCATTCTAAATGAATTTAAAACGTTCTAAATGCGTTTAGACAGTTCTAAAGAATTCTGAAGTGTTCTAAATAATTTTAAACAGTTCTAAATCATTGTGAAATATTGTAAATGATTCTGGAGCCTTATAAATGAATTTAAAACGTTCTAAATGCGTTTAGACAGTTCTAAAGAATTCTGAAGTGTTCTAAATAATTTTAAACCGTTCTAAATGATTCTGAAATATTGTAAATGATTCTGGAGCATTCTAAATGAATTTAAAACGTTCTAAATGCGTTTAGACAGTTCTAAAGAATTCTGAAGTGTTCTAAATAATTTTAAACCGTTCTAAATGATTCTGAAATATTGTAAATGATTCTGGAGCATTCTAAATGAATTTAAAACGTTCTAAATGCGTTTAGACAGTTCTAAAGAATTCTGAAGTGTTCTAAATAATTTTAAACAGTTCTAAATCATTGTGAAAAATTCTTAATGATTTTGGAGCATTCCAAATGGCTCTAAAACGGTCTTAATGGGTTTAGACAGTTCTAAAGAATTCTGAAGTGTTCTAAATAATTTTAGACTGTTCTAAATGATTCTGAAATATTGTAAATGATTCTGGAGCATTCCAAATGGTTCTAAAAAGGTCCTAATGGTTTTAGTCAGTTCTAAAGAATTCTGAAGTGTTTTAAATAATTTTAAACAGTTCTAAATGATTCTGAAATATTGTAAATGATTCTGGAGCATTATAAATGAATTTAGAACGTTCTAAATGCGTTTAGACAGTTCTAAAGAATTCTGAAGTGTTCTAAATAATTTTAAACCGTTATAAATGATTCTGAAATATTGTAAATGATTCTGGAGCATTCTAAATGAATTTAAAACGTTCTAAATGCGTTTAGACAGTTCTAAAGAATTCTGAAGTGTTCTAAATAATTTTAAACAGTTCTAAATCATTGTGAAATATTGTAAATGATTCTGGAGCCTTATAAATGAATTTAAAACGTTCTAAATGCGTTTAGACAGTTCTAAAGAATTCTGAAGTGTTCTAAATAATTTTAAACCGTTCTAAATGATTCTGAAATATTGTAAATGATTCTGGAGCATTCTAAATGAATTTAAAACGGTCTAAATGCGTTTAGACAGTTCTAAAGAATTCTGAAGTGTTCTAAATAATTTTAAACAGTTCTAAATCATTGTGAAAAATTCTTAATGATTTTGGAGCATTCCAAATGGCTCTAAAACGGTCTTAATGGGTTTAGACAGTTCTAAAGAATTCTGAAGTGTTCTAAATAATTTTAGACTGTTCTAAATGATTCTGAAATATTGTAAATGATTTTGGAGCATTCCAAATGGCTCTAAAACGGTCTAATGAGTTTAGACAGTTCTAAAGAATTCTGAAGTGTTCTAAATAATTTTAGACAGTTCTAAATGATTCTGAAATATTGTAAATGATTCTGGAGCCTTATAAATGAATTTAAAACGTTCTAAATAAGTTTAGACAGTTCTAAAGAATTCTGAATTGTTCTAAACAATTTTAAACCGTTCAAAATGATTCTGAAATATTGTAAATGATTCTGGAGCATTATAAATGAATTTAACACGTTCTAAATGAGTTTATATAGTTCTAAATCATTGTGAAATATTGTAAATGATTTTGGAGCATTCCAAATGGTTCTAAAAAGGTCCTAATGGTTTTAGTCAGTTCTAAAGAATTCTGTAGAGTTCTAAATAATTTTAAACAGTTCTAAATCATTGTGAAAAATTCTTAATGATTTAGGAGCATTCCAAATGGCTCTAAAACGGTATTAATGGTTTTAGTCAGTTCTAAAGAATTCTGAAGTGTTCTAAATAATTTTAAACAGTTCTAAATCATTGTGAAATTTTGTAAATGATTTTGGAGCATTCCAAATGGCTCTAAAAAGGTCTTAATGGGTTTAGACAGTTCTAAAGAATTCTGAAGTTTTCTAAACAATTTTAAACAGTTCTAAATGATTCTGAAATATTGTAAATGATTCTGGAGCATTCTAAATGAATTTAAAACGTTCTAAATGCGTTTAGACAGTTCTAAAGAATTCTGAAGTGTTTTAAATAATTTTAAACAGTTGATTATAAAATATTCTAAATGATTCTGGAGCATTGTAAATGAATTTAAAACGTTCTAAATGGGTTTAGACAGTTCTAAAGAATTCTGAAGTTTTCTAAATAATTTTAAACAGTTCTAAATGATTCTGAAATATTGTAAATGATTTTGGAGCATTCCAAATGGTTCTAAAAAGGTCCTAATGGTTTTTGACAGTTCTAAAGAATTCTGAAGAGTTCTAAATAATTTTAAACAGTTCTAAATCATTGTGAAAAATTCTTAATGATTTTGGAGCACTCCAAATGGCTCTAAAACGGTCTTAATGGGTTTAGACAGTTCTAAAGAATTCTGAAGTGTTCTAAATAATTTTAGACAGTTCTAAATGATTCTGAAATATTGTAAATGATTTTGGAGCATTCCAAATGGCTCTAAAACGGTCTAATGAGTTTAGACAGTTCTAAAGAATTCTGAAGTGTTCTAAATCATTTTAGACAGTTCTAAATGATTCTGAAATATTGTAAATGATTCTGGAGCATTCTAAATGATTCTAAAACGTTCTAAATGAGTTTAGACAGTTCTAAAGAATTCTGAAGAGTTCTAAATAATTTTAAACAGTTCTAAATCATTGTGAAACATTGTAAATGATTTTGGAGAATTCCAAATGGTTCTAAAACGGTATTAATGGTTTTAGTCAGTTCTAAAGAATTCTGAAGTGTTCTAAATAATTTTAAACAGTTCTAAATGATTCTGAAATATTGTAAATGATTCTGGAGCATTCTAAATGAATTTAAAACGTTCTAAATGCGTTTAGACAGTTCTAAATAATTCTGAAGTGTTTTAAATAATTTTAAACAGTTCTAAATGATTCTGAAATATTGTAAATGATTCTGGAGCATTATAAATGAATTTAAAACGTTCTAAATGCGTTTAGACAGTTCTAAAGAATTCTGAAGTGTTCTAAATAATTTTAGACAGTTCTAAATGATTCTGAAATATTGTAAATGATTTTGGAGCATTCCAAATGGTTCTAAAAAGGTCCTAATGGTTTTTGACAGTTCTAAAGAATTCTGAAGAGTTCTAAATAATTTTAAACAGTTCTAAATCATTGTGAAAAATTCTTAATGATTTTGGAGCATTCCAAATGGCTCTAAAACGGTATTAATGGGTTTAGACACTTCTAAAGAATTCTGAAGTGTTCTAAATAATTTTAAACAGTTCTAAATGATTCTGAAATATTGTAAATGATTCTGGAGCATTCTAAATGATTCTAAAACGTTCTAAATGAGTTTAGACAGTTCTAAAGAATTCTGAAGAGTTCTAAATAATTTTAAACAGTTCTAACTCATTGTGAAACATTGTAAATGATTTTGGAGCATTCCAAATGGTTCTAAAACGGTATTAATGGTTTTAGTCAGTTCTAAAGAATTCTGAAGTGTTCTAAATAATTTTAAACAGTTCTAAATGATTCTGAAATATTGTAAATGATTCTGGAGCATTCTAAATGAATTTAAAACGTTCTAAATGCGTTTAGACAGTTCTAAATAATTCTGAAGTGTTTTAAATAATTTTAAACAGTTCTAAATGATTCTGAAATATTGTAAATGATTCTGGAGCATTATAAATGAATTTAAAACGTTCTAAATGCGTTTAGACAGTTCTAAAGAATTCTGAAGTGTTCTAAATAATTTTAAACCGTTATAAATGATTCTGAAATATTGTAAATGATTCTGGAGCATTCTAAATGAATTTAAAACGTTCTAAATGCGTTTAGACAGTTCTAAAGAATTCTGAAGTGTTCTAAATCATTTTAGACAGTTCTAAATGATTCTGAAATATTGTAAATGATTCTGGAGCCTTATAAATGAATTTAAAACGTTCTAAATAAGTTTAGACAGTTCTAAAGAATTCTGAATTGTTCTAAATAATTTTAAACCGTTATAAATGATTCTGAAATATTGTAAATGATTCTGGAGCATTCTAAATGAATTTAAAACGTTCTAAATGCGTTTAGACAGTTCTAAAGAATTCTGAAGTGTTCTAAATCATTTTAGACAGTTCTAAATGATTCTGAAATATTGTAAATGATTCTGGAGCCTTATAAATGAATTTAAAACGTTCTAAATAAGTTTAGACAGTTCTAAAGAATTCTGAATTGTTCTAAATAATTTTAAACCGTTCTAAATGATTCTGAAATATTGTAAATGATTCTGGAGCATTCTAAATGAATTTAAAACGTTCTAAATGCGTTTAGACAGTTCTAAAGAATTCTGAAGTGTTCTAAATAATTTTAAACAGTTCTAAATTATTGTGAAATATTGTAAATGATTCTGGAGCCTTATAAATGAATTTAAAACGTTCTAAATAAGTTTAAACAGTTCTTAAGAATTCTGAATTGTTCTAAATAATTTTAGACAGTTCTAAATGATTCTGAAATATTGTAAATGATTTTGGAGCATTCCAAATGGTTCTAAAAAGGTCCTAATGGTTTTTGACAGTTCCAAAGAATTCTGAAGAGTTCTAAATAATTTTAAACAGTTCTAAATCATTGTGAAAAATTCTTAATGATTTTGAAGTATTCCAAATGGCTCTAAAACGGTATTAATGGGTTTAGACACTTCTAAAGAATTCTGAAGTGTTCTAAATAATTTTAAACAGTTCTAAATGATTCTGAAATATTGTAAATGATTCTGGAGCATTCTAAATGATTCTAAAACGTTCTAAATGAGTTTAGACAGTTCTAAAGAATTCTGAAGAGTTCTAAATAATTTTAAACAGTTCTAAATCATTGTGAAACATTGTAAATGATTTTGGAGCATTCCAAATGGTTCTAAAACGGTATTAATGGTTTTAGTCAGTTCTAAAGAATTCTGAAGTGTTCTAAATAATTTTAAACAGTTCTAAATGATTCTGAAATATTGTAAATGATTCTGGAGCATTCTAAATGAATTTAAAACGTTCTAAATGCGTTTAGACAGTTCTAAAGAATTCTGAAGTGTTTTAAATAATTTTAAACAGTTCTAAATGATTCTGAAATATTGTAAATGATTCTGGAGCATTATAAATGAATTTAAAACGTTCTAAATGCGTTTAGACAGTTCTAAAGAATTCTGAAGTGTTCTAAATAATTTTAAACCGTTATAAATGATTCTGAAATATTGTAAATGATTCTGGAGCATTCTAAATGAATTTAAAACGTTCTAAATGCGTTTAGACAGTTCTAAAGAATTCTGAAGTGTTCTAAATAATTTTAAACAGTTCTAAATCATTGTGAAATATTGTAAATGATTCTGGAGCCTTATAAATGAATTTAAAACGTTCTAAATAAGTTTAGACAGTTCTTAAGAATTCTGAATTGATCTAAATAATTTTAAACCGTTCTAAATGATTCTGAAATATTGTAAATGATTCTGGAGCATTCTAAATAAATTTAAAACGTTCTGAATGCGTTTAGTCAGTTCTAAAGAATTCTGAAGAGTTCTAAATAATTTTAAACAGTTCTAAATCATTGTGAAAAATTCTTAATGATTTTGGAGCATTCCAAATGGCTCTAAAACGGTCTTAATGGGTTTAGACAGTTCTAAAGAATTCTGAAGTGTTCTAAATAATTTTAGACTGTTCTAAATGATTCTGAAATATTGTAAATGATTTTGGAGCATTCCAAATGGCTCTAAAACGGTCTAATGAGTTTAGACAGTTCTAAAGAATTCTGAAGTGTTCTAAATAATTTTAGACAGTTCTAAATGATTCTGAAATATTGTAAATGATTCTGGAGCCTTATAAATGAATTTAAAACGTTCTAAATAAGTTTAGACAGTTCTAAAGAATTCTGAATTGAATAAATGATTCTGGAGCATTATAAATGAATTTAACACGTTCTAAATGAGTTTATATAGTTCTAAATCATTGTGAAATATTGTAAATGATTTTGGAGCATTCCAAATGGTTCTAAAAAGGTCCTAATGGTTTTAGTCAGTTCTAAAGAATTCTGAAGAGTTCTAAATAATTTTAAACAGTTCTAAATCATTGTGAAAAATTCTTAATGATTTAGGAGCATTCCAAATGGCTCTAAAACGGTATTAATGGTTTTAGTCAGTTCTAAAGAATTCTGAAGTGTTCTAAATAATTTTAAACAGTTCTAAATCATTGTGAAATTTTGTAAATGATTTTGGAGCATTCCAAATGGCTCTAAAAAGGTCTTAATGGGTTTAGACAGTTCTAAAGAATTCTGAAGTTTTCTAAACAATTTTAAACAGTTCTAAATGATTCTGAAATATTGTAAATGATTCTGGAGCATTCTAAATGAATTTAAAACGTTCTAAATGCGTTTAGATAGTTCTAAAGAATTCTGAATTGTTCTAAATAATTTTAAACCGTTCTAAATGATTCTGAAATATTGTAAATGATTCTGGAGCATTCTAAATGAATTTAAAACGTTCTAAATGCGTTTAGACAGTTCTAAAGAATTCTGAAGTGTTCTAAATAATTTTAAACAGTTCTAAATTATTGTGAAATATTGTAAATGATTCTGGAGCCTTATAAATGAATTTAAAACGTTCTAAATAAGTTTAAACAGTTCTTAAGAATTCTGAATTGTTCTAAATAATTTTAGACAGTTCTAAATGATTCTGAAATATTGTAAATGATTTTGGAGCATTCCAAATGGTTCTAAAAAGGTCCTAATGGTTTTTGACAGTTCCAAAGAATTCTGAAGAGTTCTAAATAATTTTAAACAGTTCTAAATCATTGTGAAAAATTCTTAATGATTTTGAAGTATTCCAAATGGCTCTAAAACGGTATTAATGGGTTTAGACACTTCTAAAGAATTCTGAAGTGTTCTAAATAATTTTAAACAGTTCTAAATGATTCTGAAATATTGTAAATGATTCTGGAGCATTCTAAATGATTCTAAAACGTTCTAAATGAGTTTAGACAGTTCTAAAGAATTCTGAAGAGTTCTAAATAATTTTAAACAGTTCTAAATCATTGTGAAACATTGTAAATGATTTTGGAGCATTCCAAATGGTTCTAAAACGGTATTAATGGTTTTAGTCAGTTCTAAAGAATTCTGAAGTGTTCTAAATAATTTTAAACAGTTCTAAATGATTCTGAAATATTGTAAATGATTCTGGAGCATTCTAAATGAATTTAAAACGTTCTAAATGCGTTTAGACAGTTCTAAAGAATTCTGAAGTGTTCTAAATAATTTTAAACCGTTATAAATGATTCTGAAATATTGTAAATGATTCTGGAGCATTCTAAATGAATTTAAAACGTTCTAAATGCGTTTAGACAGTTCTAAAGAATTCTGAAGTGTTTTAAATAATTTTAAACAGTTCTAAATGATTCTGAAATATTGTAAATGATTCTGGAGCATTATAAATGAATTTAAAACGTTCTAAATGCGTTTAGACAGTTCTAAAGAATTCTGAAGTGTTCTAAATAATTTTAAACCGTTATAAATGATTCTGAAATATTGTAAATGATTCTGGAGCATTCTAAATGAATTTAAAACGTTCTAAATGCGTTTAGACAGTTCTAAAGAATTCTGAAGTGTTCTAAATAATTTTAAACAGTTCTAAATCATTGTGAAATATTGTAAATGATTCTGGAGCCTTATAAATGAATTTAAAACGTTCTAAATAAGTTTAGACAGTTCTTAAGAATTCTGAATTGATCTAAATAATTTTAAACCGTTCTAAATGATTCTGAAATATTGTAAATGATTCTGGAGCATTCTAAATAAATTTAAAACGTTCTGAATGCGTTTAGTCAGTTCTAAAGAATTCTGAAGAGTTCTAAATAATTTTAAACAGTTCTAAATCATTGTGAAAAATTCTTAATGATTTTGGAGCATTCCAAATGGCTCTAAAACGGTCTTAATGGGTTTAGACAGTTCTAAAGAATTCTGAAGTGTTCTAAATAATTTTAGACTGTTCTAAATGATTCTGAAATATTGTAAATGATTTTGGAGCATTCCAAATGGCTCTAAAACGGTCTAATGAGTTTAGACAGTTCTAAAGAATTCTGAAGTGTTCTAAATAATTTTAGACAGTTCTAAATGATTCTGAAATATTGTAAATGATTCTGGAGCCTTATAAATGAATTTAAAACGTTCTAAATAAGTTTAGACAGTTCTAAAGAATTCTGAATTGTTCTAAACAATTTTAAACCGTTCAAAATGATTCTGAAATATTGTAAATGATTCTGGAGCATTATAAATGAATTTAACACGTTCTAAATGAGTTTATATAGTTCTAAATCATTGTGAAATATTGTAAATGATTTTGGAGCATTCCAAATGGTTCTAAAAAGGTCCTAATGGTTTTAGTCAGTTCTAAAGAATTCTGAAGAGTTCTAAATAATTTTAAACAGTTCTAAATCATTGTGAAAAATTCTTAATGATTTAGGAGCATTCCAAATGGCTCTAAAACGGTATTAATGGTTTTAGTCAGTTCTAAAGAATTCTGAAGTGTTCTAAATAATTTTAAACAGTTCTAAATCATTGTGAAATTTTGTAAATGATTTTGGAGCATTCCAAATGGCTCTAAAAAGGTCTTAATGGGTTTAGACAGTTCTAAAGAATTCTGAAGTTTTCTAAACAATTTTAAACAGTTCTAAATGATTCTGAAATATTGTAAATGATTCTGGAGCATTCTAAATGAATTTAAAACGTTCTAAATGCGTTTAGATAGTTCTAAAGAATTCTGAAGTGTTTTAAATAATTTTAAACAGTTCTAAATGATTCTAAAATATTCTAAATGATTCTGGAGCATTGTAAATGAATTTAAAACGTTCTAAATGGGTTTAGACAGTTCTAAAGAATTCTGAAGTTTTCTAAATAATTTTAAACAGTTCTAAATGATTTTGAAATATTGTAAATGATTTTGGAGCATTCCAAATGGTTCTAAAAAGGTCCTAATGGTTTTTGACAGTTCTAAAGAATTCTGAAGAGTTCTAAATAATTTTAAACAGTTCTAAATCATTGTGAAAAATTCTTAATGATTTTGGAGCATTCCAAATGGCTCTAAAACGGTCTTAATGGGTTTAGACAGTTCTAAAGAATTCTAAAGTGTTCTAAATAATTTTAGACAGTTCTAAATGATTCTGAAATATTGTAAATGATTTTGGAGCATTCCAAATGATTCTAAAACGTTCTAAATGGGTTTAGACAGTTCTAAAAAATTCTGAAGAGTTCTAAATAATTTTAAACAGTTCTAAATTATTGTGAAACCTTTTAAATGATTTTGGAGCATTCCAAATGGCTCTAAAACGGTATTAATGGTTTTAGTCAGTTCTAAAGAATTCTGAAGTTTTCTAAACAATTTTAAACAGTTCTAAATGATTCTGAAATATTGTAAATGATTCTGGAGCATTCCAAATGGCTCTAAAAAGGTCTTAATGGGTTTAGACAGTTCTAAAGAATTCTGAAGTTTTCTAAACAATTTTAAACAGTTCTAAATGATTCTGAAATATTGTAAATGATTCTGGAGCATTCTAAATGAATTTAAAACGTTCTAAATTAGTTTAGACAGTTCTAAAGAATTCTGAAGTGTTTTAAATAATTTTAAACAGTTCTAAATGATTCTAAAATATTCTAAATGATTCTGGAGCATTGTAAATTAATTTAAAACGTTCTAAATGGGTTTAGACAGTTCTAAAGAATTCTGAAGTTTTCTAAATAATTTTAAACAGTTCTAAATGATTCTGAAATATTGTAAATGATTCTGGAGCATTCTAAATGAATTTATAACGTTCTAAATGCGTTTAGACAGTTCTAAAGAATTCTGAAGTGTTCTAAATAATTTTAGACAGTTCTAAATGATTCTGAAATATTGTAAATGATTTTGGAGCATTCCAAATGGCTCTAAAACGGTCTAATGAGTTTAGACAGTTCTAAAGAATTCTGAAGTGTTCTAAATAATTTTAGACAGTTCTAAATGATTCTGAAATATTGTAAATGATTCTGGAGCCTTATAAATGAATTTAAAACGTTCTAAATAAGTTTAGACAGTTCTTAAGAATTCTGAATTGTTCTAAATAATTTTAAACCGTTCTAAATGATTCTGAAATATTGTAAATGATTCTGGAGCATTCTAAATGAATTTAAAACGTTCTAAATGCGTTTAGACAGTTCTAAAGAATTCTGAAGTGTTTTAAATAATTTTAAACAGTTCTAAATGATTATGAAATATTGTAAATGATTCTGGAGCATTATAAATGAATTTAAAACGTTCTAAATGCGTTTAGACAGTTCTAAAGAATTCTGAAGTGTTCTAAATAATTTTAAACCGCTCTAAATGATTCTGAAATATTGTAAATGATTCTGGAGCATTCTAAATGAATTTAAAACCTTCAAAATGCGTTTAGACAGTTCTAAAACATTCTGAAGAGTTCTAAAGAATTTTAAACAGTTCTAAATCATTGTGAAAAATTCTTAATGATTTTGGAGCATTCCAAATGGCTCTAAAACGGTCTTAATGGGTTTAGACAGTTCTAAAGAATTCTGAAGTGTTCTAAATAATTTTAGACAGTTCTAAATGATTCTGAAATATTATAAATGATTTTGGAGCATTCCAAATGGCTCTAAAACGGTCTAATGAGTTTAGACAGTTCTAAAGAATTCTGAAGTGTTCTAAATAATTTTAGACAGTTCTAAATGATTCTGAAATATTGTAAATGATTCTGGAGCCTTATAAATGAATTTAAAACGTTCTAAATAAGTTTAGACAGTTCTAAAGAATTCTGAATTGTTCTAAATAATTTTAAACCGTTCTAAATGATTCTGAAATATTGTAAATGATTCTGGAGCATTATAAATGAATTTAACACGTTCTAAATGAGTTTCTATAGTTCTAAATCATTGTGAAATATTGTAAATGATTTTGGAGCATTCCAAATAGTTCTAAAAAGGGTCTAATGGTTTTAGTCAGTTCTAAAGAATTCTGAAGTGTTCTAAATAATTTTAAACAGTTCTAAATCATTGTGAAATTTTGTAAATGATTTTGGAGCATTCCAAATGGCTCTAAAAAGGTCTTAATGGGTTTAGACAGTTCTAAAGAATTCTGAAGTTTTCTAAACAATTTTAAACAGTTCTAAATGATTCTGAAATATTGTAAATGATTCTGGAGCATTCTAAATGAATTTAAAACGTTCTAAATGCGTTTAGACAGTTCTAAAGAATTCTGAAGTGTTTTAAATAATTTTAAACAGTTCTAAATGATTCTAAAATATTCTAAATGATTCTGGAGCATTGTAAATGAATTTAAAACGTTCTAAATGGGTTTAGACAGTTCCAAAGAATTCTGAAGTTTTCTAAATAATTTTAAATAGTTCTAAATGATTCTGAAATATTGTAAATGATTCTGGAGCATTCTAAATGAATTTAAAACGTTCTTAATGGGTTTAGACAGTTCTAAAGAATTCTGAAGTGTTCTAAATAATTTTAGACAGTTCTAAATGATTCTGAAATATTATAAATGATTTTGGAGCATTCCAAATGGCTCTAAAACGGTCTAATGAGTTTAGACAGTTCTAAAGAATTCTGAAGTGTTCTAAATAATTTTAGACAGTTCTAAATGATTCTGAAATATTGTAAATGATTCTGGAGCCTTATAAATGAATTTAAAACGTTCTAAATAAGTTTAGACAGTTCTAAAGAATTCTGAATTGTTCTAAATAATTTTAAACCGTTCTAAATGATTCTGAAATATTGTAAATGATTCTGGAGCATTATAAATGAATTTAACACGTTCTAAATGAGTTTCTATAGTTCTAAATCATTGTGAAATATTGTAAATGATTTTGGAGCATTCCAAATGGTTCTAAAAAGGTTCTAATGGTTTTAGTCAGTTCTAAAGAATTCTGAAGTGTTCTAAATAATTTTAAACAGTTCTAAATCATTGTGAAATTTTGTAAATGATTTTGGAGCATTCCAAATGGCTCTAAAAAGGTCTTAATGGGTTTAGACAGTTCTAAAGAATTCTGAAGTTTTCTAAACAATTTTAAACAGTTCTAAATGATTCTGAAATATTGTAAATGATTCTGGAGCATTCTAAATGAATTTAAAACGTTCTAAATGCGTTTAGACAGTTCTAAAGAATTCTGAAGTGTTTTAAATAATTTTAAACAGTTCTAAATGATTCTAAAATATTCTAAATGATTCTAGAGCATTGTAAATGAATTTAAAACGTTCTAAATGGGTTTAGACAGTTCCAAAGAATTCTGAAGTTTTCTAAATAATTTTAAATAGTTCTAAATGATTCTGAAATATTGTAAATGATTCTGGAGCATTCTAAATGAATTTAAAACGTTCTAAATGCGTTTAGACAGTTCTAAAGAATTCTGAAGTGTTCTAAATAATTTTAAACCGTTCTAAATGATTCTGAAATATTGTAAATGATTCTGGAGCATTCTAAATGAATTTAAAACCTTCAAAATGCGTTTAGACAGTTCTAAAACATTCTGAAGTGTTCTAAATAATTTTAAACAGTTTTAAATGATTCTGAAATATTGTAAATGATTCTGGAGCATTCTAAATGATTCTAAAACGTTCTAAATGGGTTTAGACAGTTCTAAAAAATTCTGATGAGTTCCAAATGATTTTAAACAGTTCTAAATTATTGTGAAACCTTTTAAATGATTTTAGAGCATTCCAAATGGTTCTAAAAAGGTCTTAATGGTTTTAGACAGTTCTAAAGAATTCTGAAGTATTCTAAATAATTTTAGACAGTTCTAAATGATTCTGATATATTGTAAATGATTCTGGAGCATTATAAATGAATTTAAAACGTTCTAAATTAGTTTAGACAGTTCTAAAGAATTCTGAATTATGGGATCTGGCAGTAATACACGCTATTAACTCAAACGTCTTTACTATTCTCATAAAATATTGTCCACACAACGCTCACACAAAGAACTCTCATAAAATATTGTCCACAATTGCTTTCCAATCGCCACCGTCGTTACGTCGTTGTTCCCGTCGCGTCGTGTTCTCCTCTCTCTGACTTCTCCCGTCGTCGATCCGCCGTCCCGACACACAGGAGCGGTGCGACCCTCTCTGACTGGAACCACAGAGGCGGTACGGCCCCCGATCAGATCCCACAACTCGGCCGTCCTGCGAGCCTGCGGTCCCCGCTGGCGTCCTCTATTTCGTCGTTCCTTAACTTTCGTCGTTTCTCGTTCGTTTTTAAATTTTCGTCGTTTCTTTTTACTATTTTTCGTCGTTTCTTTTTACTATTTTTCGTCGTTTCTTTTTACTAATTTTCGTCGTTTCTTTTTAAATTTTCGTCGTTTCTTTTTACTATTTTTCGTCGTTTCTTTTTACTATTTTTCGTCGTTTCTTTTTACTATTTTTCGTCGTTTCTTTTTACTATTTTTCGTCGTTTCTTTTTACTATTTTTCGTCGTTTCTTTTTACTATTTTTCGTCGTTTCTTATTAGTAATTTTCGTCGTTTCTTTTTACTAATTTTCGTCGTTTTCTTGATTCTCGTTGTCGTCTTCCTGATTCTCGTCGTCGTCTTCCTGATTCTCGTCGTCGTCTATTAGTGTCCACGGTTTTATGTACTCGCTGCATGTCGAAGTACATACTGGTCCCTCATGGCAACCAATTTTTTCAACGTCATATGTATCGTTCGTTTTTTCCTTGATAATACGATAAGGACCCAAATATTTAGGTTTAAGTTTTAATCCTGGTCCCATTTGAGTACGCTTTATGGCCACTATGTCGCCAATTTTATACTTCCTTGTCAATTTTCGTTTTCTATTGAATGCGTCACGATTTTCTTTCTGCGTCTTCGCTATTTGTATATGAGCCGCTTTTCGTAATTCCTCTCTATCCTGCTCGAATTATCTTAGTAGCTCCTCTTCTATTATTTCTTGTATTTTTACATCCTCACTTCTTCTCATTCTTACTCCAGTTAGCAACTCGAATGGTGTTCGTCCGATCCCACGTTGATATGTCGAATTAATAATTTGCTGAACTCCACTTACATGAGTATACCATTTTGCAGGGTTATCTATAGACAACTTCGTTAGAACATTAATTAAAGTGGAATTGACTCGTTCAATTTGTCCGTTGCTTCTTGGCAGACCCGTAGTTATTTTAAAATGCTTTATATTTTCATTCCTGCAGTACTCTTCGAATTCATTTGAAGTAAATGCGGTACCCCGATCGCTAATTATTACAGCTGGATTTCCAAAAAGTACCTTCTGTTGGTTAAGCTTTGTAATAACTTCATGCGTCGTAGTGGACTTCGTAGGGTAAAGCCATATGAACTTTGAAAAGCTGTCCGTGACTGCAAGTATGTGCTTATAATTCTTGTTCGTGGATTCCAAGGGTCCTAAATGGTCTATGTGATATGTATGTAAAGGAATATCTTCTTTTCGTAATGGATGCAAAAATCCTTCTTGTTTACCTCTTTTCCTATTGCTCATGATGCATGGGACACAACAAGCTATTATTCTTTCTATCTTCCCCCTAAGCTTAGGTATGAAGTACTCATTTTTAACGGTCTCTTCGGTTTTTCGTACTGAGAAGTGTCCTTCGTCGTGAATGGTTTTTATTATTTCTGTTTGCATGAGCTTTGGTACCACTAGAAGTTCTCGATTTTCGTGTAGTTTGTATACAATGTTACTTCTTAGGATATAATCTTTGTATGGCTTCGTCGACAGAATCTCTTTAATGGCTGCTATTTCGTCGTCACCATCCTGAGCATGTTTAATTTTAGCTACTATACTGTCCTCCATTGTTATCTGCATGATTGGGTATCGGCTCAAAGCATCGACATGCTTCATTCTGTTACCAGCACGATGTTCTATGACGTAATCATATTCTTCTAACATAAGCGCCCACCTTGCAATTTTTGTAGTTATATCCTTTTTCTCCATTGTTTTGGTAAAAGCTGCACAGTCTGTTATTATTTTAAATTTGAACCCCAGGAGATAATTTCTAAATTTCTTGAGCGCTTCTATCACAGCCAGAACCTCCAATTCGTAGCTGCAATATTTCTGTTCTGTACTCGTCGTTTTTTTACTCATAAAGTACACTGGATGCATTGCATTATCATTGTAAGATCTTTGTAGGAGGATAGCTCCGTAACCATATTTTGACGCATCTGTATGCACTTCGGTTTCACTTCCCTGTCTGAAAATACTTAATACCGGTTTGTTGGTTAAGGCGTCTTTCAAGTTGTTAAAAGCTTCTTTTTCCCTCGTTCCCCACTCAAAAGTTGCTTCTTTTTTAAGAAGATCCGTCAAAGGCCGTGCTATAAGCGAATAATTAAAGATGAACTTTCTAAAGTAATTTGTTAATCCCAGGAAGCTTTGAAGATGTTTTATGGTTTTGGGTGCCGGAAAATTCACTACTGCTTTTGTCTTAAGTTCCGAAGGGTACAATTTACCGTTTTCGATGATATGACCCAAAAATTCTATGCGTCGTCTCATGATACTACATTTTTTCTTATTAATTTTTAGTCCGTAGTCTCGGCATGTTTTTAATACAATCTCAAGTTTTTGGACTGCCTCTTCCTCGCTAGAGCTGGGTATTATGAGATCGTCCATGTAAGGCAAAACTGTTCCAGAATTTATCAGAGGTTGAAAAGTTAGATTTATGAATCTTTGGAACACCGATGGGGAATTGCATAAGCCGAATGGTACCCTCCTGAATTGATATTGACCACTATCCGTTACGAATGAGGTATATTTACGGCTCTCCTCCTCTACACCCACATGAAAGAACCCATTCTTCAGATCCAATGTAGAAAATATTTTCGCGTCTTGCAATTTATCCAATTGATCCTCTATCAGCGGAAGAGGATACCGGTCCTTTACCAGTATCTTATTGATCCTCCTATAATCAATACAAAGTCTTGGCGAGCCATCCTTCTTACGCGCTACTATTACTTGGCTAGTCCATTCCGATGTGCAAGGTTCGATTATTCCGTCCTTAAGCCACTCCTCTATCTGATCACTAACGATTTTTCTTTCAGAGAAAGGAAGCCGTCGAGGGTTCTGATGAATTGGTTCGTCGTTTTTAACTATAAGTTTCATTTCCAAATTCGTTTTTTTAATTTTATTTGGCTGATAGTTCAAAAGTAACAGATTAGCTTCCCTGACAAATTCAGTTTCTTCGGGTATTTTTTCTGAACGCTCTTTAGATATATCAATCTTCATTATTAAATATTCCTCGTCGTTTCTGGTAATTCTAACTCCATCTTTATTTATGACAAGTTCTGTTTATTTGAGCAGGTCGTTTCCCAGTATAGCGTCGTAATTCATCATTCCCGATGGTACAATGAAAAAATGTGTTGCAAACATCTGGTCATCAATTTCCAATCTGCATGCCAAACGTCCTATTGTAGTTATTTCTGATCCACCAAATCCGTTTAGTATAATGTTGTCATCTGTCTTGGGCAATCCCATAGTCTCGTACAAACTCTGGCTGACCAAATTGACTTGACTCCCCGTATCGACCAAAGCGTTGCATTTAACGTCGCCTATTTGAATAATTTTCAGCAACTGACCCCGTTCTTTGGAAGAAACATTGTTGATTTCATTTACGTTGCCGCTTTTAGTAACAGCTGGGCTGGTTCTTGCTATTCCTGCACCCCTAGTCGAGTTGGGACAGTTGGCACTTTTATGACCAAATTGGTCACATCCAAAGCATTTAAGTCCGACCGATCTATGTCTACAGTCCATTGATTTGTGCCCATTTTTTCCACAGTTATAACACTTAAACTGCGACCTTTGCGATAATCCAGACCCGCTTGCGTTGCTATTCTGATTCATTCTATTTTGATGAACATTCTGGGCGGTACCCTGTTCCCTATTATGGAAAAATTCGGTTCTCTTATTCTTCATCGTGTTGTATATGTTTAGTTTTTGCTTGAATTCAGAAACACTGGCTGCTCCGTAAAGTATAGCTTTGTTTGCCTGATTATCGTGTATTCCATCTATGACATATTGAATTAAGGCCTCGCCTTCGATGTAGCCCCTACTAGCAATCTCTTTCATTATTAAAAAATATTCTTGCACACCTTCGTTTCGACGCATCTTCCGTTCCGATAATGATCTATGCATTTGTGCACTGCTAACCCTTGATGAGAATTCCTTCTTAAGTGCCTCTTTCAACGAAACCCATGACTTTATATTTTTCTCCCCGTCAACAAACAACTTGGCTAACCCCGTTAACGACTTTTTGGCAAATATAAATGCGTGCAGATCACTCCAATTTAAGAGCGAAATAGAATTTTCAAAGTCCTCGATCCATCTCTCCACACAATATTTGTCGGTACCATCAAAAGGTTTGATCGAATCCTTTACATCTCGAAAACTTATTGAAAACGCCACTGGTGGACCATTGGTTAGCTGTGGATTTGTTCCATGATGTCCATATGGCTGCGGCACACGAACTGGACCTGACTGTTGTGGTAAATGAAACGAAGTCGGCCGCATAGGGTTTCGAACAGCAGGATTATGAATATTAGTACGCGCACCTGTCGATCTATTCGTAATAAGCCTCGATTGAACACCAACCGTTTCGCGAAAATTTTCTTCCAATCCACCAAGCCCCTCATCACCCGCGTGCCCGTAAGAACCGTCCGTCAATATCGCGTCCCGCGCTTGCGACTCGTCAGTATCATACTCGTCGTCCGTTTCCCTGTCGTTTTGTAACAACGAACGTAACTGCTGTAGGTCTGTTAATATGTCGCAAATTGCCTTAGCCAAATTGTCCTTATTTACTTCGTTATAATTGACGCACAAAACACACGCGATTGTTATTAAATCGTTCATTGAAAAGTTTTCGTCGATAAATTTCAGTTTATTATTATATTCAAGAGAGTCTGTTTCAAAATTGAATCCCCCGAACTCGCGCAACCGTTTTCTATTGTTTCTGTCACCGTCACTTTCGTATATCAGCTTGTGTAGCACCCGAATTATTTTTATCGGCGCAGATTTAATATAGTCTTTCATACTTGGAATGCTGCCTAGAATCATTTTGCTTCGAAATAATAGTCCAACAGTACGAATCGCGGTTCAGGGTCAATTTCGGGGGTCCACCGATAATCCGTAATTTTAACGACCTTTTAATGAGGGTCTCTCGGCAGGAGGTAACCGATCTCACTATCGCAGTGCGGTGGCAAAAATTGCAAACGGGGAAAATATTCTTATAAAATAATTTAATTTAGTTTTTGCTTTATTTATTTTTCGTTGTGAGTCGTCGTGTATTTTAAGATCGTTAGTTACTACCTAAAATTATTATTAGTCCCAAATTAATGATGTGAGATATTTCTTTAGACAATATTTGTAATATAAAGATACGTTTTATCATTTATTATAGCTTATTATTATAAGTGTTTCTATTTGTTCAATAATATTGTGGCCCTGAAAAGGGCCGTTTGAAAATGATCCAATTTTTTAAATTGCGAAAAAAAGGTGATGTGCCCGAATGAAACATTGGAACATTTCTTCGGGTGTCATATGTTGGGATCGCCACATGTACATGTGTGTCCGCGGATCGTCGGGATTGACAAAATTTTGGGAGTGGTTAACTGTATCGTTTAAATTTAAATTTAAATAACCTAGGATACCGGCACGATACAGTTAACCACTCCCAAAATTTTGTCAATCCCGACGATCCGCGGACACACACGCAAAATATCGAAGCGAAATGGTCTTTCATTAAACGAGACTTAAGAAGAAGATATGGAAAAATTTCCTCCCATGATGAAATCTTAATGGAGTACATGTGGCGATCCCAACAAACGACACCCGAGGAAATGTTCCAATGTTTCGTTCGGGCACATCACCTTTTTTTCCCAATTTAAAAAATTGGATCATTTTCAAACGGCCCTTTTCAGGGCCACAATATTATTGAACAAATAGAAACACTTATAATAATAAGCTATAATAAATGATAAAACGTATCTTTATATTACAAATATTGTCTAAAGAAATATCTCACATCATTAATTTGGGACTAATAATAATTTTAGGTAATTGTATTACATAGCTTACATTTATCAGAGTAACTAACGATCTTAAAATACACGACGACTCATAACGAAAAATAAATAAAGCAAAAACTAAATTAAATTATTTTATAAGAATATTTTCCCCGTTTGCAATTTTTGCCACCGCACTGCGATAGTGAGATCGGTTACCTCCTGCCGAGAGACCCTCATTAAAAGGTCGTTAAAATTACGGATTATCGGTGGACCCCCGAAATTGTACTCCAACCCGAATCGCGAACAATATTTGCGTCACAATTTCGAAAAACGAAAAAAAAAGAGTACTAATAAAAAATTGGAACAACCTTACCGAAAGTAGTCGTACAACCGTAGTTTTACCGTGAGCGTCTTTCGTCGTCAGCTGTCCGCTTCGCGCACACCGATTGGTCGATTCGATGGCAAGACAACCGTAGTCTCTCGTGTTATCCTGCGTCTCCACGCGCCGGCAAGTTTTCGGTACTTCACAGTCTTCACACTAGTTCACACAGTTTTTGAGGCGATTTCACAATACAATTTATGAACCTACTGCCCACAATGATCCCAACACGCATTAAAATGCTAGAATTGTTGCACTATTCACAGCAGTACAGCACACAGCACTCGTTTAATAATTTAACTCACTAAACCTTACATGAAAGAACCGGTCGAGCCCCCAATTTTATGGGATCTAGCAGTAATAGAATTAAATTCAGCTCAGTTGAATACAGCTGTAAAAATGCGCACAGACGAAACTAAAGAGATAGGCGTGGTTTTACCCCAAAAGTATGACCGGCGAACCATCCACAGTATACCCGATAACAGCGAAGGTCGAGTCGGGGTTTATTTGTAATTCATTATTTGTTATTTGCATCGAAAACATCGGCTGAGCCCAGCCTCTTTTATGATGTTGTGCGCGAAAAAACACGTGGTGTATTCAACTAAGCTGAATTTAACTGTACACGCTATTAACTCAAACGTCTTTACTATTCTCATAAAATATTGTCCACACAAGGCTCACACAAAGAACTCTCATAAAATATTGTCCACAATTGCTTTCCAATCGCCACCGTCGTTACGTCGTTGTTCCCGTCGCGTCGTGTTCCCTTCTCTCTGACTTCTCCCGTCGTCGATCCGCCGTCCCGACATACAGGAGCGGTGCGACCCTCTCTGACTGGTACCACAGAGGCGGTACGGCCCCCGATCAGATCCCACAGAATTGTTCTAAATAATTTTAAACCGTTCTAAATGACTCTGAAATATTGTAAATGATTCTGGAGCAATATAAATGAATTTAACACGTTCTAAATGAGTTTGTATAGTTCTAAATCATTGTGAAATATTGTAAATGATTTTGGAGCATTCCAAATGGTTCTAAAAAGGTCCTAATGGTTTTAGTCAGTTCTAAAGAATTCTGAAGATTTCTAAATAATTTTAAACAGTTCTAAATCATTGTGAAAAATTCTTAATGATTTTGGAGCATTCCAAATGGCTCTAAAACGGTATTAATGGTTTTAGTCAGTTCTAAAGAATTCTGAAGTGTTCTAAATAATTTTAAACAGTTCTAAATCATTGTGAAATTTTGTAAATGATTTTGGAGCATTCCAAATGGCTCTAAAAAGGTCTTAATGGGTTTAGACAGTTCTAAAAAATTCTGAAGTTTTCTAAACAATTTTAAACAGTTCTAAATGATTCTGAAATATTGTAAATGATTCTGGAGCATTCTAAATGAATTTAAAACGTTCTAAATGCGTTTAGACAGTTCTAAAGAATTCTGAAGTGTTTTAAATAATTTTAAACAGTTCTAAATGATTCTAAAATATTCTAAATGATTCTGGAGCATTGTAAATGAATTTAAAACGTTCTAAATGGGTTTAGACAGTTCTAAAGAATTCTGAAGTTTTCTAAATAATTTTAAACCGTTCTAAATGATTCTGAAATATTGTAAATGATTCTGGAGCATTCTAAATGAATTTAAAACCTTCAAAATGCGTTTAGACAGTTCTAAAACATTCTGAAGTGTTCTAAATAATTTTAAACAGTTTTAAATGATTCTGAAATATTGTAAATGATTCTGGAGCATTCTAAATGATTCTAAAACGTTCTAAATGGGTTTAGACAGTTCTAAAGAATTCTGAAGAGTTCTAAATAATTTTAAACAGTTCTAAATTATTGTGAAACCTTTTAAATGATTTTGGAGCATTCCAAATGGTTCTAAAAAGGTCTTAATGGTTTTAGACAGTTCTAAAGAATTCTGAAGTATTCTAAATAATTTTAGACAGTTCTAAATGATTCTGTAATATTGTAAATGATTCTGGAGCATTATAAATGAATTTTAAACGTTCTAAATAAGTTTAGACAGTTCTAAAGAATTCTGAATTGTTCTAAATAATTTTAAACAGTTTTAAATGATTCTGAAATATTGTAAATGATTCTGGAGCATTCTAAATGATTCTAAAACGTTCTAAATGGGTTTAGACAGTTCTAAAGAATTCTGAAGAGTTCTAAATAATTTTAAACAGTTCTAAATTATTGTGAAACCTTTTAAATGATTTTGGAGCATTCCAAATGGTTCTAAAAAGGTCTTAATGGTTTTAGACAGTTCTAAAGAATTCTGAAGTATTCTAAATAATTTTAGACAGTTCTAAATGATTTTGTTATATTGTAATTGATTCTGGAGCATTATAAATGAATTTAAAACGTTCTAAATAAGTTTAGACAGTTCTTAAGAATTCTGATTTGTTCTAAATAATTTTAAACCGTTCTAAATGATTCTGAAATATTGTAAATGATTCTGGAGCATTCTAAATGAATTTAAAACGTTCTAAATGCGTTTAGTCAGTTCTAAAGAATCCTGAAGAGTCCTAAATAATTTTAAACAGTTCTAAATCATTGTGAAAAATTCTTAATGATTTTGGAGCATTCCAAATGGCTCTAAAACGGTCTTAATGGGTTTAGACAGTTCTAAAGAATTCTGAAGTGTTCTAAATAATTTTAGACAGTTCTAAATGATTCTGAAATATTGTAAATGATTTTGGAGCATTCCAAATGGCTCTAAAACGGTCTTAATGGGTTTAGGCACTTCTAAAGAATTCTGAAGTGTTCTAAATAATTTTAAACCGTTCTAAATGATTCTGAAATATTGTAAATGATTCTGAAGCAATCTAAATGAATTTAAAACCTTCAAAATGCGTTTAGACAGTTCTAAAACATTCTGAAGTGTTCTAAATAATTTTAAACAGTTTTAAATGATTCTGAAATATTGTAAATGATTCTGGAGCATTCTAAATGATTCTAAAACGTTCTAAACGGGTTTAAACAGTTCTAAAGAATTCTGAAGTGTTCTAAATAATTTTAGACAGTTCTAAATGATTCTGAAATATTGTAAATGATTCTGGAGCATTATAAATGAATTTAACACGTTCTAAATGAGTTTATATAGTTCTAAATCATTGTGAAATATTGTAAATGATTTTGGAGCATTCCAAATGGTTCTAAAAAGGTCCTAATGGTTTTAGTCAGTTCTAAAGAATTCTGAAGAGATCTAAATAATTTTAAACAGTTCTAAATCATTGTGAAAAATTCTTAATGATTTTGGAGCATTCCAAATGGCTCTAAAACGATCTTAATGGGTTTAGACAGTTCTAAAGAATTCTGAAGTGTTCTAAATAATTTTAGACAGTTCTAAATGATTCTGAAATATTGTAAATGATTTTGGAGCATTCCAAATGGTTCTAAAATGGTCCTAACGGTTTTAGACAGTTCTAAATGATTCTGAATTATTGTAAATTATTCTGGAGCATTCCAAATGGCTCTAAAACGGTCTTGTAGTGAAAACAGACCTTTCTTAACTGAGGCTTTATTAAACAGAATGACAATAAAATGTGAATAACAATAAATAGCAACGAAATAAAAGATATTGTTACCCAGATACGGGTTAGTATTGATTATAAAGTATAAGTACGTTAGCATACTAAATACTTCACGTCATTCTCCCCGCCTGGCTAGAGAACATAATCGGCCAAGTATTTAGGCCTCTTCTTTTCCCGTTGTGAAACACGGTTCGATTTGACAGAAGTGTCAGAACCCGTAGATAGCGTAGATTTAAGGTTATATTTCTTCGGCGTCATGATTGTAGTATCAGCGGGATTTTCGGGGTCTTCGGGAAGATTTTCCGCAGTCTCACGTACCGAGCTAGGGACGTCTACATCGTTCTGTATACTGGGAGTAGGTGCGTCGCCAGAAGAATCCCCAGGTTCCAGAGTTTCTTCGCGAGAAATAAGCTGTTGCGACGGCGTGGGAGCCAGATGCCTAAGAGACACCGTCGTCTCCTTTCCATTCGGCAGCCGTACGTAGGCGAACTGAGGGTTCGCTTGTAGGAGTTCAACCTCTTCGACGCGAGGCTCGTACTTGTTACTCAGATTGTGGCGCCTGAGCAGCACCGGCCCCGGCGTAGACAACCATGTCGGCAGCGAAGTTCCGTTAGAAGAGCGCCGAGGATGGTCGAACATGCGCTCGTGGGGAGTAGCATTCGTGACAGTGCATAGTAAGGAACGTATGGAGTGGAGAGCATCGGGCAGGACTTGTTCCCATTGATTAGCCTTCAAATTTTTAGACCTTAGAGCCAGAGTTACGGTCACTGACCATTACCTCGGGGGTTATAGGGAGTGGTTCGGCTGGATGCAATGCCGCGGGCATCTAGGAAAGACTTGAATTCTTGCGACATGAAGGCCGTACCACGATCAGAATGGATGTAAGCGGGGGTGCCGAAGACTACGAAGATTCCGTTGAGGTGTCTGATGGCTTCAGAAGCGGAAGTATTCGAGCAGGGAAACGCAAAAGGGAACCGGGAGTATTCGTCCACCACGGTCAGCATGTATGGTTTCCCTGTAGAACTAGGCAAAGGCCCCTTGAAGTCGACGGTGAGTCTTTCAAAAGGCGATGTAGCTTTAATTAAAGTACCATGGAATTTCAGGAATCCCGGTTTGATCTCGGCGCATGTTTTACAAGCAGCGTTTATTTTCCGCACTTCATCCAATGAAACGGCTATGTTCTTCGACCGAAGCCAGTGATACATACGTGTGATTCCAGGATGGCATAGTGAAACGTGCATCTTGAGTAAGTCAGCGCCGCTAGTAAGCGAGGAACAGACTCTGGAGATAGCGTCGGCTGCCCTGTTGTGACAGCCGGGACGGTAGACGATGTCATATTTGTATGGCGACAGTTCCAGACGCCATCTTTGGATTTTGTCGTTTTTAACTTTTCCCAACCGTAGGTTGTCGAACATGAATGAAACGCTCTTCTGATCGGTTATGAGCTGAAAGTGTCGATTTAAGAGCAGATGCCGCCACTTCCTTATAGCTTCGACGATCGCATAAGCTTCTTTTTCCACAGACGAGTGCCTTCGTTCGCTACCAGAAAGAGTTCTGGAGAAGAAGGCCACCGGTTTTGAATTCTGTGAAAGAGTGGCGGCTATCGCGAAGTCGGAGTCCGTTTCTACAACTAGCAAGTCACTATCGTTTATGGTGCATACCACGGCAGCTGCGATATCCTCCTTGAGTGTTTTGAAGGCTTTCGAAGCTTCTTCAGAGAGGAGAAATGTGTCAGCGTGGGCCAACGGACGAACCTTCTTCGAAAAACGATGAATCCACCGGGAGTAGTGGGCGAACAGGCCAAGGATTCGACGAAGCCAAAATCATTTACAACATTTCACAATAATTTAGAACTGTATAAAATTATTTGCAACATTTCAGAATTCTTTAGAACTGTCTAAACCCCTTTAGAACGTTTTAGAACCATTTGAAATGGTCCAGAATCATTAGCAATATTTCAGAATAATTTAGAACTGTTTAAAAGTATTAAGAACACTTCAGAATCCTTTAGAACTGTCTAAACCCATTAAGAACGTTTTAAATTCATTTAGAATGCTCAAGAATTATTTGCAATATTAAGGGATCCTTTAGAACTGTATAAACCCATTAGGATCGTTTTGGAACCATTTGAAAGGCTCCAAAATCATTTACAACATATCACAATCATTTAGAACTGTTTAAAATTATTTGGAACACTTCAGAATACTTTAGAACTGTTTAAATTATTTAGAACACTTCAGAATTCTTTAGAACTTTCTAAACCCATTTAAAACGTTTTAGAATCATTTGGAAGGCTCCAAAATCATTTACAACATTTCACAATTATTTAGAACTGTCTAAACCCCTTTAGAACGTTTTAGAACCATTTGAAATGGTCCAGAATCATTAGCAATATTTCAGAATAATTTAGAACTGTTTAAAAGTATAAGGAACACTTCAGAATTATTTAGAACTGTCTTAACCCATTTAGAATGTTTTAAATTCATTTGGAATGCTCCAGAATCATTAGCAATATTTTGAAATCATTTAGAACTCTTTAAAATTATTTAGAACACTTCAGAATTCTTTAGAACTGTCTAAACCCATTAAGACCGTTTTAGAACCATTTGGAATGCTCCAAAATCATTTACAACATTTCACAATAATTTAGAACTGTACAATTATTTGGAACATTTCAGAATTCTTTAGAACTGTCTAAACCCCTTTAGAACGTTTTAGAACCATTTGAAATGGTCCAGAATCATTAGCAATATTTCAGAATAATTTAGAACTGTTTAAAAGTATTAAGAACACTTCAGAATCCTTTAGAACTGTCTAAACCCATTAAGAACGTTTTAAATTCATTTAGAATGCTCAAGAATTATTTGCAATATTAAGGGATCCTTTAGAACTGTATAAACCCATTAGGATCGTTTTAGAATCATTTGAAAGGCTCCAAAATCATTTACAACATATCACAATCATTTAGAACTGTTTAAAATTATTTGGAACACTTCAGAATACTTTAGAACTGTTTAAATTATTTAGAACACTTCAGAATCCTTTAGAACTGTCTAAACCCATTAAGAACGTTTTAAATTCATTTAGAATGCTCAAGAATCATTTGCAATATTCAGGAATCCTTTAGAACTGCTTAAACCCATTAAGACCGTTTTAGAAAAATTTGGAAGGCTCCAAAATCATTTACAATATTTCACAATCATTTAGAACTGTTTAAAATTATATAGAATACTTCAGAATACTTTAGAACTGTCTAAACCCATTAGGACCGTTTTAGACCCATTTGGAAGGCTCCAAAATCATTTACAATATTTCACAATCATTTAGAACTATTTAAAATTATAAAGAACACTTCAAAATCCTTTAGAACTGTCTAAACCCATTTAGAACGTTGTAAATTCATTTAGAATGCTCAAGAATCATTTGCAATATTCATGTTGAGTCGAAAAAACTACCCGTTAATTTCCACTCATCGTTTATTGAACATTTGTAATAGGTATTAAACAATATTAAATGAAACACGAGGCGGTCAAAAATCATAAAAAAATCGTACAGACAGCGTTACTACAACAACAAAAAAAAAACAAGTTCGGTTAACTTGACTTGTAACGCGACGTAAAGGGCCAGTCGGTTCCGTCCGACAAACGACGTCTGTCAACGTTGTCAAGAACGTCAAGTCACTAACGTCAAGAGTCCCGCGTTTTTGGCTGTAAGATGAATAATAACTTTCATCCGTATTTATGTACATTTGCACATTTTAACTAAGTTTGTTTCTCGTTTTACTCAGTCAATATTAAACGTTCACTATCCTGAAACTGTGATTGACCCCTTACATATGCCGAACCTCTAAATTTCAACCACCTTTTCCCACAACCCCTTACAAATTGGCGCCCAACTCTAGTGGCCATGTGTGAGTAAAAACTTTTGCAGTGAGTTCTAGGACAGTGTGTCATTCGACAGTTTGCAATTACGGCAACTAACCACGGTATTGTGAGTACGCTTTTATATTCTCCTTATTATTTTCGGCTAAATGAGCTCGCGCCAGGAGGATACGATGGAACATTCGGAGAGTGATTGCGGTAGCACCGGCTCGCGAGATGAGGACGGTCCCGACCCTAAAATGTCGCATGTACTAATGTCAAACAGTCAGTTAAAGATGTTACTCGACGGTATGAGGCAGTTGGCTGTGGATAATCAAAGTTTCAACACCACCGTGTTGCCATCACAGCCTTCGGGAAATTTTTCGAGGTGCAATAGCCGTTTCTCCGGTGTCAAATCCGACGATGTGGAGGCTTTCATCGATGCGATTTGCGTGTACAAAGAATGCGTCCAGATGAGTGACGAAAATGCTATTCGAGGTTTGTCGATGCTACTCGATGGACAAGCAGCTGTTTGGTGGCAGGGTACTAGGTCTGCGGTTGGAACCTGGAAATCTGTGTTGGATGCACTGCGTTATGCTTTTGGTAGAAGCATATCTGGTACCAAAATTTTCAAGGAACTTTTCTCAAAATGCCAAGATGATTCAGAGCCTACGGACGTGTTCGTTAACAATTGCAGAGCTTTACTTTCGCGCTTACCAACTGGTCCTAATGACCCAATTTTGCATGATAAATTTAAAATTGACATGATCTACAGTTTACTCTCTCGTAGAATTCGGGAACCATTATCCAGAAACGATATAACGTCTTTCGATGTACTCATCGCACGAGCTCGGTCCATTGAAGACTCTCTGACTGAGGATCGTCGATCGGGGCTTGAGGAAGCCTCACCAACCAACCCAAAATTTCGACCCAAATGTTCATTCTGTCATAATTTTGGGCACAATAAAGCTGAATGTAGAAAGTTTGCTGCGAGAAACCAGGGAACGGGACCTTCGACTAACGTTCGCACAACGCCCAGTAGGGGCGTCAATTCGGGCCCCGCATCTTCGACTATTGTGTGTTATGGCTGTAACACACCTGGCTTTATTCGGAGTAATTGTCCCACTTGCCGAGCAGCTTCGATGGCGCCTACATCAATAGGGTCCATCGCAACAACGGAACTTCTAATGGCGGATACGGATGATGCCACCCCCCGCCCAATTTTGCGCGTAAGTGTTTCCGGTTTGCAGGGCTATGCTTACGTTGATACGGGAGCTAAATGCTCGGTTGCTGGCCAAAGATTATTTCGACATCTCTTAAGTAAAAACGTAAACTACACCACCAAAGAAACCTGCCTCATCCTGGCTGATGGTGTACGTCGAACTGAGCTTGCCTACGTGTTTGAATGTCCTGTTACGGTGGAAGGTCGAATTTTCTCCACCAATTTTGTTGCTTTTCCCGAGCACACTGCTAGTAAAACATTGCTCGGAATTGACTTTATTAAAAGAGCAAATTTATTGATTAATATCCCACAAATGCAGTTTAGTTTTGTAGATGAGCCCTATGTCGCCTACCCGCTGAATTGTGAGCCGATCTCGTCGGGTACCCCGGTTAATCTCGTCGATCTTGAATTGAGGGTTGAAGAAGCATCGCATTTGACCGCTGGCGAGCGTACCCGTCTACAAACACTAGTCCTGGAAAATAAAGAAATATTCGATGAGTTGGGTGAACCCACCCCCTTCGCTGAACATAGTATAAAGCTAACAAGCGATACAATATCGGTACCTCCTTACCGGATGACTCCTCAAAAGACGGAAGCTCTTCAATGCGAGGTAAGAACCCTTCTGGAAAAGGGGATCATCGATGAATGCGAATCAGCATATGCTGCTCCCACCGTTCTTGTGCCAAAACGGGATGGCCATGCAATGGAGAATGTGCATTGATTATCGACGCTTGAACAACATCACAATTGCTGATAGGTACCCGCAACCCAGAATAGATGATTTGTTGCATGCTGCAACTCGTTCCAACTTCATGTCTACATTGGATCTACGAACTGGTTACCACCAAGTTTTGGTACGAGAGAATGACCGCGATTAAACAGCCTTCATAACGCCATTTGGTATGTATGTAGGTAGTAATTTATACTGATTACGATATAATATTTTATTTATGAACGGACTATAACATGTACATATCAGTTATAGGATTCCAATTAATTGTCTATATATAAAAATGATTGAAGTATATCTGATTGACATTATCATCGACGTCCCTATATATATTAAAAATTCTCAACAAATCTATTGTTTCGCGTTACTGAGTCGACGATCAGATGTCTTAGATTATCAACAATTATCTGCGAAATTATTAAAGAGTGAAGAATTCTAAATCTGACAATTAGCAAAATGAATTGAAACATGACTTCAAAATTATAACGTTGAGGTTATAGTATGTAGCGGATAACTACCGCTACATGTACCGTTTCAATAGAATGCCGTTTGGGCTGCGTAACGCGCCCGCAACGTTCCAGCGGTTAATCGATAGGTTTCGTAGTGGTTTGCTCGATATAACCATACTCGCATATCTGGATGACATGATAATCATTTCAGGAACTTTAGACGATCATATTCGTGATCTAAAAGCTGTTTTCGAAAGATTGAAGATCTTTAAGCTGTGTTTAAATAGAAAAAAATGCGTTTTCGACCGATCTTCAGTTAGATATTTGGGTCATTTAATTACGCCTACTGGAATTGCGGCTGACCCCGAGAAGATCGACGCTATCAAGAACATGAGACCTCCACGTACTGTAAAACATGTGCAGTCGTTCGTCCAAACCGGAAGTTGGTTTCGGCGATTCATACCGGATTTCGCCGCTGTGTCAAAGCCGTTGACGGACCTTTTGAAGAAGAATTCCACATTTCAATGGGGACCGGAACAAGACCGTGCATTCGAGAAATTGAAAGAGTTGCTTACCACTGCGCCAATCCTTCGCCAAGCAGACTCCGCCAAGCCGTTTGTCTTGAAGACCGACGCTAGCTCATATGCTCTCGGAGCATGCCTCCTTCAGGGGGAGGGGCAAGATGAGAAACCGGTCGAGTACGCTAGCAAGTTATTGACTTCAGCAGAACGTAATTATAACACCACCGAGAGGGAGGCGTTGGCCATGGTGTATGCGGTTGGAAAGTTTCGGGGGTATATTGAGAATGCCCCTATCATCATTAAAACAGATCATCAGCCCTTACGTTGGTTGATGTCGTTACGCTCTCCATCTGGTAGACTAGCCAGGTGGGCACTTGAGCTGCAGAGTTTTGACCTTCGTATAGAATATATTCCGGGAAGGACGAATCACATAGCCGACATGCTGTCCCGACCTGATTGTGAACCGGAATCAGTTTTGTGCTGCGATATCTGCAACATCTCCATCGATGTACCCACTACGACTAATAGTCGCCTGCGAGAAGAACAGATGAGTGATCCACAGATCCGACAAATAGTGGAGGCTCTTGAATCAGAAGATCCTGAACCCGTCGATTTCGGTCGCTTCACTGACCGAGGGTACATAATGAACCAGGGTGTACTTTACCGTTTCAATCATGATTTGGATGGCGAGGAACCTCAATTGGTGATCCCACAATGCAAGGTGGCTGAAGTGCTGCGAGAATGTCACGACGCAACACTCTCTGGCCACTATGGAGTAGACAAAACGGTGCAACGAATAACTTCCCGTTATTATTGGTCCACGATTAGACGAGATGTGACAAATCATGTCAAAAGATGCGTCGATTGTCAACGTTTCAAACCCAATAATTTGAAGCCTGCTGGATTAATTCAGACGCCCGTGCCTGCTCAGCGTTTCGAGTGTTTAGCTATAGATCTCGTTGGCCCGTTGCCTGTGACTGATCGAGGGAACAGGTGAATATTCGCCGTGGAAGACGTAGCTACGAAATGGATCGAATTATTCCCAATGGCTAGCGCTACCTCAGAAGAATGTGCAAAAAAACTGTTTGAAGAGGTATGTCTGCGTTATGGTACTCCTCGACGCCTAGTTAGCGATAACGGAGCGCAATTCGTCAGTAAGGTGATGCAGCAACTTTCGTTCTGCTGTGGAATCCACCAGTCACTGATTCCTGTGTATCATCCCGCTTCGAATCCTGAGGAGCGAAGGAACAGGGATCTTAAAATCCAGATCTCGATTCTAGTCCAGAATGACCATACAAAATGGGACGAAGTGGTGGCGAGTATACGTTTCGCCATGAACACCGTTCCGAATTTGGCGACAGGTTTTTCACCGGCCTATCGCCGGTTTAAGCGTGAACTTCGAACACCCGCGGATGTGCAAAAAGACATTCGTGCAATCGTGATGAATGAGACAATTATTCCGGAAATAACCCCGTACTTACGACGACATGTGAGTGCGTTGTTACGTGCGCGAGAGACTAACGAAAATCGTCAGGACGTGTCTAAAACTTATGCGGATTAGCGGTTACGTAAGACCGTAATTTTCACTGAAGGGCAAAAAGTGCTCGTGGATACTCACACACTCAGTAACGCCCGCGCCGGAATCTCCGCGAAATTTGCGCCTCGTCGCGATGGGCCATATCAAATCCTTTCTAAAGTCTCTCCTACTTCCTATGAACTAGCTCATCCTAACAACCCCACAGTTTCTGTCGGAAAATATCATGTTTCCGCACTGCGACCTTATGTGTCGCAAGATGAAGATGCAGCGCCGTCCCCAGTGCGGCCACTTCGTGGACGCGGGAGGCCGCCCAGAAGGTTCGCCACGGTTCCTGAAGATGACAGCTCCCAGATGGCGGAGGACTCGGTAGCTGATCCAGCTCCAAGTGATTTCCAGGAGTCCTCTGTTGTGAGCGCCCGACCGACACGTATGCGTCAACCACCCCGCCGATTCCGAGTGGAAGATGAGCCTAATGCGCTGGGAGCCGAGCCAAATTTCTCCGTCCCAAGGCGTAGAGGAAGACCACCCAAGGCCGATGTGAATCATCCCGCAATGTTGGCTGATTCAAGGGGGAGGATGTAACGCGACGTAAAGGGCCAGTCTGTTCCGTCCGACAAACGACGTCTGTCAACGTTGTCAAGAACGTCAAGTCACTAACGTCAAGAGTCCCGCGTTTTTGGCTGGAAGATGAATAATAACTTTCATCCGTATTTATGTACATTTGCACATTTTAACTAAGTTTGTTTATCGTTTTACTCAGTCAATATTAAACGTTCACTATCCTGAAACTGTGATTGACCCCTTACATATGCCGAACCTCTAAATTTCAACCACCTTTTCCCACAACCCCTTACAAAAAACTACCCGTTAATTTCCACTCATCGTTTATTGAACATTTGTAATAGGTATTAAACAATATTAAATGAAACACGAGGCGGTCAAAAATCATAAAAAAATCGTACAGACAGCGTTACTACAACAACAAAAAAAAACAAGTTCGGTTAACTTGACTTAATTTCAATAGTCAACCGTCAAAAAAAAGAACAAGAGACCCTGTACCATTCGGTACTACAATTTGGCCTCTTCCTCAACAATTCAGGAATCCTTTAGAACTGCTTAAACCCATTAAGACCGTTTTAGAACCATTTGGAAGGCTCCAAAACATTTACAACCATTTATTTTGGTATATTTTTTGATATATTTTTAAAATCGACTTTGACTTGCTTGTGTAAATATGTCAGGTTACCGAATTTAACCACGATTTCAAGTATTATTTTCCTTCTTTTCTTTTTAGGCCTCAGCTACTCGCTATTGGTCCTTTTAAAATAATGCGCTTGCGTATAAACGACTAAGCACACCACGGAGGGTCGGATCTCTCTCTTTAATCGCTACGATTTTCTCTCATGGAATAGATAGGGAGTTAGCAGTATAGTAGTAATAGGCAGGGTATGGGAACTCGTGTCTACTGGCTCCACCTGTTTCGAGCGTCCATGAAACACCACTGCGCATGTTTTGCTATAGATGGCAGTGTATATTAATGGATTATATATATATATATATATATACAGGTAAAATACAGGTAAATACAGGGTGTTTCATTGGGAAAGAGCAATATTTTAACACTGTATAGAGGTCACCCAGGGGATTACAAAAAACCCATATACTATGGATCTTCCGCCCTTTATAACCGAGTCATAACCGGGTGTTTTTTGAATTTGGCCCATTTCTTTCGACACCTATAACTTTTGAATCACTCAGTATATTTTTTTGATATTTGGCATAGATATTCTATACCTTTAATACAATTTATTGCCACATTAAAAAATTACAAAATCCAGGTCCGGATTTAGAAAAATTAATAAAATTTGACCGACCCTAAAACAACACCCTACACATCATATTTTAAAAAAATTAATTTCATATTCAGAAAGAGCATAAAAAACTGAATGTATTCATCAACTTTTTATTTTCCCGCATGTCGTTTTTCTACCAAAATTTAAACGTTAAAATGTACATTATGAGATTTTTGGTCCATGTAAATTGTAATTGAAGGGATTTTAATTATTTTTTCTTTAATAAAACCAGATTTACTTAACACTTGCATGAAAATTCTTGAAATAGACCTATTGAACTTGAATTACCATTCACATAAACCAATAAAAATTACAATTATAGTGATTCTAGTCTTAATCCGATTTGGACCGTTGTACCGGGGACGCGAAATAAATCGCGTTATAAGCGCCGAGAATGCTAAGAAACCCATACCCTCGCATTGCCAATAAGCGCGAATCGCCCCGGTATAGCCGCTGAGCCGCGCTGTTGTGGCTCACTTAAGTTTTAAACATCAACTCACCAATAGTTGATATTAATTCTACAACTGGGCGATCACGCGATTTCGGACCGGCAGCTGGCTCGCGGTCGTAAATCACCAAATATTCATCTAATTAATCTCGCTCTTCAGTTTGTTTGTCTTAGATCAGTGGCTCGCGCGGTCTGAAAATTTTTCGCGATTTCTCAAAGCCTTGGTTAAACTTTACTTGTTTTTAAAATTATTAATTTTAACTTATAAAATTTATTTGACATAAAATTTCACTGACAAAGTGAGTACATTAAATATTACCCAATTAATACTTTAATCTATTTAATTTTGATACTAAAAACGGTACATCCATGTGCACCGGTACCTTTGAAGTCGGCGCTAGGCGTTTTTTATGCCATGTCGAATTATGGCTAGAAATAGTATACAGATCCGCACTTAATAAAATTAAAATCGTTTATTCATATTTATTCGTTTCATCTCATATCTATGGGATCTGGCAGTAATACTCGCTATTAACTCAAACGTCTTTACTATTTTCATACAACATTGTCCACACAACGCTCACACAAAGAACTCTCATAAAATATTGCTTTCCAATCGCCACCGTCGTTACGTCGTTGTTCCCGTCGCGTCGTGTTCTCTCTTCCCTCTGACTTCTCCCGTCGTCGATCCGCCGTCCCGACACACAGGAGCGGTGCGACCCTCCCTGACTGGTACCACAGAGGCGGTACGGCCCCCGATCAGATCCCACAACTCGGCCGTCCTGCTAGCCTGCGGTCCCCGCTGGCGTCCTCTATTTCGTCGTTCCTTAACTTTCGTCGTATTTAAATTTTCGTCGTTTCTTTTTACTATTTTTCGTCGTTTCTTATTACTATTTTTCGTCGTTTCTTTTTACTATTTTTCGTCGTTTCTTATTACTATTTTTCGTCGTTTCTTATTAGTAATTTTCGTCGTTTCTTTTTAAATTTTCGTCGTTTCTTTTTACTATTTTTCGTCGTTTCTTATTAGTAATTTTCGTCGTTTCTTTTTACTAATTTTCGTCGTTTTCTTGATTCTCGTTGTCGTCTTCCTGATTCTCGTCGTCGTCTTCCTGATTCTTGTCGTCGTCTATTAGTGTCCACGGTTTTATGTACTCGCTGCATGTCGAAGTACATACTGGTCCCTCATGGCAACCAATTTTTTCAACGTCATATGTATCGTTCGTTTTCTCCTTGATAATACGATAAGGACCCAAATATTTAGGTTTAAGTTTTAATCCTGGTCCCATTTGAGTACGCTTTATGGCCACTATGTCGCCAATTTTATACTTCCTTGCCAATTTTCGTTTTCTATTGAATGCGTCACGATTTTCTTTCTGCGTCTTCGCTATTTGTATATGAGCCGCTTTTCGTAATTCCTCTCTATCCTGCTCGAATGATCTTAGTAGCTCCTCTTCTATTATTTCTTGTATTTTTACATCTTCACTTCTTCTCATTCTTACTCCAGTTAGCAACTCGAATGGTGTTCGTCCGATCCCACGTTGATATGTCGAATTAATAATTTGCTGAACTCCACTTACATGAATATACCATTTTGCAGGGTTATCTATAGACAACTTCGTTAGAACATTAATTAAAGTGGAATTGACTCGTTCAATCTGTCCGTTGCTTCTTGGTAGACCCGTAGTTATTTTAAAATGCTTTATATTTTCATTCCTGCAGTACTCCTCGAATTCATTTGAAGTAAATGCGGTACCCCGGTCGCTAATTATTACAGCTGGATTTCCAAAAAGTACCTTCTGTTGGTTAAGCTTTGTAATAACTTCATGCGTCGTAGTGGACTTCGTAGGGTAAAGCCATATGAACTTTGAAAAGCTGTCCGTGACTGCAAGTATGTGCTTATAATTCTTGTTCGTGGATTCCAAGGGTCCTAAATGGTCTATGTGGTATGTATGTAAAGGAATATCTTCTTTTCGTAATGGATGCAAAAATCCTTCTTGTTTACCTCTTTTCCTATTGCTCATGATGCATGGGACACAACAAGCTATTATTCTTTCTATCTTCCCCCTAAGCTTAGGTATGAAGTACTCATTTTTAACGGTCTCTTCGGTTTTTCGTACTGAGAAGTGTCCTTCGTCGTGAATGGTTTTTATTATTTCTGTTTGCATGAGCTTTGGTACCACTAGAAGTTCTCGATTTTCGTGTAGTTTGTATACAATGTTACTTCTTAGGATATAATCTTTGTATGGCTTCGTCGACAGAATCTCTTTAATGGCTGCTATTTCGTCGTCACCATCCTGAGCATGTTTAATTTTAGCTACTATACTGTCCTCCATTGTTATCTGCATGATTGGATATCGACTCAAAGCATCGACATGCTTCATTCTGTTACCAGCACGATGTTCTATGACGTAATCATATTCTTCTAACATAAGCGCCCACCTTGCAATTTTTGTAGTTATATCCTTTTTCTCCATTGTTTTGGTAAAAGCTGCACAGTCTGTTATTATTTTAAATTTGAACCCCAGGAGATAATTTCTAAATTTCTTGAGCGCTTCTATCACAGCCAGAACCTCCAATTCGTAGCTGCAATATTTCTGTTCTGTACTCGTCGTTTTTTTACTCATAAAATACACTGGATGCATTGCATTATCATTGTAAGATCTTTGTAGGAGGATAGCTCCGTAACCATATTTTGACGCATCTGTATGCACTTCGGTTTCACTTCCCTGTCTGAAAATACTTAATACCGGTTTGTTGGTTAAGGCGTCCTTCAAGTTGTTAAAAGCTTCTTTTTCCCTCGTTCCCCACTCAAAAGTTGCTTCTTTTTTAAGAAGATCCGTCAAAGACCGTGCTATAAGCGAATAATTAAAGATGAACTTTCTAAAGTAATTTGTTAATCCCAGGAAGCTTTGAAGATGTTTTATGGTTTTGGGTGCCGGAAAATTCACCACTGCTTTTGTCTTAAGTTCCGAAGGGTACAATTTACCGTTTTCGATGATATGACCCAAAAATTCTATGCGTCGTCTCATGATACTACATTTTTTCTTATTAATTTTTAGTCCGTAGTCTCGGCATGTTTTTAATACTATCTCAAGTTCTTGGACTGCTTCTTCCTCGCTAGAGCTGGGTATTATGAGATCGTCCATGTAGGGCAAAACTGTTCCAGAATTTATCAGAGGTTGAAAAGTTAGATTTATGAATCTTTGGAACACTGATGGGGAATTGCATAAGCCGAATGGTACCCTCCTGAATTGATATTGACCACTATCCGTTACGAATGAGGTATATTTACGGCTCTCCTCCTCTACACCCACATGAAAGAACCCACTCTTCAGATCCAATGTAGAAAATATTTTCGCGTCTTGCAATTTATCCAATTGATCCTCTATCAGCGGAAGAGGATACCGGTCCTTTACCAGTATCTTATTGATCCTCCTATAATCAATACAAAGTCTTGGCGAGCCATCCTTCTTACGCGCTACTATTACTTGGCTAGTCCATTCCGATGTGCAAGGTTCGATTATTCCGTCCTTAAGCCACTCCTCTATCTGATCACTAACGATTTTTCTTTCAGAGAAAGGAAGCCGTCGAGGGTTCTGATGAATTGGTTCGTCGTTTTTAACTATAAGTTTCATTTCCAAATTCGTTTTTTTAATTTTATTTGGCTGATAGTTCAAAAGTAACAGATTAGCTTCCCTGACAAATTCAGTTTCTTCGGGTATTTTTTCTGAACGCTCTTCAGATATATCAATCTTCATTATTAAATATTCCTCGTCGTTTCTGGTAATTCTAACTCCATCTTTGTTTATTACAAGTTCTGTTTGTTTGAGCAGGTCGTTTCCCAGTATAGCGTCGTAATTCATCATTCCCGATGGTACAATGAAAAAATGTGTTGCAAACATCTGGTCATCAATTTCCAATCTGCATGCCAAACGTCCTATTGTAGTTATTTCTGATCCACCAAATCCGTTTAGTATAATGTTATCATCTGTCTTGGGCAATCCCATAGTCTCGTACACACTCTGGCTGACCAAATTGACTTGACTCCCCGTATCGACCAAAGCGTTGCATTTAACGTCGCCTATTTGAATAATTTTCAGCAACTGACCCCGTTCTTTGGAAGAAACATTATTAATTTCATTTACGTTGCCGCTTGTAGTAACAGCTGGGCTGGTTCTTGCTATTCCTGCTCCCCTAGTCGAGTTGGGACAGTTGGCACTTTTATGACCAAATTGGTTACATCCAAAGCATTTAAGTCCGACCGATCTATGTCTACAGTCCATTGATTTGTGCCCATTTTTTCCACAGTTATAACACTTAAACTGCGACCTTTGCGATAATCCAGACCCGCTTGCGTTGCTATCCTGATTCATTCTATTTTGATGAACATTCTGGACGGTACCCTGTTCCCTATTATGGAAAAATTCGGTTCTCTTATTCTTCATCGTGTTGTATATATTTAGTTTTTGCTTGAATTCAGAAACACTGGCTGCTCCGTAAAGTATAGCTTTGTTTGCCTGATTATCGTGTATTCCATCTATAACATATTGAATTAAGGCCTCGTCTTCGATGTAGCCCCTACTCGCAATCTCTTTCATTATTAAAAAATATTCTTGCACACCTTCGTTTCGACGCATCTTCCGTTCCGATAATGATCTATGCATTTGTGCACTGCTAACCCTTGATGAGAATTCCTTCTTAAGTGCCTCTTTCAACGAAACCCATGACTTTATATTTTTCTCCCCGTCAACAAACAACTTCGCTAATCCCGTTAACGACTTTTTGGCAAATATAAATGCGTGCAGATCACTCCAATTTAAGAGCGAAATAGAATTCTCAAAGTCCTCGATCCATCTCTCCACACAATATTTGTCGGTACCATCAAAAGGTTTGATCGAATCCTCTACATCTCGAAAACTTATTGAAAACGCTACTGGTGGACCATTGGTTAGCTGTGGATTTGTTCCATGATGTCCATATGGCTGCGGCACACGAACTGGACCTGACTGTTGTGGTAAATGAAACGAAGTCGGCCGCATAGGGTTTCGAACAGCAGGATTATGAATATTAATACGCGCACCTGTCGATCTATTCGTAATAAGTCTTGATTGAACACCAACCGTTTCGCGAAAATTTTCTTCCAATCCACCAAGCCCCTCATCACCCGCGTGCCCGTAAGAACCGTCCGTCAATATCGCGTCCCGCGTCTGCGACTCGTCAGTATCATACTCGTCGTCCGTTTCCCTGTCGTTTTGTAACAACGAATGTACCTGCTGTAGGTCTGTTAATATGTCGCAAATTGCCTTAGCCAAATTGTCTTTATCTACTTCGTTATAATTGACGCACAAAACACACGCGATTGTTATTAAATCGTTCATTGAAAAGTTTTCGTCGATAAATTTCAGTTTATTATTATATTCAAGAGAGTCTGTTTCAAAATTGAATCCCCCGAACTCGCGCAACCGTTTTCTATTGTTTCTGTCACCGTCACTTTCGTATATCAGTTTGTGTAGCACCCGAATTATTTTTATCGGCGCAGATTTAATATAGTCTTTCATACTTGGAATGCTGCCTAGAATCATTTTGCTTCGAAATAATAGTCCAACAGTACGAATCGCGAACAATATTTGCGTCACAATTTCGAAAAACGAAAAAAAAGAGTACTAATAAAAAATTGGAACAACCTTACCGAAAGTAGTCGTACAACCGTAGTTTTACCGTGAGCGTCTTCCGTCGTCAGCTGTCCGCTTCGCGCACACCGATTGGTCGATTCGATGGGCAGACAACCGTAGTCTCTCGTGTTATCCTGCGTCTCCACGCGCCGGCAAGTTTTCGGTACTTCACAGTCTTCACACTAGTTCACACAGTTTTTGAGGCGATTTCACAATACAATTTATGAACCTACTGCCCACAATGATCCCAACACGCATTAAAATGCTAGAATTGTTGCACTATTCACAGCAGTACAGCACACAGCACTCGTTTAATAATTTAACTCACTAAACCTTACATGAAAGAACCGGTCGAGCCCCCAATTTTATGGGATCTGGCAGTAATACTCGCTATTAACTCAAACGTCTTTACTATTTTCATACAACATTGTCCACACAACGCTCACACAAAGAACTCTCATAAAATATTGCTTTCCAATCGCCACCGTCGTTACGTCGTTGTTCCCGTCGCGTCGTGTTCTCTCTTCCCTCTGACTTCTCCCGTCGTCGATCCGCCGTCCCGACACACAGGAGCGGTGCGACCCTCCCTGACTGGTACCACAGAGGCGGTACGGCCCCCGATCAGATCCCACATATCGTTTATTTATTATATATCTCGTTTATTTATATGTTTATAATGTTTATTTATATTTACTTTGATATAAATATATTTTGTCGTAATACTTTGTTTTATTTAAGAATTTAAGGCCCGAAATAACTATAATAATATGTACCGTTTAATAGGTATGCAAATAAACCATTTATCATTTAATTCAAAAAATATCCGTCTCCTTTCAAATTTTAATATATTTATGGAAAATATACTTTTATTAGTTATTATTCCTGTCCATTGTCTCAATTTTTATAATATTTTACCTTGTAAATATTATTAAAAACATTAATTTCATTACACTTGAGATGCTCGGAATTTGCCACTCGAATTCTTGTGACGTCACGAGATACCGTGCGTGATTGGCTAAAAAGTTACGAGACAACCGTATTATTCTACAAACCGTGCCCCAAGTCAATGTCAACTATCAAAATCAAGTTGAAAGGAGAAGAAGAAATAAAGGCCTTTTACTATTCGGGTCAGTGTCTAGAGTAATATGTAATGTTAAATAATTTGGGACTGAGGATGGCTAATATTCTGTCCTTGGGTGATACTGTGGACGCCTTATTGAGCTTAACTATCGGTAGACCCAGGGAAAAGTCTAATGTCCACCTGTATCACCGTATAGTCCAAAAAAAATACAAATCGACAACACAATTTTATTTTATTCGTTCTTTCGAGATTCGAGAAATAAATTTATAATATTCAATTCGATATATAAAATAAAATTTAAATCTTCAAATAAAGAAAATACAAAGCGATAGCGATAACGATATCGAAACAACAAAAAAATCAGAAATGCATAAATAAGCCACGCCAGGCCGGCAGGCAAATTAAATGTCGCGAGTTTATACAAATTTAATAAATGAATATACAAGTGCAAGTACAAGTATCAGTGAAATTATATCAGGTAAGTAAAAATTTAAATGCATGATCAAAAAATAATTAAGTTAAATTATAACAAATTTCTATAAATTTAATCTAGTAGGTCGATAAACGAAAGCAAAACTTCAATAAGTTCAATATTAAAGAAAAGAAAATACTCATTGAGTTAAAGTCGGAAAACAAAAAAAAATAAATTAGACAAATTATGGTTTCATTTCTTTTCTTTAAATAGAAAATTAAGAAGTTTTTATCGTTAAAAGTAGAAAACGTACAATAAACATTTACGGCGAAAATTATTAACATTTCTTCTGGTGGTGCGTATACTACAAACAAAAAAAATATAACGCTACAAATTTGCATGCCTTCTTTAATATCCCGCGATGGGGTTGAAAGGAGGCGGAGCCCCCTTTCCGTGCGTTTAGCAAGTCACTATACAGATTGCTCCATTTTTCATTCCAACATAGGCTATGGCTGCAACAAAGACAACTTCAATTGGACACTTATAAAAAAGAAAGTGACATTTACGTCATTGCAACTTATTTTCACTCTGACAAAATAAAATTTGGCTCAAACAAATGACAAGAAAAATAAAAAAAAGACTTCGAACCATAGACAACATACTAATAAGACGGAAACCTCTCGTGAAAAATTTGTGTCCGAAATATGTGCTGCCATCTTTATTCGTCATACAGTACTGAAGTAATTTAAATACAGGAATTTTTAATTTTTATGACTTTTTTTAGGCGGGAATTTTAAAATTATGGTTGATTTCGTCGGATTGAAACAATTTATTTGAACAATATATTACAGGTGAATTATATTTAATTAGATAATTCACCTGTAATATGTGGTTCAAATAAATTGTTTCAATCCATAGCAGGTAAGGGAGTGAAAAAAAAAACGATTGAAAATAATATAAATGTATAAAATATATAATAAAACATAAAATTATGGCATTGGCTTGCGATGAATCCTTTGGTTGCTCGTTCAAATTGCTAAACATTTTTTCGAAAGTATTTATGTTTCTCTGTAGCATTTTAACTTTGGACGATAGGCTCTTATTCTGCATGGCGCGTCTTTGCTCTTATAGGTACTTGAGCCGTATATGTAGCGGTAGTTATCCGCTACATACTATAACCTCAACGTTATAATTTTGAAGTCATGTTTCAATTCATTTTGCTAATTGTCAGATTTAGAATTCTTCACTCTTTAATAATTTCGCAGATAATTGTTGATAATCTAAGACATCTGATCGTCGACTCAGTAACGCGAAACAATAGATTTGTTGAGAATTTTTAATATATATAGGGACGTCGATGATAATGTCAATCAGATATACTTCAATCATTTTTATATATAGACAATTAATTGGAATCCTATAACTGATATGTACATGTTATAGTCCGTTCATAAATAAAATATTATATCGTAATCAGTATAAATTACTACCTACAAATTGGTGACCCCGATCCAGACATGCAAATTTAAGAAAATTTATATTCAGCTACGAGAATTAGAAATGTAGAATTTAGAAAAGGAAACGAAGTTAGAATCAAAATACATAGAAATCATTCAATAAAAGACCGCTGATATCAGAAGAATTTTAGAAAGAACATCAGAAAAATTGACACAGAAATAAATTGAGTCGTAAACGGTAAGTTGTTTTGAATTAGATACAATTATCTGCCTAAATTTTAAATTTAAAGATTTTATTTATTACATTCGAAATTGTCACATCACATCAGATAGAGCAGGTTACAGCCCAAATGCAAAATTCAAATAATTTAGAAATTGAAGATATTTCTCGAATCAAATTACCCGTTTTTTGGTCCAATCTACCTGAACTTTGGTTCAAACAAATAGAGAGTCAATTCTTTATTAACAGAATTAGTTCAGATAAAAGTAAATTCCATTTAGTAGTAGCTCATTTACCGGTAGAAGTTTTCAGTAATGTCGTCGATATCATTAACGACCCCCCTGAAGGAAATTCGTACGAGACAATTAAAAATAAAATTGTTAGTCGACTTTCCTTGTCAGAAGAAAAGAGATTAGATAAATTATTATCAAAATCCGAATTAGGAGATAGAAAACCATCAGATTTTTACCGCGAGTTAGTTCAACTTTCAAATAATTCTCCGATCAACGAAGAGTTACTCATTAAAATTTGGAAGAGAGGACTCCCAAGTTTTATTGAAGTTTCCCTTACGATATCGGGAAAAACTACTTGTAACGAATTAATTGACATTGCCGATAAAATATGGGAATCTTCACATTTCGTAAATAATAAGAACGAATGCGAGACCGTTAACAAAGTCGACTCAAACTTGACAAAAGTACTTAAAGATTTTTCTGAGAATTTCCAATCTTCATTAAATGAGATTATGACGAGACAAGCATCTTTTCAAAACCAAATAGACGCATTGAAAAAACAAAATGCGAATTCCTCTAATTTTTTTAATAACCAAAATTATTATAGGCCAAAGCCCAGTAGCACCAATCATAATTTTAACAATTCTAAGCCCAATAGTAGTTCATACAAAACAAGCGAAACGGATAATTTATTATGTTATTATCACAGAAGATTCAAAAATCAGGCGAAAAAGTGTTCAGGCCCTCCTTGTTTGTTACACGATTATTTTCAAAATCAGTCAAAAAAACTAAATAGGTCAACATTAGATAGTTTGGGACCTTCTTCAAAAAGACTTTTTTTCTTCGATAAAATCAATAAATTGGATTTTTTAATAGACAGTGGTGCCGACATAAGCGTCGTACCAAATAAATTATTTAAAGGGATTAAAGATACTGACTTCATACTAACGTCAGCTTCTGGTAATACAATTTCTACGTTTGGAAAGAAATTACTCAAAATAGATATTGGATTAAGAAGAAGTTTTCCCTTTCTTTTTACTATTGCCAACGTAACTAAACCAATTTTAGGTGCAGATTTTCTGACACATTTTGGACTAATCTTAGATTTCAAAAATCGTAAGATAATAGATAACGAAACCTTACAAAATACAGTTGGCAAAGTTATAAAATTAAATTTAGAAGAAATGTCCCCTAAGCTATTTAATGTTGAAAATAAATATACGGAACTAATTAAACGATATCCTGGAATTTTTTCATCTCCAAATTTCCACCTACCTGTTAAACACAATGTCAAGCATCATATCGTAACAGAAGGGAATTTACCTTTTTGTAAACCTAGGCGTTTAGACCCAGGAAGGTATAAAATCGCGAAACAAGAATTTGACCAAATGATTGAATTAGGGATTTGTAGACCGTCTTCATCATACGTAACTTCAGCTTTACACATGGTACCTAAGAAAGAATCTGGAGAATGGCGCCCGTGTGGAGATTACCGTTTTTTAAATAAAGTAACAATTCCGGACAGATTTCCTTTAACATTGATTTCTGATGTCAATTTCAAATGCCAAAATTGTACAATATTTTCAAAAATAGATCTAGTCAGAGCTTATCACCAAATTCCAATAACAGAAGAGGATATTTTCAAAACAGCAATTACTACACCATTCGGTTCGTTTGAATTCCTAAGAATGCCATTTGGGCTTAGAAATGCTGGTAGTACTTTTCAGAGATTTATTACAGAAGTGACTAAGGGACTAGATTTTATTTTTGTTTATTTAGATGATATTTTAGTGGCTAGTAAAAATAAAAAAGAACACTTTGAACATTTAGAAAAATTATTTGATAGATTGCATTCTTTTGGCATTAATGTAAAACCAAGTAAATGCATTTTTGGAGTAGAAAAAATAGATTTTTTAGGCTTTACTATTTCTGCTGATGGAATAAAGCCTTCTGAAGAGAAAGTTAAATGTATAGAAAATTTTCCTAAACCAAATACACTTAAACAATTACAACGATTCATAGGAATGGTAAATTTCTACCACAAGTTTGTCCCCAAATTCGCTAAAATATTATCTCCCTTACATGAATTCGTAACACACTTAAATCATAACAAAATTAAAAACATTGAAGATTGGCCAAGTGATTACGTAAAGAGTTTTGAGGACGCTAAAAAAGCCCTAATTAATTCTACTCTATTAACACATCCAGTAGATGGAGCTCAATTGTCTATAACTACGGATGCAAGTAATTCTTGCGTTGGTTCCGTATTAGAACAATTGGTAGATGGTATGAGACAACCCATTGCTTTCTTTTCCAAGAAATTGTCCAAATCACAGCTTAATTATAGCGTATTTGATAAAGAACTTTATGCAATTTACCTTTCAGTTAAACATTTTAGACATATGGTCGAAGCTAAAGATTTTAAGATCTTTACCGACCATCGCCCTATCGAAAAAGCAATATTATCAAAATCAGAAAAATCACCTAGACAATTCAGACACATCGAATATATTTTACAATTTACAAGTAAAATAATATATGTAGGTAGTAAAAACGTCGTTGTAGCCGATTTCCTTAGTAGAATGGAGTTAGAAACAATTTCTAGTTTGGACGAAACTATCGACCTTGATTTAGAATTATTAAAAAACGAACAAGACATTGATCCAGATTTAAAACACTTATTAGAAAAGCAAAATTTAAACAAAAACAAAAAATATATCCTAAAACCAATCAAAATTCAAATCCCACCAACCATAATTTGGTGTGAAATGACGGACGAGAAACCAAAACCTTACATTCCGAAAATGCTACGTTATAGTATCTTCTCCAAGTTACATAATATTTCACACCCGGGTAGTAAGGCATCTTCTAAAATGATTAAAAGTAGATATTATTGGCCGAGAATGGATAAAGAGATAACAACTTGGGTTAAAGCGTGTGTAAGTTGCCAAAAATCAAAAATTTCAAGACATACAAAGTCGGTCCCTAGCGATTTCAAAATCCCGGAAGGTAGATTTCAACATATTCATATTGACCTAGTGGGACCACTCAGACCATCTGGTAATTGTTCGTACATACTAACTGTCATAGATAGATTTACAAGGTGGGTCGAAGCTTATCCTTTAGCTACGATTTCCTCTGAAATTATTATAAAAACTTTAATCAGCCAATATATCGCCCGTTTTGGTGTACCTCATAGTGTGACACACGATCAAGGTAGTCAATTCGAGTCTGATGCATTTAAACAGTTTAGCAAAAGATTGGGTTTTAAAAAGATCCATACTACCACTTATCACCCCCAATCAAACGGGATGGTAGAGAGATTTCATAGAACCTTAAAAGCATCACTTATGGCCAAACTTCAAAGTAATAATAATTGGAAAGAGGAATTACCGTTGATTTTATTAGGTCTTAGGACGACTGTTAAAGAGGACATTGAATGTTCATCAGCAGAATTAGTATACGGCCAAACGCTCAGATTACCAGGGGAATTTTTTATTAATAATAATGAGGATATTGATACGCATTCGGTTCTGATAAAATTACAGGAATGTTTTAACAAAGTTAAACCAAGTAAAATTAACAGACATGGAACAACCAAGACTTTCGTTTCTCCTGAGTTAGAGAAAGCTAGTTACGTTTTTGTCAAAGTTCAGGGGATTAAACCCTCCCTAACACCGCCCTACGAGGGTCCATATAAGGTCGTTAACAGGAACGATAAGATTTTTAAAATATTAATACGTGGCAAAGAGTCATTTGTCAATATTGATAGGCTTAAGCCAGCTTTTACATTATTAGAGCCAGATAATATTCCAAAACCAAATAATAATGTTCGTACTTTCGTTTTAAATACAATTAATAGTTGATGTTTTTGCATGTGCGTTTATCTTTTGTAGAGAGGGAAGTTATGTAGCGGTAGTTATCCGCTACATACTATAACCTCAACGTTATAATTTTGAAGTCATGTTTCAATTCATTTTGCTAATTGTCAGATTTAGAATTCTTCACTCTTTAATAATTTCGCAGATAATTGTTGATAATCTAAGACATCTGATCGTCGACTCAGTAACGCGAAACAATAGATTTGTTGAGAATTTTTAATATATATAGGGACGTCGATGATAATGTCAATCAGATATACTTCAATCATTTTTATATATAGACAATTAATTGGAATCCTATAACTGATATGTACATGTTATAGTCCGTTCATAAATAAAATATTATATCGTAATCAGTATAAATTACTACCATACACTGAGATGTAATGTCTATAATTAAATAAGTATTATAAGTAAAAGTTAAGCCAAAAACGTAAAGCTTGTCGAATCCATACAAAAACAATTTAAATATTAGAATATAAAGTATCTTACCTTAATTGTAGCATAATAGAACAAACAATAACAGTCAAACGAATTAGAAAAAAACCGAAAACAACCAAAATGCCGAATGGCAAAAACGAAACATACGTAAATTTATTCAATTTATTTTGAAATTTGAAATAAACGACCGCGTCAACTTGTCAAAAACATACTGGACTCCTTCTAGTTCATCCAAATTAGTTGGCGTCATTTTTTCGAATAGCTCATCTTAAACATAAACAAAGGAAAAGAAGAACAGTACTGTATGACGAATTTAGATGGCGCTCAAAACCGGGCACCGATTTATTCAAGTATAAGTGCTCACGCCCTGCTTCGAACCGCACTCGGAATAAGTCAGTTCTTTCTATTGGTACAAAAATTGCGTACAAAAAGTTAAAAATGTAGCCTGAAAACGGAATATACAATTTCAATATTTTAATTAAGCAAAAGCAAAAGCATTTAAAAAAATTCAAAATTTTAAATTTTAAAATACGCCGGGCTCTGAAAACATCGCGGCGAATCGGGCATTTTACACCTATTTTCAGAGTACGGAACCTGCTAACTCCCGCCTTTACAACACTGTATACGACCGTGTTCCAGGGAAATTGGGAAATGTTGAACTGCGTGTAAATTACAAATGTCCTTCCATAAACAAAATAAAAGAGACTGTTTAATGCATAGGACAGAGTCGACAACATGCCTTAGAACGAAGACCAGCCGTTAGAGGCGCTGCTATCGAAAAATTAAATGAATTTCGATTGTTTTGATTGGCTAATTTTATATGAGATCCGTATGGAAACGATCGCGATCGCGGGTCGTCGGTCGTCGCCCGTCCGTTGTTTTAATTAAGTGAGTTTCGTTAGTGATGTAGACGCCATTTTAGTGCTTAACCTAAATTGTGAGTATTTTTATTTTTTATATTTATATTTGTTTGCAAATTTAAAATGTCAACACCAATTCGAAGGAAGGTTCGTAAATGTGCATCACCAAGATGCAAAAATTTGTATATTTGTCCCCTCGAAGATAGTTCTCTTCAAAAACATTTTTTTATATTCCCTGCAGATATTGTCACGGTTTGCGTCCTTTCGTATGGTTACGCACAAGGGGGGTTCTTGTAGTATGATTTGGGGTTTACTCGCTTGGGGTACACAACTAAAATTCTCTCATAAGGTGATAACAACTATATTACTATATTTAACTACTACATTTGTTTTGGACCCTCAGGTAGTCTACAAGTCCTCTTGGGACCTACCTAATTCCTATCGCTATTACATTAAACTTAGGAGCTAACACTTATACCAGCCGACCCAACTGATCACTTCACCTTCTCGGCATGCACCCACTTTCCCGTAACGGGTACCGACCGGTCCCGCGCGGAATCGTTACCGCACCCGTGAGTCGTTAGACTGACTAGCCCCCATCTTTTGGCTTCGATTCCTTATCAACAGTTTTCCGATGACCCATACGTGATCTAGTCCAACATTATGATTTACGCGAGCACGTACATTCTTGGTTCATTGCAGCGCGACCTTGCCTACTCAGCAACTTGCATTATTTTATTAAACAATATTATTGACAATTCTGCAAGGTTGCTGAGTGGACAGTTAATTTAATAAATAGCAATTTAACATTTCTACAATATTTGAGAATTCCACCCTTCTCCGTGACATCCCCCCTTCCTCTCCAGCGGCGCCCCGACGCGTAACAACTTGGCCGTCACTGGGGGGGGTGTTACCAAAATTATGAAAACTTGTGAATTAACCCTGCACCGAAATTGAACAAAAAAATGAGCGGAATTCTCACAACGAATAATGAATCAAGATTGCCTACAACATCCATAGGTCATCGGTCCACCTTTTCCCATTTGATCAGTTAAGTTTGCTAAATGAGTGTACTTACATACTAATTTCTTAAGATTACTCTCCACTCCCTCTGGTACCAATACAAATTTTGGTCTTGCCGCACCGTCACAACAACGGCTGTCCTCTTCGATCGAATAGATCCTCTTCTTGCCTTCGGCCTCTGTCGCTTCCGTAGCGACTCTCCGGTGGGTACCATATCCGCCTGGCTTCCGTAATGGACTGTCTTCGGACGCACGGCAACGGCCTCCTGGAACCATCGTGGGGTGTTGAGCGACTCATTTTGCTAGAGTGGCTCCTCCATTGCTCCGGGAACCCTTGACTGGGGTTCCCCCTCTACTTTGATCTCTAGCGGGGCTGTGACCAACTTTTTCCTTCCGTACAGCTCCTCGGGGGAATATTTCCTTGGAGGGGTGCGGCCTATTGACTCTGGCGCAATCCCCTTATCATCTCCCCTCATGGTGCTGGGTCGCCTGGACTTTGTAGTGTATGGCCCCACTTTGCATTTGCCATACTAATGGTCCCGACGCCTCTCTGGTTCCCCTGTTCCCTCTCGTGCCTAGCATTACGTGTGTCGTCATGACGGTCCATTTTTGGATGCGGGAGTGGCCTTCCCTCCGAGAGTCTAGCTACTGCCGTTCGGATCCATCGATTTTCCTCTTCTCGTTGTGGCGGGCGGTTTAACATAAAAATAAAAATACCAGAGGTAGTGCGCCTATTTTACCCAATTTACAAATATTTTATGAACTATCATTAATATCATTTTATCAACTATCATTTATTAATCTACTACATATTTAGAATACACTTAACTCCTTGACTAACCCTTAATAAAATTGAACTTAAAGTACGCTGGGACACATTTTATCCCCTCCCTCAATTCGCGATACTTTACTTTCCACGATTTTTTAAACTCATCACGGCCTTTCTCTCTCGATCCTCATTTACGTTTCCTTGTACCTCTCAGCATTCTCAATTTTTTCTCTCATTCCAAAAAACTTGTTTCACAACTGAAGACTTTTTCTCTTAATATTTCCCCAATTTATCTTTCTGGTAAGGAGGACCTTCAGCACTTCATAATGGTACCTTCTTCCAGGCTCTCCTCCCCCTATAACATCACCGTGCCCGCAGCACGAACTCTATATTTTCTCTGTCTATAAACATCTCTGTACCCGCAGTACAAACATAAATACTCTCATAAATTCTCATAAATCTTCCTAAATCGGTCCTCTGTAGGTACCATCTCATAAAAGACACTAGATGTCACCTTTAACATCCTCATTAAAACCAATTAACCTGGGAAGGTAAATCTTCAGTACCCCTTGGTACCTTCTTCCAGATTCTCCTCCCCTTTGAGTACCACCTGTACTCATACTCTGACACTCGCTTATTGTCAGCAACTATTATTCATCGTATTCGCCTATTCTCCTCACAACTGTAAATTACTCAATAACATCGTCATCTCTATACATCGCTTCATATATCATACATCTTCATATTCATCAACTCTTTATACTCTTTAGCGTCTCTAACTCTGCATTTCTCCATCAAATATCCTCATTTTGGGCAAAGGAAACTTTCAGCACTAACCGTACCTTCTTCCAAGTTCCCTTCTCCCGTGTATTAGTCCTTCAGTCGCAAAACGCTCGTTTTCAACAATCAAATTCGGCTCGTGCCTTTCTCCTCTACTTAGTCCATGTATACTTTTTCACTTTTCTTTCTCGGCGGCGATGAGTTTAACTTCCACGTTTTATTCACATACTCCCGCTTCGGTCATTCATCCATTCATTCATACTCAACCAATATATTATAAACTTACATCTACTTGCCTTATTTCCATCATGTTCTACTCTTCATCTGGCCTGCTGTCAGCGATCTCAGAGTTTTTTTTTTTCGCTCCAGCTGGGTTGCTCTCCCCAAGCTCTAGATTCCCATTTCGGCATGCTCGACCGTAGTATTCCCTGTCCCCAATCGTGCACTGTCTCTAGTTGGCACTTCTAAAAAAAATCCAATCTCCCTCCTGGGTAGTACTTCATCATCAGGCCCGATAGGATTGTATTTCGTGCCATCCATTTGTTATCCCATTCATAGCTACTGGGCTGACTTCTACAGCATTTGCTTCTGTTTGCAGCCTTACTGATGAATTCACTCACAATGTATATAGCTTACTCTGCACTTTCATAAATCTACCTATACTACTTAATTTGTTTATACCTAACCTTACCCACACTTTTATGCTTCTTCGGCATACTATACTAACTATACACTATTATACCGAGGGTCCTCCTATTCTACCTTATTACCCATTATTTGTACGCGTATTATTAAAACATTTTTTTTTTCTATCATCATTGCTTTCCTGATTTATCACTATTGTACCTATTCACTTTATACTTCCGCACTATCCCAATATAAAAATCTACCTATCACCTAAACACTTTATTGGCACAGCTATCGCGTCCCTACGAGAGAATATAGTTGTATGAGTAATTATGAAGAATTACTCATCTAGGCCGTAGTCCAACGGCGCCTCCACCATGTCACGGTGTGCGTCCTTTCGTATGGTTACGCACAAGGGGGGTTCTTGTAGTATGATTTGGGGTTTACTCGCTTGGGGTACACAACTAAAATTCTCTCATAAGGTGATAACAACTATATTACTATATTTAACTACTACATTTGTTTTGGACCCTCAGGTAGTCTACAAGTCCTCTTGGGACCTACCTAATTCCTATCGCTATTACATTAAACTTAGGAGCTAACACTTATACCAGCCGACCCAACTGATCACTTCACCTTCTCGGCATGCACCCACTTTCCCGTAACGGGTACCGACCGGTCCCGCGCGGAATCGTTACCGCACCCGTGAGTCGTTAGACTGACTAGCCCCCATCTTTTGGCTTCGATTCCTTATCAACAGTTTTCCGATGACCCATACGTGATCTAGTCAAACATTATGATTTACGCGAGCACGTACATTCTTGGTTCATTGCAGCGCGACCTTGCCTACTCAGCAACTTGCATTATTTTATTAAACAATATTATTGACAATTCTGCAAGGTTGCTGAGTGGACAGTTAATTTAATAAATAGCAATTTAACATTTCTACAATATTTGAGAATTCCACCCTTCTCCGTGACAAAGCGAAAGAAAAAATGGTTTGATATTATAGGTTTGTCCCATTCATCCAAAGAAATGAGACTATGTGAAGACCATTTTTCTGATACATGTTTTACTAGTAGTGCTAAAAACCGTCTGAATAAATTTGCTTTTCCGTTAGCACCCGAAACATCACCAAGGCCTGCTGAAAAAAGAAAATTAGGTGATGTAGAGTCAAATATTCCTAGTGATTTTTCCGAATTTGAGCCTTCAGCTAAAAAATTGCGTTTAGAAAAAGGGACATTGAATCAAATTAGTGTAACGAAAGTTAAAAATTTAACAAATAGAGAAAGAAAATTGTACGCAATAACTAGGAATCAAAAAAGTCAAATTTGTAAATTAAGAAACGCTTTGCAAAATTCTAAAAATTCAATTAAAACTGCACTTCAAATTAGAGATTCAAAATTGTTTTCAAATTGTCATGCAAAGTTTGATTCAGCAGGCCTCAATTTCTTGAAACATTTAACTTTTAATACAAAAAAACTTAAGCCTTCATGGACAACTGCCGATAAAGTAATTTCACTAGCATTATACAAAAAAGGTCCCAGGGCATATAATTTTTTAAAAAATTTTGTTGCTTTGCCCAGCAAATCTACTGTTCAGTCCATGTTGAGATCAATTCCATTTGAAACCGGCATTAACGATTCAATTTTTAATAGGCTTAAGGAAAGGGTTGTTAAAATGATGCAAATTGACCGGAATTGCGTTTTGTTGTTCGATGAAATTGCTCTCACGGAGAAACTCACTTTGGATGCGTACAGGGACAAAGTTGTTGGTTTTGTAGATCTAGGTAACGATTTGGGAAGGAACTTGCAAGTTGCAAATCATGCTTTGGTATTTGTCGTTAACGGCATTAAAAAATCTTGGAAGCAGCCTGTGGCTTATTATTTCACAAGGGACCAGGTTAAAACTGTTGCATTAAAATTAATTATTAAAGAAGTCATTTCAAAATTTCAAGAAATAGGTTTAAATGTCATGGCAACAGTTTGTGATTTAGGTAACACTAACAGGGCAGCATTAAATCAATTACGTTTAGATTCAAATAATGAAAGAACTGGTCCCTATTTTTTTGTTAATGGCTCAAGAATAATTACTTTGTACGATCCTCCGCATCTTTTAAAATGTACGAGGAATGCCCTTATTAATTATGATATTTATTTTAATGAAAGTCAATGTGCTAAATTGAGTCATGTGAAAGCAGCTTTTAATATTGATAAAACTAAAAGATTTCAAGCTTTGTATAAAATTAGGGATAATTTTTTTGATTTAAATAAGAATCCTAAATTAAAAATGAAGGTTTCTGTTGCTGCTAAGGTAATGAGCCACACTATGGCTGCCACAATTGAAAGTTTAGTAACTTGCAATTTACTTCCCGAACAAGCTATTCATACTGCTGAATTTGTATCAGATATTGATCAATTGTTTGACAGTTTTAATGGTAGAAGTTTGACAAGTGAATGTGGTAAAGATTTGAGGCGATGCGTTACTAGGAAATCTTCTCATGTTCAATTTTGGGACAGAATGTTACCAACTATTGAATCATGGGAGTTTTTACCGAAAAACGGAAAGCCGATGAAAAAATCAATGCCTTTTAAATCTTGTTGGTTACATACTATTAGAGGTGTTAAATTGTTGACTCAAGAATGTTGGAGACTAGGATTCAAGTTTTTGAGGACTAGATCCTTGAATCAGGATCCTGTTGAAAACATGTTCGGTGCTATTCGACAGTATGGAGCTGCTAATACGGCCCCAAATTGTTACCAGTTCGTTTCAGCATTAAAAACTGCAATGTGCAATAGCTTGATATCAGGGAAAAATGTTAGTACTAATTGTGAGGCAGATGACAGTAGTATTTTAGATAATTTGCATTCATTTTTAAATTCAAAAATCGAGCCTGAGAAACCGTCTGCTTCTATTACTGAATTGTTGATCTAAATTTAAATTTTGAAAATATAGAACTGAGGGATTCTATTTTTGACACTCAGGTTACTTCATATGTTTCAGGTTTCTTTGTAAAAAAATTAAAGTCAATACATTGTACTGAGTCTAAATAATTTAAAAAGTGATGATTTAAATTTGCAACACATTTTTACACATTTTAAAGAGAACGATGAGAAAAGGCGTCTGATTTATGCAAATAGAAATTTAGTAATTTTTGTAGTAAAAATTTACGATATTATATATAAAGTATTACCTCTTGTAGGACATACACTGTGTTATTTATAAGATGCGACATAGGGATTCCTGTACAAATGTGTCAAAAGAAAGCTAACTTTTTTACCAAATAACTTTCGTAAAAAATAATAACAGATTTGAAAAGATCGTAAAAAAATATGTCGAAATGGACATTACATTTTCTTAAATTCGTTCTGATTTATTAAAAAAATGTATAATTAAGTTGAAAAAGTCATACGCCATAAATAATTCCTTTTTATATCACTATCTAATAATTGTAAAAAGGGGCGGAGCTATCAGGGTTGGTTGACGCTTTGAAATTTGAAAATTTCTAGGTGAAGGATTAAGGTTCAAACCGCGAGTGTGGAAATTTTTTTCTGTTTTTTTTTTTTGGTATTTTTTGTTTTTTTAATGTTTTTTTGTCATTAATAAAAATATGGCATTAATTTAAAGGCTCTACCTACTAACGAGATTTTGCGTTATCAAAATTGACAATTAATTGTGGGACTTTTATTTAAATAAAAATAAAATTAAAACTCAAATAAGCTTGTCTTATTTTAAATACTTTTATTTAACATTTTTTTAGACAAAAACATTAAAAAAACCAAAAAAAAACAAAAAAAAAATTTGGCCCAAGCGCGGTTTGAACCACATTACTTAAAAACTAATTGTTCAAATTGCAGAGCGTTAACCATCTCTGTTAGCTCCGCCCCTTTTACAACAAATTAGATAGTGTTATAAAAAGGAATTATTTATAGAACCATTTGGCACCAATTTTTAGAACCATTTGGAATGCTCCAAAATCATTTACAATGTTTCACAATAATTTAGAACTGTTTAAAATTATTTAGAACTCTTCAGAATTCTTTAGAACTGTCTAAACCCATTTAGAACGTTTTAGAATCATTTAGAATGCTCCAGAATCATTTACAATATTTCAGAATCATTTAGAACTGTTTAAAATTATTTAGAACACTTCAGAATTCTTTAGAAGTGTCTAAACCCATTAAGACCCCTTTTTAGAGCCATTTGGAATGCTCCAAAATCATTTACAATATTTCACAATAATTTAGAACTGTTTAAAATTATTTGTCTAAACTTATTTAGAACGTTTTAAATTCATTATTAATGCTCCAGAATCATTTACAATATTTCAGAATCATTTAGAACGGTTTAAAATTATTTAGATTAATTCAGAATTCTTTAGAACTGTCTAAACTTATTTAGAACGTTTTAAATTCATTTATAATGCTCCAGAATCATTTACAATATTTCAAAATCAATTAGAACTGTCTAAAATTATTTAGAACACTTCAGAAATCACTAGAACTGTCTAAACTTATTTAGAACGTTTTAAATTTATTTAGAATGCTTTAGAATCATTTAGAACTGTTTAAAATTATTTAGAACACATCAGAATTCTTTAGAACTGTCTTAACCCATTAAGACCATTTTAGAGCCAGTTGGAATGCTCCAAAATCATTTACAAAATTTCACAATGATTTGGAACTGTTTAAAATTATTTAGAACTCTTCAGAATTCTTTAGACTGACTAAAACCATTAGGACCTTTTTAGAACCATTTGGAATGCTCCAAAATCATTTACAATATTTCACAATGATTTAGAACTATACAAACTCATTTAGAACGTGTTAAATTCATTTATAATGCTCCAGAATCATTTACAATATTTCAGAATCATTTAGAACTGTCTAAAATTATTTAGAACACTTCAGAATGTTTTAGAACTGTCTAAACGCATTTAGAACGTTTTAAATTCATTTAGAATGCTCCAGAATCATTTAGAACTGTTTAAAATTATTTAGAAAAATTCAGAATTCTTTAGAACTGCCCAAACCCATTAAGACCTTTTTAGAGCCATTTGGAATGCTCCAAAATTATTTACAATATTTCACAATGATTTAGAACTGTTTAAAATTATTTAGAACTCTTCAGAATTCTTTAGACTGACTAAAACCATTAGGACCTTTTTTTTTCCATTCTTTAGAATGGAGACCTTTATGGCGTATGACTTTTTCAACTTAATTATACATTTTTTTAATAAACCAGAACGAATTTATAAAAATTTAATGTCCATTTCGACCTATTTTTTTACGATCTTTTCAAATCTGTTATTATTTTTTACGAACGTTATTTGGTAAAAAAGTTAGCTTTCTTTTGACACATTTGTACAGGAATCCCTATGTCGCATCTTATAAATAACACAGTGTATAAATGATATCGTAAATAAATTTGTAATGTATATTCATGAACTTGTTGATTTTGAATGGTTTGCTTGCAAAGATCATAAGTCAGATGTCTTTTGTCAACTTGTTGGAGTCATCGTACCAATGATAATTAAAAAAATTTATCGGGAAATGGCTGCAACTAAGTAATTCTCACTATTTTTGTCATTTTCCTTAATTCGATGCTGCTCATATTTTTTCTGTTTTAGTTAGCTCGACAAGAATTAGAAGCTGTAGACTCATCGTACTTGGAATTTCGTACTCCGTAGTCTTGGTACTTCGTACTCCGTAGTCTTCATACTTCGAATTTCGCACTTCAAAATTCATATTAGCTACTTTTATAACCAATTTTACTAAAATTCTAAGTATAAGTTATATATTATTTTTCTATTTAAATTTTATTTATAACAAATATTATCTAGCAGAAACTTCTGTGATATTACTGTGATTTATGCTTTTTAAGTAGTAGTAGTTATTTTGACGTAAAATTTATATATTTCCTCATAGTTATCAATAGAGTAAGTAGATATAAAGTAGTGTGTAGTAATATAGAAACTCAGTCAATTGAAACACTTCTGTGATATAACTGTGATTTTTTGTTTTTGAGAATTGTTAATTCACTTGTACTTTGTTGCCATAAAACGAGCTTTATTAGTATATTAGTAATCTAATAAGTAAATACGTACTAAATCAATGCATATTCCATCTTCTAGTCTTCTTCGTATTTAAGTATTTTTTTGTGATATTAGCATAATATAGTAATGAATGTACATATAGTAGATAAACTTGAAATTTTAGTAGAATTGGTTGTATTAAGAAGCTAACATAACTAATATACGCGCATTGTAGGTTTTTGTAAGGTTTTAATAAATTTTTGCAGGCTGAATCTTGTATGGAAGAAAAGATATAATTATTTTTAATGTGAAATGTAATGTAATTCGATGGTTATAATCTTTTTTAATGTCTAATTTTTTAATATTTATTATTATTTATTTAAAATCTACGATAATAGTAATAATATCTTCTCTTCCTGGATGTTTTTAAATTAAGGGATGCAAATCTAGTTCGCCTCCTCGTGGTGCATCCTGGGTAACGCTAAAGGGCTAGTTACAAAGTTGTATTTGTTTTACGTTTATATTTTTCCTATTATATTCTTTATATATTATGTATTTCATTTATATTTTTGTTATTATTATCAAATGTTGTTAATTTTGTCGAATGATATTCAAATGTTGCATTGTTATTCGTTTATTTAGGTTATGTGTACATGTATTAAATTTTTTATATCTTTAAATAAATACATTTCTAAATAACAAAAGTTTTTCTTATTTTTAAAATTGTAATTTGTAATTATAACAATAAAATTTGAATATACCGCCCATTTTTAATTTTGAAATATAGAAGAAATCTGCTCGATATTTCATTAGTTCGTGGGACCAGCCACTAGGAACAGCACCATCTACGCGTTGCCAATTTTTAGTAAGAGATCGAACTCTCTCATCTTTCTTTCTCTATGTGTCCTTTATACGACGGTGGTCTAAATTTCCACTTAAGGCTAGAGTTCAGTACTTTGAAAACGTGTGTAAAAATGCTGAAATTTCCGTGACGTTTTCAGGGCGCATTTTGAAATTTGAAAGGGGGGTCGCACTCTATATATATGTTCTACCCGTTTATTCTGATGGCGGTACGAAGCCCTTTTTTTAAAAAATGCTTTTGTTTTGGCTTAATTAATTAAAATGTTGAAATTTTATATTCCATTTTCAGGCTACATTTTTAACTTTTTCTGTGCAATTTTTGTACCAAAAGAAAGAGCTAACCATCCCCGATGGCGGTACGAAGCCCTTTTTTTGATTTTCTTTCGCATTTGTTGTTAATTGGACTTTGTTTGTTCATAAATTTTGTGTTTCCGAAGAAATAAAAATCAGTTTTAGGCAACCCATCAGGCAACTCCCGTTTGATTTATGAGGGGTAGGTCGAGTCTTCAATTTTACGACCCAAATCCGATAATCCGATTACCTATTTAGATACTGAATTTTAAACTTGCAAATATTCATTCCATCAGTGTAGCTACTTGTTAAAGATTACTATATTACAATTTCACTTATATTAATTAATTTTTATGTTAAATTAATTTTTTTAATTTTATGAAAAAAATAATGAAAGCAGCCACAAAAGTATTCGTTAGGTCATAGATTTATGTAGTCGCATTTTGTTTAGACATATGTAATTTAAATAAAATTGTGTATGTATATGTATTATGCAATAATACGGACCGAAAAATGCATACTTTTTGAGTTATTAATTTTTTTATGAAAAAATTGACCGATTCATGCCATTAATTATAAATTACTCTTTTACGAAAGATGCTTTTAAAGTTCTGGAAGCATTTTGGTAGGGTGGCTACTAGCAAGGTCAAAGGTATATTTCACCCTGAGTTGAAAGTTAAACTTCAAAATTATCAAATTTCCTTATTTTTTTTGGAACTGCCCATTATTTATATTTTATTGAAATCAGCGGTAAACAATAAGAGAAGTTCATGTTCATTTCGCTATACTATATGTGGCGGTAAAATGTCAAACAAAATGGAAGTGGTAAAAAACTCTCTTATTATTTATTTCTTTATTCTCTTTCTATTTATTTATTTATTTATTGGTTTTCTCAGATTTTGGGATAGATACAATTTACATCCCTCCTTTAGGAATTTAGTAGATAATGATAAATTAATAGTCCACTTTAAATTTGATTTTAACTAAAAACTTATTTCCAGATATTTCTAGAACAGATTTAAAAAAATATTTTGTTTAATTCATCATAACGACAATGCAACAGAAATCCAGGAAACCATTAGACCAGCGATTACTTATAAAGCAATTGGGCCTACTCATGTACTTGCCTAATCTGTTTAGGTAAACATTGTATAAACGATACAATTGAATGAAAAATCAACATATCTACTATAAAGACACACAATAATATGACTATAATTTTTATTTAAGTTTTCACTTTGATAGGTACCAATATCAGATTTATTAATAAATCAAATAAAATTGGGCTAGTGCATGGCCCGGTAAAACGGGCAATAATCCCCGAATTTTACGACTTTTTAGCGAATGTTGGATCTTCAGGTACCTATTATAAGTTAGTATGGTGCCAGAATATTACCAATTTTAAATAAACCAATTTAATAATTATTTCTATTTGAAAATACAGTTTTTTAGAGTCTTCATGATGAGCTGATTTTCAATGATATGTCACACTTGCTATTTATCATTGATATTATACAGGGTGTAAACGATATGATACTCAGTAGTCACAAAATAAATCTTTATTTGTAAAAATAATAAAATAGCAACGCTGTCGTTTGCTTGTATGAAGTTGATCTTGAATTTGAAACATATAATTGTGATTTGATTTTAACGTAATATCTCCAGAATTATTTATTGTTAAATATTTGATTAAATTGTTTTTTACAGCTTCCTCAACCGTGTGTTCTCGGGCGGAATAAGGACACTTTACCTCAATAAGTGCATTATCTCCTATTAGCCCGTCCGGGGAAGCTGCCAAAAACTTATTTTCCTTATCAACAAACAATCCGCATTTCATTACATTTTTACTATACATATAAGGATTCAAATTTGTCTATCGCTTTTGATTCGTTTCCGATAAACTGAAGCAAATTATTAGATTTTTTCCGAGGTAAATATGCCGAAAGTTGACACTAACTTTTTAATTTAATATGAAATATCATATATATTTTTACATTTTTAGTATCTCCATTATGAGCTGATTTCAATGATGTGTTACACTTGCTATTTATCGTCGATATTAAAGGATCTACAGCCATTTGAAATTATGTTTTTTGACTTTAGGCTGCCCGCGAGTGGCCGTAACTCCTTTATTATCAATAATAAGTTTTAAGTATGACCTATCGTTGGAATCGGCTCGTCTTTATGATTTTAAAAATGTAAACCATATACGAATTATTTCATTTAAAATAATTTGTCGTCATCGGCATTTCTAAATATTCGAAAATGGGCATATCCGAACTCTGCCACAAAATAAAATGTTACCTGAATTGTATCAATTTGGGGATTACAGAATGGCTCGAACTCTGCCGCGACCATTAAGTTTAATCCGATTAGGGTCATTAGGGTTTATTAAAATATTACCTAAATAAAATTTAAAATTTCAACCCAAAGAAGTCGTAGTGGATTTTAAACTAAGCATTCATAACGCTATATATGAATGTTTTGGTACATATCAAATTATTTTTGGTTGTAAATTTCATCTCTGTCAAGCTTGGTTGCGAAAGATTCTGGAGTTTCATTGGGTACAAGAGTACATACAGAAAGATTGAGTAATTGGTGACTACTTAAAAGTACATTTTGGAATGATGTATCTTAGACCTGAGGAAGTTGTTGAATTTTTTAATAACGAACTACATTTTTTGCTTCCAAACGATGAGAGTTATATAATTTCGCAATTATGTCAATAAAACGTATAAAAACAAAATTCGATATTTCCACCACATATTTGGGCAAACAATGCAGTCTTTTTTAAGAGGACAACTAATTCTTGTGATAATATTCTTGTAAAAATATAAGAAAAATACTATTTCCCGCTTTATATTTGTGAAAACGGTGACATGTAAAAATCTTCCTCAGATGTAATTTTATTTTATTTTTATGTGTATACATTTAAACGTATATATTTTATTAAAATGTACAAGTATTTTTTGTGACAAATATACGTTGAAAATATATTATGAAATTGTTAAATCGGATTAAACAATTAGACCCCTACGGGTTTAGTACTTAATCCCTAAAATTTTAAAACCTGGCAGAGTTCGAACAACCCATAATGACTACCTGCATTTTGTGGCAGAGTTCGGATACTCCGTCGAAAATATATTTTCCTACAATATCGAAATTCGGATATTCTAAAATTCAAATTCTAATAAAATAACCAACCCAACCGCTTATCTCAGTTTTACGACATACCCCGCTGTGAGCTTACTACCTGAAAATTTGCCGAAATAAAGTGACAGGTCTTGCTGTACAAGTTGCCTATTCCCAAAAAAATATTTGGTGAGTACTGAACTCTAGCCCATAGAGAAAGAAAGATGAGAGAGTTCGATCTCTTACTAAAAATTGGCAACGCGTAGATGGTGCTGTTCCTAGTGGCTGGTCCCACGAACTAATGAAATATCGAGTAGATTTCTTCTATATTTCAAAATTAAAAATGGGTTATATAATCAATTTTATTTTTATAATATTGCTATATTGCAAATTAGAAAATAAAAACAACTTTTGTTAATATGAAATGTATTTATTTAAAGATATAAAAAATTTAATACATACATATAACCTAAATAGACAATACAATACATACAATTCAACATTTGAACATCATTCGACAAAATTAATAACATTTGACACTAATAACAAAAATATAAATAGAATACGTATATAATACATGTGGAATAGAAAATATAATAGAATAAATAGAAACGTAAAACAAATACAACCTTGTTACTTCGAAATCAGATGAGTCAGATCCCTCAGTTCCCAGGGCCTACAGCGTCCAATTCTTGTAGAGCTAACTAAAACAGAAAAAAATATGAGCAGCATCTAATTTAGGAAAATAACAAAAACAGTGAGATGTTTTAGAAAAACATAGAAATCAAATAATATAAGTAGATAGCTATGTAGAAAAATGATCTTCACAGAGTCTCATTTGTTTGGATGAATGAGACAAACCTATAAATAATATCCTATAATATCAAACCATTTTTTTTTTCACTCAAATTTGAAGGGAATTTTAAAAAAACGCTTTTGAAGATTATCTTCGGGGGGACAAATTTACAAATTTTTGCATCTTGGTGGATGCACATTTACGAACCTTCCTTCGAATTGGTGTTGACATTTTAAATTTGCAAACAAATATAAATATAAAAAATAAAAATACTCACAATTTAGGTTAAGCACTAAAATGGCGTCTACATCACTAACGAAACTCACTTAATTAAAACAACGGACGGGCGACGACCGACGACCCGCGATCGCGATCGTTTCCATACGGATCTCATATAAAATTAGCCAATCAAAACAATCGAAATTCATTTAATTTTTCGATAGCAGCGCCTCTAACGGCTGGTCTTCGTTCTAAGGCATGTTGTTGACTCTGTCCTATGCATTAAACAGTCTCTTTTATTTTGTCTATGCTCTAGCCTTAAATTATTCTAATTTTGTATCAAAAACGTTATGTCAAGTAGCTCAACCAAGGTATCAAATAGCACTAACAAAATGTGTTCAGCTGGCAACGTTGGTATGGGGCGTGCTAGCTAGACTTCTTATTGTATCAACGTGTCAATGTCAATTTACTAATTTAGTGTGTGTGTGTGTTTACTATTCGGTTCGGCAAAATTTTAACATATTTAAATACTAAATTAATTTTTATGTATATTCTAGTCGTTTCAACAGGTTGAGTTGAATTACAATTTTACGCTGCAATGATTCGTAATAATAGTTCTAGTCATTCCAATGGATTATTACAAAATATTTCTCAAGAAAAGTTAAAATCCATTCAGATCATCATTACAGATATCGGACCTAAGAAGTACGAATCTTTATTGCCGAAACAGAAACTTGAAACTACAAATAGAAGTGACCAAGAAATAGTAGAGAGAGTCAATAGAAACCAGGGTAAGTCATGGAAATATTTAGTTTTAGACTAACAAAAATCTGATATCACAATTTATTTATAGAAAACTCTACGATTTCTTCGTCAAGAACAAGAAGTTTAAAATCTGAAAGTAAAATTAAAAGAATAGTGACAGTTGAAAACAATGCAGGAGAATTATCAAGTTTATCAGTCTATATTTACCAGATAATGGAGATCTAAGCTTGGGTGCTTACTACATTGATCCCTACTCAGATTTAAGGAATGAGTATCAAGGTAAAATGTTCCCTAACTACGGAACGAAGCTTCAGCGAGTTTTAGGAAAAAAAAAGTTCCAAGAATATAATTCATCAGTTTTAAATTTATATAATAAATAAATATAATTCGAGTATGTTTTCATAATTTTTGGAGACCATGTTTCTTAAAAGTAAATATTTCAAAAACGAATTGACGGATATTGTTATTTTCTTTTATTTTCACAAAAAATGAAAAAATTCACCCTACTCTATTTTTTAGTGTTGGGGTTGCAGAACAAAGGCGTAATATGATGTTGTTTTAGACGTCAAAAGATGTACCCTCTATATTAAAATCGATGTTTTATCGGCTTTCCAAAAATCAAATTTTTCATCCCGAAATCGCATGTTTTCTTTTCAATGGGCCAACCTGTATGGGTTACTAGAAAAATAGCCATCGCATCGGAAAATATCGGCCATCGTACGTAAGTACGATACTAATACTACTATTTTAGATACTAATCAATGGTTTCGTTATTTCACATAGCTTTTTTGCTTTTTTTTAGGATACAATTCGAATAACATCATGTTGTAGAACACGATTTTCATAATATTTTCATAATATCATATCATAATACTCTTAAATAAACTGAGTCGTGAAATATGTATAATTTTTTTGCAGAAAAATTAAGGGATATTCAATTTTTTTTGTAATAAAGGCATGAGTTAAATAAAACGAATTACTTGATTTCAAATTAATTTTATTTAATGCACGTGTGCTGAGCGCTCGAGAAGTTCTGCCTCTGTAAAAAAACAAAAAAAAAAGGGTGGTTAGTTCCATTTCAAAAAATTAGGTTAACTTTGTACAATTTTTATACACATCCTCTATGCAATTAAGAGTTTTTTTACCAAAAACTCAAATAGTTTGACTTTACTAGTAGCCACCCATCAGAACCATTTACAAATAAGTGAGCAAACTTAAAAAGCAAGAATTTTTGGAAAAAGTATTTTAAACAAAAGTACCCTAAAATTTTACGTAGTTTTCAAAAATAGATCCAGGCATACTGGCCATAGCCAGCATCACAGAGAAAGAAAGATGAGAGAGTTCGATCCTTTACTAAAAATTGGCATAACGTTGACGGTGCTGCCTCTCATCGGATAGCAACATTTTTCGCGAACTAAGCGTAGATTCCTTCAACAAAAATTGGCGGAAAATTTAAAATTAATTTTTGTAATTCTACTCTATTTTCTTACATTTTGACAATTGTGTAGTCATTTAATAGCCGTTTCTCAAGCATGAAAAACGGCTATCAAATGCATACACAATTAACAAATTGAAATATTTAAAATACAATTAAAAAATAATATTAAAAGTGTTTCATGTAAAATTTTATTAAAAATTATGCACAATACAATACACTAAATTTAAATAAAATTGTTTTAGTAAAATTGTGGCTATTAAAAAATCTAATTGTACAACAAGACAGTTGGTCGGATCTTCAGCTTCTTATATTGCATGTAATCTAAAACAAATAAAAATATCAGCAGCATCGAATTCAGGGAAAATAGCGAAGAGTGAGAAATGTGTTTCGGGTGCTAAAGGAAAAGCAAATTTATTTAGACGTGATTTCAAAGTGCTAGTGAAACTATTATCATGAAAATGTACTTCACAAAGTCTCAGCTGTTTGGATGTATGGGACAAACCTAAAATATCGAACCACCTTTTTTTCCGCACAATATCGGAAGGAAATTTAAAAAAATGCTTTTGAAGATTTTTATCCGAAGAAGTAAAAAAACAAGCTATTGCACCTTTGTGATGCATATTTATGAACCTTTCTTCGCATTGGGGTAGACATTTTAAATAAGCAAACACAATTAGAAATAAAAATATAAAAACTCACCAACTTAGGTTATACACAATAATGGCGTCTACACTAGTTACGAGTCACGAAACATTCTAAAAAATACAACTCGACTCGACTGTTGACAAGAACCGCACAGAACGGTAAGTTCCAATCCGTCCAATCTTTATGACCAATAAAAAATTTTTAAATATGTTTAATTTTTCGATAGCAGCGCCTCTCGAAGGATAGTAGGGAATTATCACACGTGGTCTGATATTTCCTATGCTTTAAGAGGGGCGTTGAGATTTGGTAACCCAATTTCAGTTGGCAGCAATGAAAATAAGCCCGATTTTTCGGTGTACAAATCTCAAGTTTTACTTAATTTTGAGATATAATATGAATCGCATCTGATAGAGTGAACCTTCCTGTAGGTCATAAAGGTTTTTTTTACAGATCTATGCAAAAATAACGAAATTACAAGCGTTTGAAGGTAGACATTTTTCAGTTTTTTTTTCTATCGGACGATAACCAAAATCCTTTATGACCTAGTGATGGGTAATAGAAATGTATTGTGAAAATTTGGAAACGATATTCTTTATATTTTTTGAGATTTGTACACCGAAAAGTCTGGATTTTGGAAAAAACTTCATCGATTTGCCGCTAGGGGATACCGAAAATGATATTTTGGTAATGTGGGTTGCATACGCTCAACGAGATATGAGCTTTAGAAGATAAAATAAGGGTTATTTATGAATATACGATATATGTGCACTTCACAAAGCACACTGTTTTTATTATAATAAACAAATTTAGGAGAATTGAGGAAATTCAAGTGAAAATTTATTGTAAGTGTCATTGCTGCCAACAAAATAGAGTATTTGACGTATTAGACATGACATAAGACATAAGACAAGATGTCAAGTTGATTTTTAGGAGGTTATGTTTACGTTTCCATATTTACATTTGCTATATTTTACTTTATCGAGTTATTACTTTGTAGTTGCAATTGAAATTGCAATATACAAACAATAATTAATTATGACGATACGTTATTATATTTGGATATCATGCATTTATTAATTATTTTCTAAAACAGTATTCGAAGATTGATTGAAGACTAGAATGAAATAAAAATTTATCACAGCGTGCACTATTAGGTATATTTTTCATATTCATCATTGCCATACAAATTTAGTATTGTATTTTTTCTTTTCTAACTTTACACTTATCAGTTATTAGATATGATATGACTTACGTTCAATTCAACGGAAAAGGATTCAAACATTTCATTTGTGTAAATATGTTTATTTTAATACTACTAATAATTTTGATATACAAGTTGATATACAAGTTTCATCGGTCCACTTTTCTTCTCTTCTTCTATCTTCGGAATATAATGTTTTATCGGGTATCTCATAGGGCAGGTTGATGATCAAATCTATACTTGAAAATGGTCCTGCACAGATCCCCACCCAAGTCCTACGACCCCAGAGTGGCTGTACTCGAACTATTTCACTTCATTTCACTTCATTCATCAGAGCCATTGTCATTATCGGAGTGTGTGTTCGGAGTACTTATTGTTGTATCGGGCATCCCATAGGGCAGGTTGTTGATTAAATCTATGCTTGAAAACAGTCCTGCACAGGTCCCCACCCAAGTTCTACGACCCAGAGTGACTGTACTAGAACTATTTCATTTAGGCCCAGTTGCTCGTATGCGGATCAAAGTCGTATCAACTGATCTTGAATCAAAGTCGGATCAATAGTTTGTCCTGGAAAAGGGCGGCCATATTTGATTCCGATTTAATCTCGGCTTAATCCCGGATCATAATTGATACGCGTACGAGCAACCGGGCCTTACAATTTCATCGGAGGCATTGTCATTATCGGAGTGTGTGTTCGGAGTACTTATTGTATCGGGCATTTATCAATATATTCGATCGTAGAATCGCATCTCCCATTTTGTCGCCTGCACGAACTTTTACAATATTACATAGGTATACAATACAATACAGGGTGTTCCAATAAAAAGTATTCCCTCCCTTTAATTAGCTTATAGTTTTTAAACGCCTAATTATAAAAACATGCGGTTTTCTCAAATATGTTTTATTTTATTATAAGTTTTGTTACAGTGATACAGAAATTATGCATTAACAATACATGGTGTTTTATCAAAACCTCCTCTTTTAAATTCACAATAACCAAACTAATTTAAATGGAACATCCCGTATATACAGAGGTATTTTAAAAGATACACTCTTCTACATTTCAAAAATATATTATTTGTATATATTATTTGTAGATATTATTCTACCAGAGAAGACGTCCTATTTCATAAAATTTAGTTATTGCGAATTTAAAAGAGGATTTTTTTTATGAAATATCCTGTGCAGGCGATACAAAATTTTTGTCTCACTGCAACAAACAGTTATAGAAAAATAAAATATATTTGTCAAAACCGCATGTTTTATCATCATTAGGCGTTTAAAAAATATTAGCTCACTAAAGGGGCTACTTTTCATTGGGACACCCTGTATTTTAATGAACACTATATCATTATAATTACATGATTTTTAGTGATAAAAAATGTTTAGTGATTTTTACCTAATAACATTGTAATATAGGTACCACTCGACAAAGACTGGTCTTTCTAGCAATGATTGTACGTCTATTATTAATGTATCTTTGTAATTAATTATAAAAATTAATAAATAAAATGTTTCTAATTTACATAATTTATAGTTTACAAAGTTTGCAATAAGGAATTGAAATATAATTAACTAATAAATTATATAATATTTATATAGTCATTGATATTTGAAATAAAATTTGCAAATTCTAAAAGCAAAAATGCATCTTCGCCGCTACAAAAATAGAGAGAATATTCTCTAGAGTGTTAGGGGTCGAAAACCATTAGACGGACAATCATAAACGGCTACCTGCTTATGCAAATTTACTTTATTTACAATGCGACAACAATACATTTACTTTGAAAATAGTCTCTTAGATCCACTGCACTTGCGCCACCTGTTAGTACATTTTCTGAAATATCTCTGGTTAAAAACCTGGCTAAAAATTTAATTTTGAGACAGCTAACGCCATCTGGTTCAATTAATGAAACTACGAAAAATTACTAGATTCTAGGGGCGATTGGTACGACTGTTGAAGTGCTCAACGCCCCTCTTAAACAGTCTCTTTTATTTTGTCTATGGCCAGCATAGCATACTGGCATATGGGTTATTCATGAATATACGATATTTGTGCACTTCACAAAGCAGAAATCAAAGCAGTAATCAGAATGAAATCAAAATTTACCGCAGCGTGCACTATTAGGTATAATTTTCATATTCATCTTTGGCATATCAATTTAGTATTGTATTTTTTCTTTTCCAACTTTACACTTATCAATTATCAGATATGATATGACTTACGTTCAATTCAAGATAGTATCTGTAGATAGTATCTGTAAGGAAAAGAATTCAAACATTTCGTTTGTATAAATATGTTCTCAGTTGAAAAAACAGTTGATATACAAGATACAAGTTTCATCGGTACCCTTTTCTTCTTCTCTTCTTCTATCTTCGAAATATAATGTTTATCGGGCATCTCAAGGGCAGGTTGTTGATTAAATCTATACCTGAAAATAGTCCTGCACAGGTCCCCACCCAAGTCCTACGACCACTGAGTGGCTGTACTAGAAATATTTCACTTAGGCCCGTTTGGTCGTATGCGGATCAAAGTCGTATCAACTGATCTCGAATCAAAGTCGGATTAATAGTTAGTACTGGAATAGGGTGGGCATATTTGATTCCGATTAATTCTTGGCTTAATCCCGGATCAAAATTGATCCGCGTACGAGCAACCGGGCCTTACAATTTCATCGGAGGCATTGTCATTATCGGAGTACTTATTGTTGTATCGAGCATTTATTAATATATTCGATCATGGATTCGCATCTCCCATTTTGTCGCCTGCACGTACTTTTACAATATCACATAGGTATATATAATACAATACAGGGTCTCCCAATAAAAAGTACCCCCTTTAATGAGCTTATAGTTTTTAAACGCCTAATCATAAAAACATGCGGTTTTATCAAATATGTATTTATTTTATTATAAGTTTTGTTACAGTGATACAGAAATTATGCATTAACAATAGAGGGCGTTTTATCAAAACCTCCTCTTTTAAATTTAAATACCCAAATTAATTTAAATGGAACATCCCGTATATACAGAGGTATTTTAAAAGATACACTCTTCTACTTTTCAAAGATATATTATTTGTAGATGTTATTCTATAAAAGAAGACGTCCTATTTCATAAAATTTAGTTATTGTAAATTTAAAAGAGGGGTTTTTTTATGAAACATCCTGTGCAGGCGATACAAAATTTTTGTCTCACTGCAATAAAAATTTATAGCAAAATAAAATAAATCTGTCAAAACCGCATCATTATAAGGCGTTTAAAAAATATTAGCTTACTAAAGGGGCTACTTTTCATTGGGACACCCTGTATTTTAATGAACACTATATGATAATTACATGATTTTTAGTGATAAAAAATGTTTAGTGATTTTTACCTGATACCATTGTAATATCGAGAAAGACTGGCTTTCTAGCAATGATTGTACGTCTATTATTAATATATCTTTGTAATTAATTATAAAAATTAATAAATAAAATGTTTCAAATTTACATAATTTATAGTTTACAATTAAAGTTAACTATATTCATTGCAATAAGAAATTGAAATATAATTAACTAATAACCAATATATTTATACGTATTTATACGTAATATGTATAGTCATTGATATTTGAAATAAAATTTGCAAATTATTATTATACCTATACATAGTATATCAAAAATGAAATTTGTAAATTCTAAAAGCAAAAAATGCATTTTCGCCGCTACAAAAATAGAGAGAATATTCGCCAGAGTGTTAGGGGTTGAAAACGATTAGACGGACAATCATAAAGGACTACCTGCTTATGCAAATTTACTGTATTTACAATGCGACAATAACAATACATTTACTTTGAAAATAGTCTCTCGATCCACTGAACTTGCGCCACCTGTTAGTACATTTTCTGAAATATCGCTGGTTAAAAACCTGGCTAAAAATTTAATTTTGAGACAGCTAACGCCATCTGGTTCAATTAATGAAACTACAAAAAATTACTAGATTCTATGGGCGATTGGTACGACTGTTAAAGTGATCAACGCCCCTCTTAATCGAAAACCTAATTGCACCCTGCCGTACCTATCCCAGGTAACGGGTTATTCATATTAACTGTTTATTTTTTGTTACAGAAAATGGAAATAGGTCTATTGGGTTTGGCGAGCCACCGATATAAAACGACTGGATTTCTCAGAAAAAAAGGTTTGTAAACTAATTATTGTATTGTTAACAGGCCAAAGTACTTTAAAGTCTAAATTATTATTCATAATATGTAGGTTTACATTTAAAATTATGAAGAATTATTATAATATTCTACTATTTAAGTGTATTGTATTTATATTAATATATGTAGGAATTAATTTATATTGAATTAGTTAATATCTAATTTGAAATCCGCAAATTTGTATGTTTTTTAAATATATTTTTTAAAATGAACTTTTTTGTCGTTAATTTATTTGTGAAAGTTATTATTTTCGATATCCAATTTCTTGTAAAACTTATACAATTCTACTATGTATCTATATTTAATAATTATACAGGGTGTTTCATTGGGAAAGGGCAATATTTTAACCCTATATAGAGGTCTCCCAGGGGATTACAAAAAACCCATAAACTATGGGTCTTGCGCCCTTTATAACCGAGGTACAGGGTTTTTTTGAATTTGGCCCATTTCTTTCGACACCTATAACTTTTGAATCACTCAGTATATTTTAAATGTGTTCTATCTCTTGGTGGTGTGGAAAGGAGTACTTTTAGTATCTTTTGTAAAGAAGTTAATAAATTACATAGTTAAGTTTTGAATTTTCTCATGTAGAAATGTAAAAATTGATTAATCAATGATTAATTATTAAATGAATTGAAATCATTTGAAACGCCGTGATTTTATTAAAAACACTTTATTATCACAACACCAATAATCGCCATTATAATAGGTCGCCGATATTCGCCGTTCGGCGAATTGTAGTTCGCCACGCCAACGCCGGCTTGACACTGTCCTCCCTACCTCCCCTTGCCTAGCGCGCTTACTCTCCTTAAGCTGCCTTCGCCGGGTCGTTAGACGTCACACACTAGACGAATCATATTCCGCAAATTTCTTTGTCAGTTCATTCGGCCATCTTGCAAAATTAAATGTCCTCATTTATCAAAACCTCGCCCATAGATTCGCCTATGCATTTGCCCGCCTAAATCGTTAAGTTCGCCTGCTTAAAATAGTCGCCCAAAACACACAGTACATTCGCCTAGTTCGCCTTGTCAAGTGTGTCGAGTTAGTTCGCCTGAAACTCTCGCGTAGTACGACTAATATATTCGCCTAATTCGTCTCGCCAAGTTCAGTACTTTCAACGAATCGACCGCCATGATCGTTTTACACCGTTTGTACCCTTTAACACCTTTTATCGCCTCGATGACATATCGATCATTCGCCAGATATTTTCGCACTCGATATGGTCCGTCAAATTTGTTAACCAATTTGCCGCCAAAGCCCCTTTTTCGGTAGTCGCCTCCCGCCAGAGTACCAAATCATCTGGATTGTATTTGTTCGCCATTTTACACCTTTATCAAATATCGTTTTCACCCCGTTAGCCGCCTGGTTTACGTTCACCAACGCCATTACTCATCACTCAAACACTTCACTCACTTCACACTCTCACTCATCTGAACATTCACACACTCTGTCGATAAGACTCGACCGACGCCGCTCGGGAATCTCATCGACATCGCACACCATTCGCTCACCTTAGTTAACGCCAACAATTTTACGTTTTCCGCCAACGTTTTTCGCCAATTCGGAAGTTTCCGCCCAACTTTCCGCCGCATTCGACCCAATCATCGGACATTCTCATTTAGAGTGTAACCTGGCACTTCGCCTTAGTGCATTCGCCTGACTTCGCCTAAGTCTATCCGCCATGCCTCGCCTATTACCCTGAAGAGGTCGGTCGTCACCTCGCTCGTTCAGGTGGATGGACTGCTCAGTTTAATCAGCCTGATTCGGGTTTGAATCCGCACGACTCAACATCGAATTCGCCAAGTTCGAATACGCCCAATTCGAATCCGCCATGTTCGAATCCGCCAATTTCGAACCCGCCAAGTTCGCCAAACGCCTGTTAGAGCATTCAACATCCAATGAGACATTCGCCACGTCTCCTTGACCATCGCCGGTCTGACCACCGCCGGTCTAGCCTTCGCCGGCCCGCCTGTTAGTGCTGATCAGCTCGCCATTCGCCAAGTCGGAGTAGTGAAACAAGGCTGGTTCTAGCATGGTCATAGGGAAAACAATGTGTTAGAGAGGATAGGCATACCAATGTGTTAGAGAGAGACAGAGACATCTGTCAACGTCACATCTGTCAACGTCACATCTGTCAACGTCACATCTGTCAACGTCACATCTGTCAACGTCATATCTGTCAACGTCACATCTGTCAACGTCCCATCTGTCAACTTCACATCTGTCAACGTCACAAGTCCTACGACCCCAGAGTGGCTGTACTCGAACTATTTCACATCATTTCACTTCATTCATCAGAGCCATTGTCATTATCGGAGTGTGTGTTCGGAGTACTTATTGTTGTATCGGGCATCCCATAGGGCAGGTTGTTGATTAAATCTATGCTTGAAAACAGTCCTGCACAGGTCCCCACCCAAGTTCTACGACCCAGAGTGACTGTACTAGAACTATTTCATTTAGGCCCAGTTGCTCGTATGCGGATCAAAGTCGTATCAACTGATCTTGAATCAAAGTCGGATCAATAGTTTGTCCTGGAAAAGGGCGGCCATATTTGATTCCGATTTAATCTCGGCTTAATCCCGGATCATAATTGATACGCGTACGAGCAACCGGGCCTTACAATTTCATCGGAGGCATTGTCATTATCGGAGTGTGTGTTCGGAGTACTTATTGTATCGGGCATTTATCAATATATTCGATCGTAGAATCGCATCTCCCATTTTGTCGCCTGCACGAACTTTTACAATATTACATAGGTATACAATACAATACAGGGTGTTCCAATAAAAAGTATTCCCTCCCTTTAATTAGCTTATAGTTTTTAAACGCCTAATTATAAAAACATGCGGTTTTCTCAAATATGTTTTATTTTATTATAAGTTTTGTTACAGTGATACAGAAATTATGCATTAACAATACATGGTGTTTTATCAAAACCTCCTCTTTTAAATTCACAATAACCAAACTAATTTAAATGGAACATCCCGTATATACAGAGGTATTTTAAAAGATACACTCTTCTACATTTCAAAAATATATTATTTGTATATATTATTTGTAGATATTATTCTACCAGAGAAGACGTCCTATTTCATAAAATTTAGTTATTGCGAATTTAAAAGAGGATTTTTTTTATGAAATATCCTGTGCAGGCGATACAAAATTTTTGTCTCACTGCAACAAACAGTTATAGAAAAATAAAATATATTTGTCAAAACCGCATGTTTTATCATCATTAGGCGTTTAAAAAATATTAGCTCACTAAAGGGGCTACTTTTCATTGGGACACCCTGTATTTTAATGAACACTATATCATTATAATTACATGATTTTTAGTGATAAAAAATGTTTAGTGATTTTTACCTAATAACATTGTAATATAGGTACCACTCGACAAAGACTGGTCTTTCTAGCAATGATTGTACGTCTATTATTAATGTATCTTTGTAATTAATTATAAAAATTAATAAATAAAATGTTTCTAATTTACATAATTTATAGTTTACAAAGTTTGCAATAAGGAATTGAAATATAATTAACTAATAAATTATATAATATTTATATAGTCATTGATATTTGAAATAAAATTTGCAAATTCTAAAAGCAAAAATGCATCTTCGCCGCTACAAAAATAGAGAGAATATTCTCTAGAGTGTTAGGGGTCGAAAACCATTAGACGGACAATCATAAACGGCTACCTGCTTATGCAAATTTACTTTATTTACAATGCGACAACAATACATTTACTTTGAAAATAGTCTCTTAGATCCACTGCACTTGCGCCACCTGTTAGTACATTTTCTGAAATATCTCTGGTTAAAAACCTGGCTAAAAATTTAATTTTGAGACAGCTAACGCCATCTGGTTCAATTAATGAAACTACGAAAAATTACTAGATTCTAGGGGCGATTGGTACGACTGTTGAAGTGCTCAACGCCCCTCTTAAACAGTCTCTTTTATTTTGTCTATGGCCAGCATAGCATACTGGCATATGGGTTATTCATGAATATACGATATTTGTGCACTTCACAAAGCAGAAATCAAAGCAGTAATCAGAATGAAATCAAAATTTACCGCAGCGTGCACTATTAGGTATAATTTTCATATTCATCTTTGGCATATCAATTTAGTATTGTATTTTTTCTTTTCCAACTTTACACTTATCAATTATCAGATATGATATGACTTACGTTCAATTCAAGATAGTATCTGTAGATAGTATCTGTAAGGAAAAGAATTCAAACATTTCGTTTGTATAAATATGTTCTCAGTTGAAAAAACAGTTGATATACAAGATACAAGTTTCATCGGTACCCTTTTCTTCTTCTCTTCTTCTATCTTCGAAATATAATGTTTATCGGGCATCTCAAGGGCAGGTTGTTGATTAAATCTATACCTGAAAATAGTCCTGCACAGGTCCCCACCCAAGTCCTACGACCACTGAGTGGCTGTACTAGAAATATTTCACTTAGGCCCGTTTGGTCGTATGCGGATCAAAGTCGTATCAACTGATCTCGAATCAAAGTCGGATTAATAGTTAGTACTGGAATAGGGTGGGCATATTTGATTCCGATTAATTCTTGGCTTAATCCCGGATCAAAATTGATCCGCGTACGAGCAACCGGGCCTTACAATTTCATCGGAGGCATTGTCATTATCGGAGTACTTATTGTTGTATCGAGCATTTATTAATATATTCGATCATGGATTCGCATCTCCCATTTTGTCGCCTGCACGTACTTTTACAATATCACATAGGTATATATAATACAATACAGGGTCTCCCAATAAAAAGTACCCCCTTTAATGAGCTTATAGTTTTTAAACGCCTAATCATAAAAACATGCGGTTTTATCAAATATGTATTTATTTTATTATAAGTTTTGTTACAGTGATACAGAAATTATGCATTAACAATAGAGGGCGTTTTATCAAAACCTCCTCTTTTAAATTTAAATACCCAAATTAATTTAAATGGAACATCCCGTATATACAGAGGTATTTTAAAAGATACACTCTTCTACTTTTCAAAGATATATTATTTGTAGATGTTATTCTATAAAAGAAGACGTCCTATTTCATAAAATTTAGTTATTGTAAATTTAAAAGAGGGGTTTTTTTATGAAACATCCTGTGCAGGCGATACAAAATTTTTGTCTCACTGCAATAAAAATTTATAGCAAAATAAAATAAATCTGTCAAAACCGCATCATTATAAGGCGTTTAAAAAATATTAGCTTACTAAAGGGGCTACTTTTCATTGGGACACCCTGTATTTTAATGAACACTATATGATAATTACATGATTTTTAGTGATAAAAAATGTTTAGTGATTTTTACCTGATACCATTGTAATATCGAGAAAGACTGGCTTTCTAGCAATGATTGTACGTCTATTATTAATATATCTTTGTAATTAATTATAAAAATTAATAAATAAAATGTTTCAAATTTACATAATTTATAGTTTACAATTAAAGTTAACTATATTCATTGCAATAAGAAATTGAAATATAATTAACTAATAACCAATATATTTATACGTATTTATACGTAATATGTATAGTCATTGATATTTGAAATAAAATTTGCAAATTATTATTATACCTATACATAGTATATCAAAAATGAAATTTGTAAATTCTAAAAGCAAAAAATGCATTTTCGCCGCTACAAAAATAGAGAGAATATTCGCCAGAGTGTTAGGGGTTGAAAACGATTAGACGGACAATCATAAAGGACTACCTGCTTATGCAAATTTACTGTATTTACAATGCGACAATAACAATACATTTACTTTGAAAATAGTCTCTCGATCCACTGAACTTGCGCCACCTGTTAGTACATTTTCTGAAATATCGCTGGTTAAAAACCTGGCTAAAAATTTAATTTTGAGACAGCTAACGCCATCTGGTTCAATTAATGAAACTACAAAAAATTACTAGATTCTATGGGCGATTGGTACGACTGTTAAAGTGATCAACGCCCCTCTTAATCGAAAACCTAATTGCACCCTGCCGTACCTATCCCAGGTAACGGGTTATTCATATTAACTGTTTATTTTTTGTTACAGAAAATGGAAATAGGTCTATTGGGTTTGGCGAGCCACCGATATAAAACGACTGGATTTCTCAGAAAAAAAGGTTTGTAAACTAATTATTGTATTGTTAACAGGCCAAAGTACTTTAAAGTCTAAATTATTATTCATAATATGTAGGTTTACATTTAAAATTATGAAGAATTATTATAATATTCTACTATTTAAGTGTATTGTATTTATATTAATATATGTAGGAATTAATTTATATTGAATTAGTTAATATCTAATTTGAAATCCGCAAATTTGTATGTTTTTTAAATATATTTTTTAAAATGAACTTTTTTGTCGTTAATTTATTTGTGAAAGTTATTATTTTCGATATCCAATTTCTTGTAAAACTTATACAATTCTACTATGTATCTATATTTAATAATTATACAGGGTGTTTCATTGGGAAAGGGCAATATTTTAACCCTATATAGAGGTCTCCCAGGGGATTACAAAAAACCCATAAACTATGGGTCTTGCGCCCTTTATAACCGAGGTACAGGGTTTTTTTGAATTTGGCCCATTTCTTTCGACACCTATAACTTTTGAATCACTCAGTATATTTTAAATGTGTTCTATCTCTTGGTGGTGTGGAAAGGAGTACTTTTAGTATCTTTTGTAAAGAAGTTAATAAATTACATAGTTAAGTTTTGAATTTTCTCATGTAGAAATGTAAAAATTGATTAATCAATGATTAATTATTAAATGAATTGAAATCATTTGAAACGCCATGATTTTATTAAAAACACTTTATTATCACAACACCAATAATCGCCATTATAATAGGTCGCCGATATTCGCCGTTCGGCGAATTGTAGTTCGCCACGCCAACGCCGGCTTAACACTGTCCTCCCTACCTCCCCTTGCCTAGCGCGCTTACTCTCCTTAAGCTGCCTTCGCCGGGTCGTTAGACGTCACACACTAGACGAATCATATTCCGCAAATTTCTTTGTCAGTTCATTCGGCCATCTTGCAAAATTAAATGTCCTCATTTATCAAAACCTCGCCCATAGATTCGCCTATGCATTTGCCCGCCTAAATCGTTAAGTTCGCCTGCTTAAAATAGTCGCCCAAAACACACAGTACATTCGCCTAGTTCGCCTTGTCAAGTGTGTCGAGTTAGTTCGCCTGAAACTCTCGCGTAGTACGACTAATATATTCGCCTAATTCGTCTCGCCAAGTTCAGTACTTTCAACGAATCGACCGCCATGATCGTTTTACACCGTTTGTACCCTTTAACACCTTTTATCGCCTCGATGACATATCGATCATTCGCCAGATATTTTCGCACTCGATATGGTCCGTCAAATTTGTTAACCAATTTGCCGCCAAAGCCCCTTTTTCGGTAGTCGCCTCCCGCCAGAGTACCAAATCATCTGGATTGTATTTGTTCGCCATTTTACACCTTTATCAAATATCGTTTTCACCCCGTTAGCCGCCTGGTTTACGTTCACCAACGCCATTACTCATCACTCAAACACTTCACTCACTTCACACTCTCACTCATCTGAACATTCACACACTCTGTCGATAAGACTCGACCGACGCCGCTCGGGAATCTCATCGACATCGCACACCATTCGCTCACCTTAGTTAACGCCAACAATTTTACGTTTTCCGCCAACGTTTTTCGCCAATTCGGAAGTTTCCGCCCAACTTTCCGCCGCATTCGACCCAATCATCGGACATTCTCATTTAGAGTGTAACCTGGCACTTCGCCTTAGTGCATTCGCCTGACTTCGCCTAAGTCTATCCGCCATGCCTCGCCTATTACCCTGAAGAGGTCGGTCGTCACCTCGCTCGTTCAGGTGGATGGACTGCTCAGTTTAATCAGCCTGATTCGGGTTTGAATCCGCACGACTCAACATCGAATTCGCCAAGTTCGAATACGCCCAATTCGAATCCGCCATGTTCGAATCCGCCAATTTCGAACCCGCCAAGTTCGCCAAACGCCTGTTAGAGCATTCAACATCCAATGAGACATTCGCCACGTCTCCTTGACCATCGCCGGTCTGACCACCGCCGGTCTAGCCTTCGCCGGCCCGCCTGTTAGTGCTGATCAGCTCGCCATTCGCCAAGTCGGAGTAGTGAAACAAGGCTGGTTCTAGCATGGTCATAGGGAAAACAATGTGTTAGAGAGGATAGGCATACCAATGTGTTAGAGAGAGACAGAGACATCTGTCAACGTCACATCTGTCAACGTCACATCTGTCAACGTCACATCTGTCAACGTCACATCTGTCAACGTCACATCTGTCAACGTCATATCTGTCAACGTCACATCTGTCAACGTCCCATCTGTCAACTTCACATCTGTCAACGTCACATCCGTCAACGTCACATCTGTCGAATCCGCCATGTTCGAACCCGCCAAGTTCGACAAACGCCTCTTAGAGCATTCAACATCCAATGAGACATTCGCCACGTCTCCTTGACCATCGCCGGTCTGACCACCGCCGGTCTAGCCTTCGCCGGCCCGCCTGTTAGTGCTGATCAGCTCGCCATTCGCCAAGTCGGAGTAGTGAAACAAGGCTGGTTCTAGCATGGTCATAGGGAAAACAATGTGTTAGAGAGAGATAGGCATACCAATGTGTTAGAGAGAGACAGAGACATCTGTCAACGTCACATCTGTCAACGTCACATCTGTCAACGTCACATCTGTCAACGTCACATCTGTCAACGTCACATCTGTCAACGTCCCATCTGTCAACTTCACATCTGTCAACGTCACATCCGTCAACGTCATATCTGTCGAATCCGCCATGTTCGAACCCGCCAAGTTCGACAAACGCCTCTTAGAGCATTCAACATCCAATGAGACATTCGCCACGTCTCCTTGACCATCGCCGGTCTGACCACCGCCGGTCTAGCCTTCGCCGGCCCGCCTGTTAGTGCTGATCAGCTCGCCATTCGCCAAGTCGGTTGTTACTCGTCCGTGATTATGTGAGAACATTGAGTGAGTAGGAGAGAAATGCATGCTAGAGTTGATAGTGTTTTCAAATTGCAATTTTTTTTTTCAAATACAAAATTTATAGCTGCCTTCAAGTAAACCCCCTACGGAGGGTAGAAAAAAACAAAAAACGGTGGCTGAACTAAAAAATTAACCGATTTTTAATTTGAAAAAACCGTTTGATAGATAATTTAATTGCAATTTTTTTTTTTCAAATACAAAATTTATAGCTGCCTTCAAATAAACCCCCTACGGAGGGTAGAAAAAAACAAAAAACGGTGGCTGAACTAAAAAATTTACCGATTTTTAATTTAAAAAAAACCGTTTGATAGATAATTTAATTGCAATTTTTTTTTTCAAATACAAAATTTATAGCTGCCTTCAAATAAACCCCCTACGGAGGGTAGAAAAAAACAAAAAACGGTGGCTGAACTAAAAAATTTACCGATTTTTAATTTAAAAAAAAACCGTTTGATAAATAATTTAATTGCAATTTTTTTTTCAAATACAAAATTTATAGCTGCCTTCAAATAAACCCCCTACGGAGGGTAGAAAAAAACAAAAAACGGTGGCTGAACTAAAAAATTTACCGATTTTTAATTTAAAAAAAAAACCGTTTGATAAATAATTTAATTGCAATTTTTTTTTTCAAATACAAAATTTATAGCTGCCTTCAAATAAACCCCCTACGGAGGGTAGAAAAAAACAAAAAACGGTGGCTGAACTAAAAAATTTCTACCCTCCGTAGGGGCGTTATTTGAAGGCAGCTATGAATTTGGTATTTGAAAAAAAAATTGCAATTAAATTATCTATTAAACGGTTTTTTTAAATTAAAAATCGGTTAATTTTTTAGTCCGGCCACCGTTTTTTTTTTTTTTTTCTACCCTCCGTAAGGGGTTTATTTGAAGGCAGCTATGAATTTGGTATTTGAAAAAAAAATTGCAATTAAATTATCTATTAAACGGTTTTTTTAAATTAAAAATCGGTTAATTTTTTAGTCCGGCCACCGTTTTTTGTTTTTTTCTACCCTCCGTAAGGGGTTTATTTGAAGGCAGCTATGAATTTGGTATTTGAAAAAAAAATTGCAATTAAATTATCTATTAAACGGTTTTTTTAAATTAAAAATCGGTTAATTTTTTAGTCCAGCCACCGTTTTTTGTTTTTTTCTACCCTCCGTAAGGGGTTTATTTGAAAGCAGCTATGAATTTGGTATTTGAAAATAATAATTGCAATTAAATTATCTATTAAACGGTTTTTTTTATATTAAAAATCGGTTAATTTTTTTAGTCCAGCCACCTTTTATTTTATTTTTACACCCTTCATATAGAGTTTGTTAGAAGGTGAGTAGTTATAGCTATACCAGTTCTAGACCACTTTCGAGAGAATGGCCTAGAATCGGTATAGAGTTTGAGTTGGTCTAGAAATGGTACTGCATTTCGAGGTGGTCTAGAAATGGTATAGCATTTCGAGGGTAGATGGAAAAAATATCCAAAAAACGCTGGGATTCGAACCCGGGTCATCCGGACCGCAACGTTAAGCGCTTTACCAACTCGGCTACGCACCTACCCGACGGTAAACGTTCAAAACGTTGATACCTTTCTGCCGATCGGCGCAGCGCTCGCTCGAGCGCTTAGATACCGGGGGCGCGTTTGGGCCTTTTGGCGCACAGGGGATGACGTCACGAGGGCCTCCGGGCGTTTAGATACCGGGCGCTTAGATACCGGGCGTTTAGATACCGGGCGTTTAGATACCGGCGCTTAGATACTGGGCGCTACCGCGCGGGCTCTTGGGTGCGCAGGGGTTCATGATGACGTCAATAACGTTGAACGATTTCGGTATATCGTTTTAGCTTGTTGAAACTTGTTGGAACTTGTCTGACAGATCTAGTGTATGGTAAACAAACAAGTATAATGGGTTGAACGTATAATCAACGGATTTTTTTTTAATAAAAGACTGCAATATAATTTTACATTTATTAAAAATTTTCCAAGTCATTTACAACCTTATGTTTATAAAAATATACATATTCCCTAAGTACATTACTTAATATATTACCTGCACATGATTCACAAATAGCGAATAATAAATCCAATTTACTTAAATAAATATTATTTTGTACATTTGAACGTATGATATTAATGATATTTTTATAATACACACAAAAATTTAACTGCTCCAACATTGATATTCGATGTGATATTAAAGATCGGTTAATATTGATTATTTGATAAACATCATCTTGTGTAAGAGTGTAGACAATTCCATGCTTTTCCAATTGAAGTAATTTTACATCGTCACCAATAATTTGTACTACGGTGAAATAATCTCCGCACTCGATTGTATTATCAATGAAAGATGCATTGAAAAAACTTGTAATTTTTTCTTCGAATATTTCCATTAATGTTATCCATTCGAACGAACTAAAAGATAACTTCGACGATGATACACCCTGACGAACAAGGATGATTGCAGGACTAAAGGTTCTTACTGGACTTAATCCACAACTAATGTGATATTCACCAATGTCGTACGTGACATTCATTAGATAATAATTTTCATCTTTTGCGAGCATTTCATATTTTTCTAAAATCCGATCTAATTCTTCAGATGGATCAAAATCACTCATTGTTTCACTGTTTGAATCGTTTGACGTAGACATCTCGATCACAACTGAGATTTTGTTAAAATTATTAAATTTTATATTGTATCCCTTCTATACAACGTCGTTACTGTCAATCCAACTATTGTGTTTTTTATCAAAACCGAGCCATTTAACGTACATTTTCTTTCCTTTGCGACGTAATACCTTTTCAACTAAATAAATATCAGGAGTGGAAGTTTTCAAAAGTTCTTGCTCGTAAAAACCACCTTTAATCGGAGTTCCATGTAAATCTTCCAGTATGTACGTTGTAGGATTCGTAATATTTGTTGGGATTTGTCAAATAGGACAACTGCCAACATGACTGATACAGTCAAGGGGAATTAGGTTGGTAAAGCTGCGGTAGTTAGTGGATAGTTGAGAGAATGATAATTGACAGGGTTGTTAGAGTTTTAGTTTACGGTTGCAAATGTTTGTTGCATAGCAAATTATAAACACATTGGAAATTATATAAAACGCGCGTGCGCAAAGGGGATGACAGAGTTCGGCGTTGGCGTCCATGTAAACCATTTGGGGTTGGTTAGTGATTGAAAGTTAGAGAGTTAATGCAAGTCAACCGATCAGTAAGCAATTGCAAAGTGTAGTTCTCCTCAAGTTAATGGTTGTACTGCGTACACTTGTTCGCCAATAAAGCTGCCGTTCTCTCCAAATGTGGTTTCACTACAATATTGATTTTAATAATTTTAAATAATTCAGTGGTCCAATTAGGTGTATATCCTTTTTCAAACATAGCTTTACTTTTGCTCAATCGAACAATATCACCAATTTTAAATTTTCGGGGGCCGGCAATTTTTATATGTGAATATTTATCTGTTAAAAGATTTTTCTCGTTGGATTTATTCACTTCTGACGGTTTAAGTCCTATGGACCGATGATGTGTATCGTTATACTCTTTTGTGATGGTCGGTAATACGTCAATCCAATTGTGTGTACCATTTAAAGTTAAATATTTATAAATTTTATTTTTCAATGTTCTTATGGACCTTTCAGCAATGGCAGCTTTGGTAACGCTGTACGTATTGTAATGATTAATTGAATATTTTTTCATTAAACCTTGAAACTTTTTGTTGAAAAATTCGGTTCCTTGATCAGACTGTAGATTTTTCGGTTTTCTTTTTGCTTGCTCAAGAATATTCGTAAACGCTCGCGTAACTTCATCAGCCGATTTCGTTTTAAGGGGACGTGTCCACATAAATTTTGAAAAGCAATCGATAACAACTAAAATCATTTTATATTTTTTATTTTGATATGCAAACGGATGCATCATTGCTACATCCATTTGTCACAAGTCATCAATTCCTTTAATAATAGTCCGACGTCTTTGAAAATTTTTACGAGCTTGTTTGTGTAACTCGTTAACGAGTTGAATTTTTTCTTTTGACATGCTTGCACTAATTATTCTTCCTTTCTAAGGCGACAACCCTTCGGTGTAGAGTTTTTGTTAGATAATTCAATCTTTCAAATGCCGAGTTTATTTTAGATGTCAACATCGATTGTAAATTGCTTTCGATTTTATCAACGTATTTTTTCGTAGCTGCATCATTTTCATCTGTTGGTTGTTTTACGTTACACACTCGTAAATTTTGCATATCAACATCACCCGAATTAGTATGTGGAATTGTAACTTTGGGATTAAAAGATGTCTTTGCACTGTCGACACGTTGGCGACGTCCGAATTTGTCAAGACCCATATTGCAAATGATTCAAACACAGTTAAACTATGCTATAATATCTGCTTCTCTGAGTTCATTAATGATGGCGATTATTTCATTATCGTGTGAATATTGTTACCGGCCTCTTTGGATGAAATTAAAAGTTTTAATCGATCTACAAGTTCGTTAATATCATCCCAGTAAATGTATTCGATTGGTTTCTGATTATAGGTTAAGGTTGAAAATCCACGACCTGTATGTGCCTTTGGTGCTTTTGGAAACATTGGTCTTATAATATTCATGTATTTATATCTGCTAGTTCCTTTTAAAGTTCCTTTTGAAGTTCGATGAACATCTGATAATTCTAAAAGAGTCTTGTAGGGTTCCAAATCCTTTTCATCGTAACTAGGATAATTGTAAAATATTAATTCATATAAACCTTTGGTGCCAGGCAATTGGGAAACATGATTATTTTCATTAAGTATTTTTATATCTCCGGTTTTAACATTAAAGTCTATACGTTTTTTACCCAACCACCACCAATCATTTTCAGGGTCATATATCGGACCGTATACGTTATCGATTTTTTCATCGTTTTTCCAAAAGTTCTTGACGTATTCTTTGCTTACTTCCGGATACATTTCGATATAAGACCTTATTGCGTCTTCAGATGGAACATCTTCATTTGATTTTGAAAGACGCTCATCAATTTCACTAAATTCCTCATCACTACGTGCATGGTAAGAAACTACACTTTCCATTGGAATATATTTTGTTACTTTGGGAAATGATGATATAGACGGTGCAAAAGGCTCACTAAGTTTCCTGGTTTTAGGTGACGCATGTGGTGAGATAGATTTTTCTTCTTCTTCTTTTTTAATAAGTTCGGTCTTTGGCAATTTTTTTTTCTAATGGTTCCGAAATTGGTTTAAATAGTTTATTAATCGATTCATCTTGCTGTGCTCTGTTTAGTTTTAAAGCCAAATATTTTTTTCTGATCGACCTAGCAAGATCGGCAATTTTTCTTTTACGAACCGTTGCAGCAAGTACATCGTTTGACATGTCGTCGTAGAATGGTTGAACCGTTTATATTTTAATATATTTATCGAAACCCTTTCGGTAACGTCCTTGGTTGATTGGAAAATATTTAACAATTACCATCGTACCATAATCTGGAGAAATATCTGGAGTCATATCTGGAGAAATGTGTTCATCGAATACATGTTTAAGATTAATTTCGTCTTGTTTAAACAACACCAGTAAATTTGTATTATCTCTTATTAGTTGTTTAGGAATTTTGGAAAATGTTTGACAAAGATATGCAGCATCGATGTCTTTATGCCGACACATGGTAAAATATTCTCGAATTTTTCGTTGATTCTCACAAGCGATATCATCAAATATGAATATTGAATTATTTTTCGCTTTAGTTATGCTAATTATTTCATCGTTTTCCTTAAAAGGGTAGTAACCAACACCTTTGACGTTACTTAGAACTTCCTGCAGTAGTTTATACTTTGGTTGATTTAACGTTTTCGAGTACACATAAACGTTATTAAATTTTACACCGTTCGGATTGAAAAGCAGCGAAAGCATAACGTTTGTTTTTCCACAACCACTAGAACCACATATAATTGCTCTAAAAGAATTTAGTAATAGTTTTCCATGTTTACTGCTTTCGGATTTTCTAGTAAAATCCAAATTTTCTATTGGTAACGTCAGTTCCTGTTGAATGGTCTTCATAATTTGAAGTTTTCATTGTTATGAGAATCTATAAATATAATCATTCGTAAGATCTCATTGTCATTATCCATATGTTCGTTTACAGAGGTGAAGGTGTTTTGAACTCTCTGATAAATAATTTACCGTTTGAATTGCACCTTCCTGGATATCAATACTGCGGACGTAAGTATTATTTTGTTTTTAAATATCTTTATTTCATTACATATGTGTATTTCAGCTGGTACTAAATTAAAAAAACGCTTGAAACGGGGCGATCCGGGCATTAATCCTCTCGATTCGTTTTGCAAAGAACACGATATCGCTTATTCACAGAGTAAATCTCTAGAGGATCGTCACAAGGCTGATCAAATCCTCGAAAATAAAGCTTGGGAACATGTTAAATCTGAAGATTCATCAGTTGGTGAAAAGGCTGCAGCTTGGTTAGTTACGACAGGAATGAAGGCAAAACGTAAATTGGGTATGGGTCGACCGAAATTGTTTCAACGTGATATCGTTAGAAAAATTACAAAAACATATCAACCTTCGTCAAATTTGAAAAAAGCCGCCTCTGACGCTTTAAAAGTAGCTAGAGTAATCGTAAAACAAGTCGGTGGACGAAAACGTGTGAAAGTACCGAGAGTAATTCCACTTCCTAAAGAAGGAGGATTCTTACCGTTAATACCGATATTTGCGGGACTGTCAGCCTTGGGTTCACTTGCTGGTGGAGCAAGTGCTATTGCAAAAACAGTCATCGATTCTAGAAATGCTCAGAAAAAACTCGAAGAAGAAAAACGTCATAATAATGCAATGGAATCAATCGGTAAAGGATTGTATTTGAAGAAGAACGCTAAAAGAGGATTGGGGTTGTATATGAAGAAGCAAAAAAACTTCCAATAAAGCTGCCCAATAGACCGTTGTATGATATAGATCTAAGATATTTTGCGAAACGATTGAAAATACCGAATTTTCGCGGTGTTTTCATGCGAGACACATTACCTTCAAATCCATTGAGAAGAGAATGCGCAATTGTCAATTTAGATCTGTCATCTAACAACGGAACCCATTGGGTAGCTTACATCAAGAAAAATAACGACGTAGAATATTTCGATTCATTCGGTAATTTGAAACCGCCACCTGAACTCGTTGAATATTTAAGTGAAAATCGTATTTTCTATAATAACGATCGCTTTCAAACATTCAATCAAGTCAATTGTGGACATTTATGTTTGAAATTTTTATACAATGGATGCCGATGTAATTCGACGTCTTTTGAAAAGCGCTAAAAATCTTCAAGAATTGTGGTTCGACTTGACGCAAGAGGAGAGAGAAAAATATAAGTCACTTTTACCATGCCAAACGGATCCGAATCGCCATATTTGGTGTGACGTATGTGGACCTACAATGACTTCGCATTGCGTACTTTGTTTAAGTGAATATATTAAGGATAACTAAAATGTAATGTGTCAGTAGTCATGTCGCAATTGTTGAGAGTAAACAGTACTAATCATGTATTTTCGTTTAAACCTCAGACACCTATCATCTTAAATCCTAAGTACGATTATGAGTTAGCACTTAGATCGTTTACATCGTATTACTCAATTCCTAATATTGAAGACGGTGAAAAATTCTACTATTATGATGTAAACGACAAGGACAAATTAAAAATTATCGAATTTCCGGCTGGCTGCTATGAAATTTCCGATATCGAAGCTTTCATACAGAAAAAAATGGGTCTCGATGGTGATCCTAACCTATACTTTTCATTGAAGCCCAACAACAATACTCTTAAATGTGAAATGTATAGTAGTAAATATATAATATCCTTCAAAGAACCTAATAATATCGGTCGAATTTTGGGATTTTCCGAAAAACTTTTCGATTCTGGTATGACGCATTATTCGGATTTGCCAGTTAAAATTATAAAAGTATCGAGCATACACTTTGATAGCAACATTACTTGGGGAGCCTTCAACGGTGACAGACCTTCACATACGATTTACGAATTTTCTATTAGAGAAGATCCAGGATACGCAATTATTGAAACACCTTCGAATCTATTGTATTTGCCGGTTATACCTCAACGCGTCATTACGAATATTACAGTTTTAGCGTTAGATCAAGAAGGACATCCGGTAAATTTTCGTGGTGAAATAAGCACGATTGTGTTGGAGCTTAGAGCTAAACCTAAATGGGATTAGTTATAAGTGATTGTTTAAATCCGAAATTGTTAGTCTGGCCAAAGCCTTCTAGGGAACATCTAACCGCCGAAAACGTTTCATTTCTTCGATCAATTGGATTTATTGTTAAAAATAATGGAGTTCAAACGAAGAAAAGTCGATAATGCAGATAGCGTTGTTTCATCGATGTTTGATCTTTACCGTTCACCCACGATCGATGAGTCAATTCGCAAAGCAGAATATAGAACGTATACTCCGTTTGTTAAATCATTTGAAAATAGTGATATTGTGGAATTTAGTGTGAATCAGGTAGATTCGTTCTTTGCTATGAGCGCTTCTCAATTGGTTATAACGGGAAAATTAGTGGTACAAGGAACTGGCAACGTATCACTGGCATCCAATTTCGGTGCATTCTTATTCGATTCTTGTACGTACAATGAAAGCGGTAAAGAAATCGAAACTGTGCGAGATCCCGGTATAATTAGCACCGTTAGAGCATTAACTTGTTATAAATCACAGGATTCACGTCATATGGCTATAGCAGGATGGAATTATGGATCTATGGAACCGATTTTAAATAACACCAACAAAACATTCAGTTTAATGATACCTCTTAAACATATTTTCAATATTTTCAATGACTATCCCATGATAACATGCGGAAGACAAACGATTCGCCTTGTAAGGGCTCGCAATGATAACGATTGCATCATTATCAAGGAAAAAACTGGCGCTCAACCATCCACCGGAACAAACGCTAAGGTCGTTATCGATAGTATCGAATTGAAAATTAAACATATTTATCCTAACGATGAAGTCAAAGAGAAACTCATGAGAGCCATACAAACGGATCGACCTATATTGATTCCTTTTAGAAAATGGGAATTAAATGAATTACCCGCAATCACTCCTAATGCGAGAAGAGAAATATGGTCAGTTAAAACTAGCAGTGCTGTTGAAAAACCTCGATACGTCATTGTATTTTTTCAAACTAATGCACGTGATGATGCCTCAGCTGATCCTACAACCTTTGATCACGTACATATCAACAATATAAGATTGTGTCTAAATGGTGAATATTATCCCAATGAACGAATGCGTTTAGATTTTGCAAACAATCATTACAATGAAGCTTACTTTAATTACACTGAATTTTATCCGAGTTATTCGCATTCCACACAAAAAGATTGCGTTTTAACTTATACTACATTCAAGAAACATCCAATTTTCATAATAGACTGTTCAAAACAAGAAGAGAGTATGAAATCATCAACTGTCGATGTGAAGTTAGACATCGAAGCAGATGACGGTTTTCCAGATAAAACAAAGGCGTATTGTATACTTATTCATGACTTCTTATTGGAATATTACCCACTGACAGAAGTGTTTAAGAGTTTCACTTAAATTTAATTTGGTCAGTTTTACATCAACAATCATGAAGGTAGCATTCGTTGACATCCAAGGTATCGTAGTTAACGGTGCCTTCCATCCCAAGGAATTGTCAATTCAAATCGGTAATCAACAATCGACATTTTTATTTAAACCACTTGTATCTTACGAAACTCTTAACGGACGAGATAAACGAACCATAAGCTATTTGAAGAGATTTGTGCATGGATTGTCTTATGACAGTGGTGAAGTGGAATACTCCGAAATTAATAAAATATTGGAAAATTATCTGTTCAATTCCGCGGATATTATTTACGTTAGAGGTAATCAGAAAATAGACTTTTTAATGGAAAAATGTAAGGAACTTGGATTTTCATCTTCAATCATCGATGTAACTACGTTCGATAACACGTCGTTTGCTACGGGAAATTTTGTGTCCATCTATCCTAAGTGCCCTCATCACGTATCCAATGGAAAATTTATGTGTACAAAAAATAATGTTAATCACTTGTACTATTGGTTTTTAAATATATTACCTAAATAAACAAAGTGTTTTAATTTTATATCGTCTTGTTTTATTTACTTGTAGTTTATCTCGTCAACAATAACAACTCGGTATAGTAGGTAACCCAATACGGTAACGAGGCGATAGCGATTTTATCTTAATATTTTCCAAGTATTTTTTTTTTCAAATGTACTTCTATTAATTTTTTTAATTTAAAATATTGTCATCCTCTTAAAGGTCACGTTATAAAAGAATTTTAACTGACTTTTAAAAATACGCCACGGCACGTGTTAAATGCCTCGCAATGTTTATCGTTATCAGTAAATACCAACTGAGATAATCGCAGATGTGATGAAGGTCAAACTGTTGCAACGAAGTACATAGGCGTTCCAACAGGTTTTAACAAGTTGTTTCTTACTGTGATTTATTTTTATTAATTAAAAAATTTTTCTGTTATAAATAAAAGACTTACAAATTATATTTAATATTTTAATTCGTAAAACGTATATTACATAATCTTAATCTAAATTATTATGAATCAGATAGTGTCCCCATGGAAGGGTGTCGTGACAAATCATGTAGAAGTTAACGTTTATCATCGAATGCACTTAAAGATAATTTTTCTTGTTCTATACTAAATACGTTAGAGCCGTTTGTAACTATGCTTATTTCAATACTAATTTAAGTATTGAAAATTTTCGTATTGAAAATTGATTGCGCGCGCAGTTTCAATATAAGAAATTAGAACCTGTTCTAATTTTTCGTATTGAAAGCGTTTACTTTTTCGATTTGACAGCTTAAAAAATCTAACCTAAAAAAAGTGAGAATTATAAATTCTAATTTTGGTAAAGTGCAAAAGCAATTATTCGACATTAAAGTGAAAATAATGTGGTCACATCAGCAAGTGTCTCTTTTAATAGGAATGTACAGAGACAATAAATGTTTGTATGCACCAAAACATTCGCTATATATGAACAGAAATGCTAGAAACGAAGCACTGGATCGAATACGAGTAGAACTATTAAAATTAGGACTAAACGTATCCGTTTTGGAAATAAAAAATAAATGGAACAATTTAAGAAACAATTTCCTTGCGCAATATAGAAAATACAACAAGGCCAACAAAAGTGGAGCAGGTGATGAAGAACAGGAGGTAAGAAACAGAAAGTAAGAAAAACGTTTAAATAAAATTAGTTATTTATTTTCTTGTATTATAGCTTGACCGACCCACGCTGTGGTATTTTGACCAAATGTATTTTAAAATCGAGCATTGTCTTCCGCGAGAAGCTGAAGACAGTCTTCTTCAAATAAAAGGATTGAAAGAAAATATTGATCCAAATCTTCAAGAGATGCAAGGGGGGCAAGAATATGAAGTAGAATCAGAATTATCACATATAGAATATTATATGGTAATAGATGAAGATATAACTATTGTAAAAGATACATATTTCTATTAATTAAATATTTGCATTTCTGTAGTTAAGTGAAGAGGATGAAGAAGCCAGAGAATTGAGCAAAAAAGATGATGATGTTCAAAGCATACACACGATAAAAGAACCTGAAGTACGACCTGAATCATCTTGTACATCTGTTGAAACCCTTACGAGAACCCCAGCAAGAAGAAAGGGAAAATTGGCCAAAAATGAAGACACAGAGTTTATGAAGACGGCAAGCCAAGCACTAACCCACTTAACAAATACACTAACACGAGAGCAGTCAGCAACATTATCTACAGTGCATCAGGAACCTCCAAACTCTGTTAGTACTTTTGTGGACTACGTTAGAGACCAATTGAATTTTTTGATGTCTGATGAGAATTTACTTTTGGAAACTCAAGAAAAAATTCTAACAATTATTTGGGCAGCACGTAGAAAGGTAACAGCAAAAAGCAAATAAATCAGAATATTTTTATTTTCCATTTCCTTGTACAAAATAATATGTAATATAATGTGATAATATGTAATAAATAGCTGTATTAATTTGTTGCTTTTATTCTTATATATTATGCTTACGAACTGCATCATTTTGCCACGGAATAGTCCCACGATCACAGTTAAAATATGCTTTAAATTCATCCCTTATTTTGATCGCTTTAGCATTTGTTCTATTACCTGCTTGTTTATTTAAATTATTTAAACACATTATTTTGGATTTATCATCGATTTCAGTATATGCTTTCCAATTTTCTGAAGCCAAGAAGTTATGGAGTGCTAAACAAGCCAAAGTTATTGTTTCTACTTTTTTCGGATTTAAATTTATTGGATTCAGTAAAACTCTAAATCTATTAGCTAGAATGCCAAAAGAACTTTCGATCATTCGACGTGCTCTTGAGAGTCGATAGTTAAATATTTTCTGTGTATGTGTTAATCCCCTCATGGGATAAGGTTTAAGAATTCTCTCACTCATTGGAAATGCGTCGTCTGCTACTATTACAAATGGAACTTTCATAATACGACCACGTAGAGACTGATTTGGAGGTATATTCAAAGAATTATTCACTAAGGCCCTACTTAAATTACTTTCACGAAACACTCCACCATCACTTATACGCCCATTCACACCTACATTATAATAAGTAAATTTGTAAGCTGAATCACACATGGCTAATAGAACGATGGAGTGACTGCCTTTATAATTATAATAATATGACCCATCAGATATTGGTGGTCTAAATGTAATGTGCTTCCCATCTAATGCACCAATGCAGTTTGGAAAATTCCACAATTCCTGAAAGCCTTCAGCAACTCTTAGCCATTCAATACAGGAAGTTGGTGTCTACAATTGTTAAACTTATGAAATTATCCTTACATTGCAACACATTGTGATTATACCTTAAGATACTTTTCTTTTAGACTGGAATAGATTGCTTCACACACCTCTGGTACAAATCTAGAAATGCTACTCTCGTGGATTCGAGTAGAATACATCAACGAGCGAAATGTTTCCCCAGTTGCCAAAAACCGTAATGTTGTTTCCAACCTACAAAATAAGTTAAATATTTTTATGATGTTGCTGTAGGTACTTTTATTTCTCTATACAAACCTGCATCTTGCTGAGATGCTTTCCCTAAAATGTGTATCTTGTTTCATTATTTTATTAGAAACTAGTCCCAATAATTGTTCGAAAACATTGTTGTTCATACGCAAAAAGTTTTTATATGCTGCTGGGTCCTCAGTTAGTAACTCTTCGTTCAACATATTTAATATTCCTCTACCATTCGTCTTCCTTTGAATCCATTTTCTAGTCGATGAACGTTTCTTTTTTTTAATAGCTTTATTTTTAATTTTTGTCATCATCATCATTATTACAATTATCCCCACTGTGCACAGTGTATTTTTTTCCATAATTGAAGGCATTTTATCCATTTTATGACATTAAATTTTGTTAGGTTAGTTTCTATTTTCTTTTTTAAATTAGGTTAAGTGAAACCGATTACTGCGCATGCTTACGCACTGAAAAACTGACTTTACAATTACTACAATCGCAAGCACAGACTTGACAAACTCTAAAATTCAATACGTCTTTTTCAATATGAAAATTTTAAATACTTAAATTAGTATTGAAATAAACATAGTTACAAACGGCTCTTATGATTAAATGAACGAATGCTACATTGTTTTTCATAAAGAGGTTTAAGATTTACCAAACAATCATAGTAATGTTTAAATGTAATTCTGTTCTTAATAACATTTTTTTAACACCTTTCGATTTCTTAACCACCTTATTATTTACTTTATATGAGACCAACAAAATTAGTGATAAGTTTTGATTGTGCTTCATCTTTCATTTTACCTAAAACTTTTTTATTGACGAGTGGAATATTAAATATATTATCTACAGGATAATCACTTGTATCAAATTTATCTATGTCCATTTTTATTACCTCTTCATATACATCATCGGAAATCAATTCGTAAAAAAAACTATCGGTGTCCATATACAGAAGCTTACACCTATCTATACCCATTTTCGGTAAAATATAATCGTAATGAAAATCATACATAACGGTTTTTGATATATCTAAAATAGCCATTCCAATGTATAAGGGTTTATTGAAAATTATTCCAGATTTTCTCATTTCCACAGCCACTAAATTTTCAGCAAAAATCTTTCTCGAATGAAACCTAGGATCGGAAATATAATTTTTTGCTCCGTAACGACCTACCCATGACCGCAAAAGTTTAACGGTTCGATGTTTTCTTACCGATTCCATGGTTTTGCCGAAAACCGCGTTATTCATTAGTTTGAACAAATTTTTTTCGAAATCATTTTTAGCCAACGTTCTAAAAGAATTGTTTAAATCAATATAGCCTTTTAACCATGGTGATTGTTTAAATTTGAGAACTTTATGAATTTTAGTTAACTTTAAACCATGTGTTAATGCCTGTTTTAAATTTCTATAATGAATAACATATTCTTTTTTATCATAAAGTGTTGCACACAATTTTTTAAATTTTGAACTCGATGGAATGAAGTGATCTGCACAGAATGGAAAATCTCGATGATAATTATGTAATTCTTTAGGATATTCAAGATCGACTTGTAAAATGTATCCTTCAGATGAATCGTCAGCTATTTGAGTAATATCAATATTTGTATCACACCATTCAAATCCTCCGTACGGAAGCGGTTCGGACATTGCTTTACCGTATAAATTATTTACATCTAGATATAATATGTATTTAGAAGGTTTGCATGGATCATAATCTGGTATATATTTATTATTTGCTTTAGAATATCTATTGCAACAAACTGATATACCTCCACGTATGCCTTTCTCTATAAACATAACTTTATCAACATCATTAAGTAGTTCAAGTTCGCATTTTTTGTACTTTAACATTGCCGACCAAGTATAGCCAGGCATTGTGTAATACCAACCTGGATCAAGTTCATATGCTTTATAACATTTTTCCCTAAATTGTTCAAATACATCAGCAAGTAATAGAATATCAGTTTTCATATACAAATCAGCGTATTCCCCTAGATTATTTATATTGAAACATTGCCATACGGTTTTTGCATGGTTGTACTGTTCATCATCGATGTGTTCATCATTTAAATAATTATAGAAATCATCCTTTAAAGGTAAACTTGTTTCATTTAATTTTTCCGTTGAATCAATGTAATCGTAAGGGAAAACTCCTTTTCGAGTAAGTAATTTAAATCTATTTTCATCGAGATGTGCAAATTCTTTTTTTAAAATAAATAGATCGCTTTCACTTAAAGTTTTTACTAAACTATCTAATGATGCTCCTAAAAATCGAAATGAATCTATAAATCTAAATTTTACACCGGTTATATCATCATGAAGTGTAAAAGATATGTATCGTTCTTTATTGATAGGTAAAAGAGTAATGTAACCGTTTGAAGCTAAGTCTCTTATCATAAAATGTGAATCATAACCGCTGAGATTATGAAATACTATGGGAACTATCAACTTTTTCTTAAAATTTAAATTACAAGATTGACAACAGAATCCACGGAAAGAACCATCGTAATGATTATGATCAGATACAACGGTATCTGAAGGTGTAAAAGCTTTTTCACAAAGAAAGCAATGACTTGATTTTACTAGATTGTTATGATCCTTCATCGGTACTATATTTTCTGTTTTAGTTTTAACCAAATTGGCGACATTTTTCATTTCATTAGAGAACCACTTCATGCAATCTTCTCCACGGTAGCTTTTATAAAAAGATAACGAATCATCGTGTTGACATTTAAAGTAATAACCTGCACTGTATGCTACATGTAATTGGTATTTTTTCGATTTAGATTTTGAATTTACATCGGTATATTTTTCTAATTTTGACTCGAAATCAGCATAAATTATAAATGGTGTTCTTTGTTTGTAAATAATATCTTGAAATTTAATCGATTGATATTTTGGAAATGACATTTTGTACTCATTTAATCTCGAACAAATCAATACATGTTCTTCAAATTTGTTCTTATCGTGAAAATAATTGAGGCAGGTTTCGCAAATAAACTTTTTATGACCATCTTTGTTGAATTGACTAGAAATTAAGCGAGATAAATTTTTAATCAAACAATAATGAAACTGAATGCCGGATTCATCTTCAGAATCTTCGAGATTTTCTTTCGGTGGTACTTCATAATCATTTAATTTTGGTATATAAAAATTTTGAATAAGTAATAAATTTACATGATTTTCTAATTTCATTTTTGTTACTCTTAACGGTATTACATTATAATAAAAACCTTTTTTTGAGTTGCAATATTCCAAACCGTATACGTTAACTGATATGTTATTAAGTTTTTCAAATTTATGAATTTCTGAAATAGGCGTAGGTAAGGGCAAACCTTCCATTTTGAACACATGATTATAAGGAGGATATGAAGAGGGTCGATCAACGTGTTTTTCAGAAGGGTACAGTGCTGCCACAACGGATCTATAGAAGCAAGCATTGTCATTGTTTTTAATATTGATACAAGCACGTTTTATCATAATTTGTTTCGGTAATTTAATGAAAGATGAAGGTCTTATACCTATATCAAATTTATTAAAATTTATTTCTAAAGAAATTATTTTACTTAAAGCCCAACTTGACCCACGTTCTTGAAATTCAGATAATTTTTTAAAAATTTCATCAATAACGTTTCGTTTAAACCAATCTCGTATATTATCCCCTTTTGTAATGTACCCTCATTTTTTGTACTAAAGTATTTGAAATCATGATCGACTTTATCTTCATCTAAGGATCCTTTTATAAACTCACCAGAAAATGTTGTATTAATTTTCATAGCAGACATTTTTTTTAAAAGAAAATTAATTTTGAATTTAGTTGTTTTAAATGCATCTTCAAAAAAATTATCCAAATCTTTATGCGTTAAATTTATTATAACACCGGTTTGAATGCGATTTTTAAAAGAAGAAGTAAGATTTTCCCATTTAATCCTATCACTACGATTCTTTGATAATCCTTTTCCCTTCTTAGTACCTACATTTTTAATTAAGACACGCAGACGCTTTAAATGACCTAAATTTGTGATGAGATTTCTCTGTTCACCAACTGACAATGTTACATTCCGCAATGCCTTATTAAAAAGTTTAATATTTTTATGAAGATTTTTCACCCATTTATTAACATCATATGGGTTCGGATTTTCAGTAATTATAGCTAATGCTTTTGTACAAACGGTTATTATTTCACTACTAGTATTAATAATCTGATTCATAATACCTAATTAACTTACATTAATTTAAAATCAATATTTCTACTTGATAGGAAAGCAGGTAGTAAAATTAATCAGCATCCAATCTTGAAGCGGTAGTAGGGTTTTATGCACACTGTTCTACAGGTGTCTCCTTAAAAAGAAATTAAAATAATGAAACTTTTTTTTTGTTTAAATATTAACGAAAATTTACCTCTATTTGAAAAAGTATTCTAGGCGGAAGGTTCCCACAATCCTGTTTCCCGGTAATGGTCAAGGAGTAGTTTCCAGAACAAAGTTTATCCAAATGTTTTGAATAACTATCCGTCACTCTGGTGGGTAAAAATGTTACGTAATCTCCAAGTTCAACAAGTATTGAACTACCAAATTTTGTTTGTATAACTTTGGCACCTTGTATAGGGTAGGCTACGCCTATATTTAAATCATTGAATTTTATAATTGGTTTATTCTCTCTGGCTTTCAAGCTCACAGCATTTAGTTGATCTACAAACGACATCTAATATTCTAATTAAATAAGTAATATTAAAAGAAATAAATAACTCACCTTTTTTCTTTAGTAGCTAATATCAAACAATTAATTTCACTCAACTAACAGTTCATAAACAACTGATGATTGCATCATTAAAACATTCTTATTTATTTCAATATCAAGGTTACTTACATTGCATTCTATCTGCAAAATAGTTTATCAAATAGTATGACTAATGATTTTTTATTTACAATAACGCACATCCCCCAGACAAGTTCCAACAAGTTTCAACAAGCTAAAACGATATACCGAAATCGTTCAACGTTATTGACGTCATCATGAACCCCTGCGCACCCAAGAGCCCGCGCGGTAGCGCCCAGTATCTAAGCGCCGGTATCTAAACGCCCGGTATCTAAACGCCCGGTATCTAAACGCCCGGAGGCCCTCGTGACGTCATCCCCTGTGCGCCAAAAGGCCCAAACGCGCCCCCGGTATCTAAGCGCTCGAGCGAGCGCTGCGCCGATCGGCAGAAAGGTATCAACGTTTTGAACGTTTACCGTCGGGTAGGTGCGTAGCCGAGTTGGTAAAGCGCTTAACGTTGCGGTCCGGATGACCCGGGTTCGAATCCCAGCGTTTTTTGGATATTTTTTCCATCTACCCTCGAAATGCTATACCATTTCTAGACCACCTCGAAATGCAGTACCATTTCTAGACCACCTCAAACTCTATACCGATTCTAGGCCATTCTCTCGAAAGTGGTCTAGAACTGGTATAGCTATAACTACTAAGGTGGATGTGAATTTTATAATTACAAAATTATTAAGTTAACTATTTTTTACCTCTATATACAATAGAGATAAAATTTTAAACCTTTTTAAAGAAAACGGATTAATTGTAACATCACCAGTTGTTTACCATGCGCCCGAAAAGTTCGCTAGTTAGTTGGTGGCTAACATGACACGGGTGTAGAACCGGAGTCCTTAGTCGTCCCTAATCGAGGAAGCGGTTAGAAGCACCAGGCGATTCGATTCGAAGTAGCCTTCTAGGTAGTTCCCACGGTTTTTAGAATAATACGGTTGTCTCGTAACTTTTTAGCCAATCACGCACGACCTCTCGTGACGTCATAAGAATTCGAGTGGCAAATTCCGAGCATCTCAAGTGTAATGAAATTAATGTTTTTAATAATATTTACAGGGTAAAATATTATAAAAATTGAGACAATGGACAGGAATAATAACTAATAAAAGTATATTTTCCATAAATATATTAAAATTTAAAAGGAGGCAGAATTATAAGACATAAATTACATATGTCGATTATAGATGAACGTTTATTTTTTATACCTATATTTTATTAATTATTAAAGTTAGTTTCCAAATAATTTATCCAAATTAATGCATGATGAAAAATAAATGATTGATTAAAATAAAAGACGCTCAGTAATTTAATAATTGCTCAATTAAATAATATAATAATAACATAGTATTGGGCTAAATAACAAATAGGTGTACCACTATTGAAGAGGGTTTAATTAAATAAGAGGAGAGTAGAAGTAGTGGAAAGTGGAAGGGGTAGCTGATGATAGGGTAGAAGGGGGTAAGTAGGTGTAGTGCAGAGTAAAAGGGGTACATTAGGGTAAAAGGAGGTACATTAGGGTAGGAGGGGGTAGGTTGGGGTGGCGGAGGGTAGGTAGGGTTAGCGGAGGGTAGAAGAGGTAAAAGGGGGTCGAGTAGAGGAGGAGGGGGTAGCAGAGTGTAGATGGAGGCAGCGAAGGGTAGGAGGGGGTAGGGTGGGGTAGAAGAGCTAGAAGGGTGGTTTAAAATAGTTACCGAGCATTTGTATATTTTTAACGCAAATTTTATTAAAATTTTGAACATAATTATTATGCAAATTGAATATTTTATTGTATTGCGATGTTTTAATAATAATTATTAAACATTTTTCTCTATTTACAATGCATTTTTAATTATTTACACACCCTAATAGAAATAAATAAAATCAATTTTTATAAATTACTGTATAATAAAGAAATATATTATAATATTTAGATAAGTTTAATTCAAAATGTGGAGAAAACTATTGAAACTCGTATCAGTCAGCAGACTCTAGCATACCCGTGACGTATTCTCCCCTCTTTTGCCTGCAAAAGTGAGGTAACCGTATTATTCTACAAACCGTGGGTAGTTCCAACACGGAAGCAATTAAGAGAAGCTACTGGGAAGAGTCGTGTTCCAGTCTGCCATTCTGGCCTAACGCCCTGTCGCTATGAGCGGTTTGGTTGCTTCATCCGCATTAGCGCACAGAACATACATAAACAAGAAGGGACATCTCCATGAGAATCTCGTAGACGTTGTAGAGCGCACTCTGAGAGTAGTAGCCGTACTAAATTAATGGTTGTTGCCTAGTAAAAGGGGATATCATGTAGAACTCTACACTAAAATTAGTAATATAGGTTTTTTATTCGATTTTTATCTGACTTTTGATATTATCCAATTTCTTGTAGAACTTATACAATTTGTTACATTATTATAAAATGTATAGAATTTTGATATAGATAGTAAAATAAATTGTACAAGTTTTACAAGAAATTGGATAATATAAAAAGTAACTACTCTCATAAAATAAGTAAACACAAACACTTCTACTTAAAAATATATTGAAAAAAATGACAAAATTCATTAAATTTAAATAAAATCGCTAAATTAACCGAAATATTATGGCGAAACCAGAAAAATTCACTACGCGCTATAAAAACAAGCAATAGAACGTTAAGATTTAACTTTAACTTAACACAATTGTTCACTAACAATTCACTAACACTACTATACACAAAACTTATACAACTTACAGGCAATAACAATGCCCTTTAAACTCACTCGAAAACAAACGAAATAAATGAAAAAAAACTTTTCGGTTTTAACTTCATCTTGCACTACAAGAGAAAATATGCAGAATCGATGCGAATCAATACAAGACGCCATTATTGTTTTTGAAATACGGCGTTGAGCGGGTTGCTTGCGCTGACCTGAAATAAACTATTGTTGCGCCATCTATCAATAGTGCCGAAACTAAATGAACGTCTCGTTCAATTTTCGACGTTCAATTTAGTTTTACTCGATGCGTGTAGATGGCGCGGCGATCGTTTTTTGAGAAACAGCGCAAGCAACCCACGCAACATGCCGTAGATCATTATTAACGATTTTTGAACATGTGCAGTTCGAAGAGTTTTGAAATTTTGAAATACAACCGAATAAATATTTCTTCCAACTATTGTTAGTTATCGATTATACAAAGTGCTTTGGTATTTGCTGTGAGTTTTATAAAGGAATAATTTGTGTATTGTTAACGTGATTCTACCATTCTATTGCTATAAGACTTAGAAATTGTAGCAGCGTCGATCGACATTTTTCCAAAGCAGATTTCCAATCATCGGAAGGTCTGAAATCATCATAATTAACATTCGTACATAATTTCATCAAATATCATTTTTATCATATTAACTGCTTATTTTTTTGTTACAGAAAATGGAGATAGTTCTATTGGGTTTGGCGAGCTACCGACCACCGATATAAAATGACTGGATTTCTCAGAGAAAGGTTTGTGAATTATTTATTGTATTGTTAATAGCCCAAAGTACTTTAAAGTCAAAATTATTATTCATAATATGTAGGTTTACATTTAAAATTATGATGAACTATTTTAATATTGTACTATTTAAGTGTATTATATTTATGTTTATATATGTAGGTATTAAATTATATTGAATTAATTAATATTGTTATGGGCGAAATTAGAAATCGATCTGGTTTTTAAAGTTTATAATAAAAACGAACGAAGAGTATGTTGTTACAATAAATATGAACATATAGCTATAATCTTAAATGACCACAGATAGCGGACGCTTTAAGTGATTCGTTCCGTCCCGAGGTTTCGGATGCAAATCATGCTTGATGTTGGTGGTGTCGCGCTTATAAGCCCTCTCCCCACGCTATCCCAGTGTTTCTAGCGAGCGGTTGTGTATGCAGTGGGAGCTGATGAGTGTAATGGTGGTTGCTAGTGTGCCATGTTTGTTACATTCTCCCCCTCTGGATCCGATAATCGTCCCGATGAGGATTCAGCCATGGTCGTCTTTCTTGGTCGTCCACGTCTTCGAATTGGTTTCAGTGGTGCCACGATGTCATCTGATGGACCTAAAAAATGAGTTAGCATAGATGTGTGGTAGGTTCCTATACTTCTTGTAGGATTATCTGGATCGGCTATTTCGTAGCTTGAAGGGCCATGCTTCTGTAATATAGTATATGGTCCATCCCGTTTTGGAAAAAAATTTCCTGTTTCCTTTCGTTTTGCGCTGCTGAGTTGTTTAACGTTAACCAGAACTTTATCACCTGGGTGATAGTTTGGGTCTGGTCTTCTCTTTTTATCTGCCTGGATTTTGGTCCTGTCTTGTTGGGTTTCCCAATGTTCGCGTGCAATACTAAGAGTGTCTGCCAGTTGAAGTAATTTGGGTGTGATTTGTGGTATGAAATTTTCTTGGTTAACAATGGTTCTGATGTCGTGATGTACATCATCTGGTGTTCGTAGTTTTCTCCCAAATGTTAAGTAAGCTGGTGAGAATGATGTTGCCGCAGTAACTGTGGTGTTCATAGCGAATCGAATGGCTGGCAACATATTTGCCCATGTTGTATGATCTGTTTCTACGAATATTGCTAGTTGGGTTTTTAAGTCCCTATTCTTACGCTCCACGGGATTTGCCGCTGGATGGTATACTGGGGTGAAATTGTGTTTGATTCCTAAACAGTGCGTTAGCTGTTGCATTACTGCACTTGTGAATTGTGTACCGTTGTCGCTTATTATTCTTCTAGCGGTTCCATAACGCAGAAATATTTCGTTTAGCAGGATTTCAGCACATGTTTCAGCTGTAGCTTCTTTTAAGGGAAAAAGCTCGACCCATCGAGAAGCTAAGTCTTCTATGATAAATATCCACCGGTAGCCTTGTGGTGTTTCTGGTAGAGGACCGAATAAGTCGAATGCTATTATTTCAAAACGATGTTCCATTGTTGGCGTTTGTATTAGGCCAGCGGGTGGAAGGTTGGATATTTTATATTTTCTGCATAGATCACACTGTTTAACGTATTCAATGATATCTTTTCGCATGCCTATCCAAAAATATCGTGCTGTGATTTTTACGGTCGTTTTTTCTATACCATAATGACCGGCTGTAGGGTCGCTATGATGTTTAGAAATTATATTTGCTCTGGCGTCTTTTGGTACCACGAGTTGGGGTTCTTCCTCGTTAGCGTCTGGTGAATAACGATAGAGTACACCTTGATTTAACATGTAACCTCTATTTAGCCACCTAAGTGTGTCTTCAGATCCTGGGGTTCCTTGTATTTCTTCGATAATTCTGCTTATTTCTGGATCTAGCATCTGTTCATTTCTGAGTTCGGTTGGATTGGTTCTTGGTAAGTCTATGTTTATAGTGTTGATTTGTACGTGGTCTGGTGCTTGTGGTCGTGAAAGCGTGTCAGCAAGTACGTTAGCCTTTCCGGGCGTATATTGAATGGAAAGCGAATAGGGTTGTAATTGAAGTGCCCATCGAGCCAGTCTTCCACTGGGTGACTTTAACGTCATTAACCATTTTAGTGCTTGGTGATCGGTAATGGCTATGGTCGTCTGTCCTTCGAGATATCCGCGAAATTTATTAACGGCCCATACAAGTGCTAGTGCTTCGCGCTCAGTGGTGGAGTAATTTTTCTCCGCGTCGTTTAGCAGTCTACTTGCATATTCTACGGGTCTTTCGGTTAGTCCCTCCCCCTGTAGTAAGGCTGCTCCGATGGCGTATTGGCTTGCGTCTGTACGTACAACATACGGCTTATTTGGATCTGCCTGCATCAGAATGGGAGGTGTGGTGAGAAGAGTTTTCAATTTTTCGAACGCGTCCTGTTGAGCGGTGCCCCATGTCCATGTTGCATTTTTCTTTGATAATTGACTAAGGGGTCGGCTGATCATAGCGAATTGAGGTATGTATCTTCGATACCAAGAGCACGTTTGTAGAAATGACATGAGTTCTTTTAGATTTCTGGGTGATGGTCTTTCAAGGATTGCTGTTATCTTACTAGGGTTTGTACCGATACCTTCCTTTGTTAGTATATGCCCCAGATAGTGTATTTCATCCTTTGCGAAATGACATTTATCTCTGTTCAAGCGTAGTTTGTATTGTTGCAACTTTGTCAATATTGCTCTTAGTTCTTCCAAATGTTTTTCGAAATTTTCGGATAATACGATTAAATCATCCAAGTAAGCGAGTATAATGATATCTCCTAGGCCTGATCGAAATCTGTCGATTAGCCGTTGGAAAGTGGCCGGGGCTCCACGAAGTCCAAAAGGCATTCTTTTGAATCTGTACATCCCGAAAGGACAAACAAAGGTGGTTTTGTCTTGGTCTTCGGGGTGAATTGGTATTTGCCAATATCCAGCACGCAAATCCATTGTTGTCATATACGGTGTACTTTTCGCGGCATGAAGTAAATCATCCAGTCGTGGGAGTGGATACGAACTGGACGTGGTGATGGCGTTAAGTGCACGATAGTCAACACATAGACGCCATCCTCCATCCTTCTTAGGAACCATTACTACAGGGGCGGCCCAAGCGCTATCACAATCTTCGATGATATCATGTAATAGTAGTTCATTGATTTCCCTTTTGAGAGCTTCTGTTTTTATTGGAGGCATTCGATACGGTGGAACTGCTACTGGTTTGTGGGTTCCCGTATCTATGTAGTGCGTTGCGAATGGTGTTGGCGGGCCTTGATCTTCAAAAACGTCGGCGTATTCTTCGATGAGATTATCCATCTGGTGTATTTGCTTTTCACTAAGACTGGTACCTTCGTCTTCTCGTAATTGGAGGATGCTTACTGTCCCAATATCCAATTTTCTTTTTACTGGCGATGTGGTAAATAGCCAAAAGGACCTGGTTTCCATTTCTCCGCGCTCCGGACTGCTTGGTGCGCGGTATTTTCCTCGCTCTATCTGTGCCTGACGTCGTCTCTTATATAGTGGATCCGGGCCATAGTTTCCAATTTCTTGCAACTCATATGGGTTTTCCTCCTTGGGGACGGGTGTTTCCATATTAGGAATAGCGTAGTAATCTCGTAACTCCTCGAGCGTCATTTCCATAAGGTCGGTAGATTTATCGGTGTGGTCCGGTCGCCTTTCGTCAGTGGGTGAAGCTTTCATACTGGGATGTGGTTCGGCTGTTTGTATCGACAGTGTATTGATTACGGGTAGCGGAGCAAAAGGGGCGTCTAGTTGTAGACAGGGATATAGCGTTTCCGGTTGATCCGCGAAAAACCACTTCTTCCATGGTTCCATAATGCATATACCGTTGTCCTCGATAAAGTCGATGCCTAGAAGCGTGTGATTCTTCCGGGCATTTGGTAGAACTGCGAATGTTACGGGTATGGTACGTTTCTGTAAAATTACATACACCGTTGTAATGAGCATTTTCTCGTTATGCGGAGTGCCGTCCGCAAAGGCTATTTCTGCAGACGTTTCTAGAAATCGGTGTCCGTCTTCTAGCAGTAATTCGTAAAGAGAATGACTGGCAATGGAAATTCTAGCGCAAGGGTCTAGGTATGCGGTTCCCTCGATCCCAGCGATATTTATTGAGACTGCGGGTCGGCTTCTAATTTTTGCTATCTTGGGTTTGACATCTATTGCGCAAAAACGATACGTCGGTTGTACCTGCTTTTTCGTGTTACAGTCCGGGCATTTACTCCGTATTACTCCCGGTTTTTGGCATCCGTAACAGGACAATGGTTGTTTCAAAATAGTTCCGGTAGAAGTGGTGGTGGTAACGTTTGAGTCATCCTTTCCCATAGATTTTGATATTTCCGATTTTATTCCATCGTGGGATAGTTCTCGTTGGCGGCGTCTGCATTCTAGGACCGTGTGCCCCGGGTATCGGCAGTAGCTGCATCGTTCGTATGATTTCCGGGAGTTCGTATGATTCTAGTAAGCGTGCTACTTTTATACGTTGCTGTGATATGTAATTAGCCGTAGTCGCGTCCTTTACTTGTATGTTATCGTGAATCTCACGGAGTATTTTGAAGACGGGTTTCTTGGGAGCGAAGGCCTGTCTGATTAAAGTGCAAGCTTCTGCCCAAGTTGTCGCTTGTGACTTGGTGCCTTCCCACCAGGTAGCTGCGTCGTCGTCCAATACCATGGGTAATCCTTCCAACGCTTTAAGGTCTGAAATTCCTTCTCCTTCCTTGTAGATAGTGGCTGCTCTAAGGAAATGTTCGACCGTACACATGTCCGTACTTCCCAGACTTCCCTTGAATTTAACCGGGCATTGTGAGAAGGTTTTGTTCTCCGTTTTAGTCGCGTTCAGTGTTTGGACGAGGGTGGTGACTAGATGCGTGATGTCTTCTCTCGAAAACGACATTGTGAAATTTTCCTTTATTTGTAACTTTCTCGTGGAGAGAAAAAAAATATCCCGATTCCGTGTTTCGGCCCCACGTTGGGCGCCAGTTGTTATGGGCGAAATTAGAAATCGATCTGGTTTTTAAAGTTTATAATAAAAACGAACGAAGAGTATGTTGTTACAATAAATATGAACATATAGCTATAATCTTAAATGACCACAGATAGCGGACGCTTTAAGTGATTCGTTCCGTCCCGAGGTTTCGGATGCAAATCATGCTTGATGTTGGTGGTGTCGCGCTTATAAGCCCTCTCCCCACGCTATCCCAGTGTTTCTAGCGAGCGGTTGTGTATGCAGTGGGAGCTGATGAGTGTAATGGTGGTTGCTAGTGTGCCATGTTTGTTACATTATCTAATTTTAAATCCGCAAATTTGTATGTTTTTTAAATATATATTTTTAAAATGAAACGTTTTTGTCGTTAATTTATTTGTGAAAGTAATTATTTTCGATATTATCCAATTTCTTGTAAAACTTGTACAATTTTTTATACTATGTGTCTATATTTAATAATTACATAAAATTCTTATACATTTTATATAATTATTATTATAAATTATAATAGTATAATAAATTGTACAAGTTTTACAAGAAATTGGATAATACGAACAAGAAAAAGAAAAAAGCCGAATAGAAAACCAGTATTACACGACTGCGTTTATACTAGCCCCTTTTTACTATGCAACAACCATCACTAGTTACAAATTACAGTTTCCGTTACCATTTAGTACCACTCAGTGCTCTCAGGATGCGCTCTACAACGTCTACGACAGGCCCATGACAGCCTTATGAGAAATTTTCGACGTTAAATTTAGTTCGTACCCACCCTCAGAGATCGCGCGGCGATCGTTTATTTGAGAAACAGCGCAAGCAACCCGCGCAACATGCCGTAGATCATTATTAACGATTTTTGAATTTGAACACAACACATGTACTTCGAATTGTTTTGAGATACAACCAAGTAAATATTTCTTCCAACTATTGTTAGTTATCGACAATTATACAAAGTGCTTTTGGTATTTGCTGTGAGTTTTATAAATTATTTGTGTAATGTTAACGTGATTCTACCATTCTATTGCTACAAGACTTGGAAAGTGTTGCAGCGTCGACCGCCATTTATTAAAAGCAGATTTCAAATTCCAATCATCGGAAGGTCTGAAATTAGATAAGATTGCTGTGTCATGCTTTCTTTGCTAGGTAAATATAATTAACATTAGTACATAATTTAAACCCAAATATCATTTTTATTCATATTAACTGCTTATTTTTTTGTTACAGAAAATATAGATAGTTCTATTGGGTTCAGCGAGCCATTGTTATAAAATGACTGGATTTCTCAGAAAAAGGTTTGTCCAATAGAACAATAGAACAATCTCCATTTTCTGTAACAAAAAATAAGCAGTTAATATAAATGAAATTGATATTTGGGTTTAAATTATGTAATACTGTTAATTATATTTACCTAGCAAAGAAAGCATCACACAGCAATCTTGTCTGATTTCAAAACTTCCAATGATTGGAAATCTGCTTTGGAAAAATGGCGGTCGACGCTGCAACAATTTCTAAGTCTTGTAGCAATAGAATGGTGGAATCACGTTAACATTACACAAATAATTTATAAAACTCACAGCGAATACCAAAGCACTTTATATAATAGTCGATAGTCGATAACTAACAAGAGTTGGAAGGAATATTTATTCGGTTGTATTTCAAATTTCAAAATACTTCGAAGTGCATGTTTTCAAAAATCGTTAATAATGATCTACGGCATGTTGCGCGGGTTGCTTGCGCTGTTTCTTCAATAAACGATCGCCGCGCCATCTCTACTCATTGGCACGAACTAAATTGAACGTCGAAAATTTCCCGAAAATTTCCCAGCGCCTACGTAGCGCCCTCTCTGGGCCCTCGTGGTAGTTGACGGGTGCGCGTCACGGTCCGTAGATGGCGCTCGGGTGCGGGGTATTGTTACAAAGTAAATAAATTAAATTTTGGTGGTTGGTAGATTAGCATTAGTACTATCGAACACCAAATTGGTTCCAATAGCAAAAAGGTCTCGCTCGCTTCGCGAGCTAGATTTATTCATCGTTATGGGCTCTGCCGCATAGACCCGTATCTCGAAGGGCTACGGCCTTTTCGCAAAGACAAATTACCACAATTTATCATCATTTACTACAATTTATCACCATTTTCCATAATTTATCAAGATTTACCACGATTTAAGTAATAAAATAATGTTATTATTGTATTCGTATTGACTCGGATTGGATCGGTTTTTGCGAAATAGAAATTAATATTTTTACCATGAGAAATGAATCGCCTCCGGCAAAATTTTAAAAATCGCGACCGCCTTAGTTTCAAATGTGATCGATTCAATTAATTTTATTATTAAATAAGGGCTCCGCCCTTTAACCCTCGAATTCAGTAAATTAATAATTTAATAACAGAACAGTCAGAAACAGTTCGGAACGGTTCGGAACGGTTCAGAACAGTCAGAAATATTTCGGAACAGTCAAAAACGGTTCGGAACAGTTTGAAATAGTCAGAATTGGTTCGAACAGTTCGGAATAGTCAGGAACGGTTCGAAACAGTTCGGAACAGTCAGAAACGGTTCGGAAGAGTTCAGAACAATCAGGAACGGTTTGGAACAGTACGAAACAGTTCGGAACAGTTCGAAACCGTTCGGAACAGTCAAAAACAGTTCGAAACAGTTGGGAATAGTCAGAAACGGTTTGGAACAGTTCGGAACAGTCAGGGACTGTTTGGAACAGTCAACAACGGTTTGGAACTGTTCGGAATAGCCAGAACCGGTTCGGAACAGTTCGGAACAGTCGGGAACGGTTCGGAACAGTTCGGAACAGTCAAGAATGGTTCGGACCAGTTCGGAACAGTCAGAAACGGTTCGGAACAGTTAGGAACGTTCCGAAACAGTTCAGAACTGTCAGGAACGGTTCGGAACTGTCATGAACGGTTCGGAACTTTTAGGAGCGGTTCGGAACTAATCGGAACAGTTCGGAACAGTCAGGAACGCTTTGGAACGGTTCTGAACCGTTTGGAACTATTCGTGACGTTTTAGAACTATTGCGAACGGTTTGGTACTGTTCGGGACCGTTTAGAAGTGTTTCGACTATTTGGAACTATTTGTCCAAGTTTGACCCAATTTCCCCCAATTTCCCCCAGTTTCTCTCAATTTCCCCTAATTTTCCACAATTTCCCACAATTTCCTCCAATTTTCTCCAATTTGCCCCAATTTCCCCCAATTTCCCCCAATTTCCCTAATTTAAACCAAATTTCTGCCAATTTTCTACAAGTAACCCCACATTAATTCAGAAGATATAAAATAACCCCCATTTCCATTAATTTATCGCAATTCATTTTAAAGTCTTCTTTTTAGGTGACGAAATGTCGATTTTCGAATTTAGCATCATCGTTTCCATATAAATTCGCGAGTAGTTTATATACCCTGAAAAGTTTTTAAGTACAAAGGTCAGTCCATAGTCCGGCCCTTAGTCCGGGTTAATGACAATAGTGCAGGGCGGTCGACTCCCCGTTTGAGACGTACGACTTCTAATGTTTCAACGGCAACTATACGCGTGCTATCATCATTAGTGAGGGTACCACAACTCCGTCCGTTCATTCCCAAAAGGTCCGACGTTGACGACGCAACCTACTTGTTTGCTACGCTGACGTCTTGGCTGCCACTCCCCGGTCGATACATTCCATACATAGTGCTCCGGTATTTCATAATAATAGTATTGCCTGGCTCTAGCATCACATCGGTTCAATTGGAAGAAGGCTTCAAGCTTTGTCGATTTATTGAAAACATTTTCAAAATTAGCTTCTGTGAAACCTTCTTCCAATTCATCCAACATGAACTGTCTATCGCCAGGCAAATGTACCGGGAGCGCTATCACGGAATGTGATCGGCCTTGCAGTGGAAATTCCAAGATTCGCCAGGTAGCCTCCATCGCGCTAACGTAACGGAAATTTATATAATTAGAAATTTCATCAACGACATCCTCTCTCCTTTCTGCATTACCAGCCCCATTATTGTCCCTTTCAAGCCGTAACTCAACCGAATCCGGTTTTTTCGTTACGTACTTGTGTAGATATTTCATTGTGTAAATACTTCCTACCACTTCAGTAGTTAGGATATGTAGGTTCAAACGCGGAGGAAAATGTTAACCGGTTTTTCAAGATCAGGTCAAGCACCTGTTTATCATTTTCCTCCGTGTTTGAACCTACATATCCATGCATTGTAAATGACCTTCAAGGTCAAGCACCTGTTTATCATTTTCCTCCGTGTTTGAACCCCCAAATACATGCAAAAACCTGTTGGCTCATTTTGCTCCCCTTTTGAGTCCCCATATCCATGCATTGTAAATGACCCTCAAGTTCAAGCACCTGTTGCTCATTATGCTCCGCACTTGCATCCCTAATATATGCATTTGACCCTCAAGTCGCGGTTTACCCACCATAGGTTACTAAAGGACACTAGACAAGGTAAATGACCCTTATTGGAAAAAGCAAAAGTGCAAGGTAAAATCATACAATACTTATTTGGTAAAATAATTAAAAATAACTTTTTCAATTTTATGTGCCTTTATGTACCTTTATTAATTAAATTATGAAGACGTTCACGTTCCCATAACCCTGGAAAACCTGCTTCAATAATTTTTTATTATAATAAAGATCAATATTCTATTCCAGCTCTTAATGCAGGTTTCTGTTTTATCGCCATATTGAAGGTTACCTGACGGGGTAAAAAACGGTAGAAAAAAAAAAGATTATGGTTTAAATAACGTCCATAGTATGAATTACTTCAGTTCAAGACAAAATGCTGTGCAGTAAATGTAACCGAGAGTTTTCAAATAAATATAATTTACGCCATAAATTTAATTGTGGTGTAAAAATAAAATGCAAAAAATGCAATTGTGAGTTTTTGAAGAATATACAACAACATACTTGCAGCTTAAAGTGCAACAAGTGTAATCGAGAGTTCTCAAGAAATGATTTACTACATCATCATCAAAAAAATTGTTCGGAACTACCGAAAAAAAGACTAAGACCTATAAGTATTGAGGTGCTGGATAGTAACGTTAGTAACCTATCTCATGCATTTAAAAACCGAATAGCAAGTTATCGTTTTTCCATCAACAAGAAATCTATAGACTACAATGAATTCTTCAGTGAAATTAAATTAAAGGTGGTGAAGAAAATTAGTGAATATCTACAAGTTCATCTTAAAATAAACATGGAGGTGTTTGGAATTTATATCAAGCCAGACATCTTTTTAACAGATATAAAATCTATGAACACATGTAACAAGATTATAACCATTTCTACCGACTTAAATAAAATTTTAGCAATTCATATTCAATAAAGTAAAAATGTTTTACGATAAACCATCCTATGTAGGTTTCTCAATTTTAGACATTTCAAAGACAATAATTGAATTTTACGATACTTCTAATTATCCGGTCAATAATATTTATGACATTCCAAATACTGTGTCAACCGTCGGTAAAATGAAAGATGAATTTGGTGGTGTTCCTATAGATTCATTTTATGGCACAGGGGCTAAAGCGTATTGTGTAAAATTAAGTAAACCTTTTAAAAATTGTGATTTAATTAAAAAAGCTAAAGGTGTTTCCGGATCAGTTGTTAAACATAATTTAGAATTAAATGATTATGTACAAATTGTAGAAAATGAAGGTGTGATTTTTAGAAAAATGTACATATTTGTCTCTGATTTACACACAATATTTACAGAGTTAAAAAATAAAATTGCACTTTCATATCATGATGATAAAAGACATGTAATACCTGGTGATGTAAATACTTTAGCATGGGGGCATTTTATAATTAATATAGATAATTTTTTAGAAGAATGTAATTTTGATGATGTAGACGAGTTGGTTAATATAGATAATTTAAATGTTGAAGAATGTAATTTAGATGATATAGATTTAAGAGATTTTGTTGATATATTATAACTGTAAAAATAAAAATACTTTTAAAATATTTTATTCATTTATTATAAAATTTTCATATAAAAAAAATACATTTGACAGAGCACAAACACAATTATTAGATGTGTGACTAAAACATTTCGGTTCCATATGTCCAAGTGAGGGCGATTCTTCAAATTCATAGACCGGAACATTGCAATATTTTTTTATATAATCAGCTTTTTCAGCACCTTTTACATACACCATCACAACATTATTTGTTAATTGCTGCAATATTCTCGAAAAATGATGAATAGGTGTAAATCCAAAATTCCATTCGATGCAATGATGATTATTCATTAACCAAGTAGCTTGACGGTGTAATTCAGGTGAAAGCATTCGTAAAGGGAATGGTGGTTTAAACACATAATGATTTATTTGATTCCCATTGTACGCTGCAAATTCTTTGATTATAAATTTATTGTTTTCAATTTTAAATCCCTGCACATCTACAACAAGTCTCATAGTTTTAATTGTTTTAATAATTTTTCTACATATTTTCTTCTTTCAAAAAATTCAATGTCTTGCTTCAGTTTAAGCAATTTGTCAACAAACTCACGCAACAGTTGCTCGTACATTATAACATTTTTTACAAAACCACTTATTTAATATTGTTTTACAATTTTTGTGGAGGGGTTATACGAAAATTCTTTTTCATGTATTATGAGACAATATGCTGAAGTATTGGAAGATGTGGCAACATCTGTCTCAAATTCAATTCTTAAAGCAACACTTCCTGATTGTATCACCTCCTTTTGTCGAGAACAATCCACATGAACTAAAGGAGCTTTATCTTTAAATTCATTGGGTGTAAAAATAGGTTGATTCTGTATTAGCTGATAATAGGATTCTTGAAAATTTGCAAACATTTCATAGACCGTTGCAAATCTATTTGAATCATAATTTAAATTTAAATCATGGTATGGGAACCGATCACTATTTAAAAATATTCTTAGATTATTAAGTTTGCAATGATCAAATTTACTCATATCTTTGGTAATTTTTCCTTTTCTATCGGTTTGAAAACCTATAATAACATGTCTAGGTGTTTCAATTTTTGAACTAGTTTTTACAGCCCAAGTATGTCTACTAGAATTATTTAATGATGGATATTCAATAGTTTGCCAAGAGCGAAATTTGATGGGTAACTCTTTATTACTTTTAGCAATATTTGTTAATCGAAGTTGCTGACTTAAACTTGGTTTAATGTGTGGTACATTCCAAAACACTTTTGAAATAACAATTTTAGGTTTTTCACTTTCATCAATACTGATAATTGAATCAATATCATCAGCGGAACGAATTAAAACTAGCTCCTGTTTCATATTCATAATAATTTTTTTATAATCTTCAAAAAATCCTGATAAATGTTTCATGGGAATGCAAACGTTAAAATTACCATCACCATCAACCAAAATTTTTTCATCTTTAATTTTTGGAAACCAACCAGCATTTTGTAAAAGCACACTTTCATTTTCATTCAAACTTAAATAACTTTTCATTGTTGTAGTTAATCCTAAATCTCTAACCGAATCAATAACAACCCCATTTAATTCATATCTCATTTCACGAAATAAAAATCCTATTCCATTATTAATAAATCTTAGATTTTTCGGAATTTGATCGTTTTCAGTAAGTAATTTACCTTCAATATACAAATAACTGTTTGAAGGTAAAGTATAAGCATCTAAATCTTGAATACAAATTCGTATTTCATCATTATAATTTACATTGCCCGTTATGTTTGGTTGATAGCTATGAAATTGATATTCTTCAATACTAGTGTCATTAAAAGGTTGACCTGTGACATGTAGAACATCCATGTTAAACCAAAACTTTTAAACCAAGTGAAATTAAAAAAATTTTATTTGTCGGTGTTATTACTCCGATTGTTTTTGGATGACTACTTTTTTTAGTGTAAGTATGCTTTATATAATTAAATTTTAAGACCATACTTTTCTTATATGAAGCGTTAAAGTAATTTCTTCACCTTGAAAATTTATAAGCTCACCAGATTGATCTATAATTTTTACCGTAATATTGTTGATTGCTTTAACGCTAACTGGATAATACAAAACGTTTTGAGGAGTTTCAACTATTTTATACCCAAAAGGAACAGTCGGAAAAAATTGATGAATAATGTGAACAGGTTTACCATTTAAATAAGAACCCGCCGCTATACTACAATCAATTCCAACAGAATTAACTTTTAATATTTTTATAGGATGTTCGGAAATGTATGTTATATCAGGATCAAGTCGTTCCAAATCAAATCCAAATACGGATCCAATATAATTTTAAAGTAAAACTTAAAGACATAACTCTACAACAGTTTACTAAGAAATGATATACTTTTATTAAAAATATTGATTATATAAAAAAATAGACAATAATGACCACACATGTATGAATCCTTTTGAATTCGGTCGTATTTATAGTATATGTTTACTTTTCCGTTACTATGGAAATAATTAATTAATTCTATAGGCGGTTGTAAATTTCCATAACTATCAAAATATATAATTTTATCGTGTTTCTTAGAATATGCTACCCAATGAGTACCTGTACCAATATCCGAATCAAGATTTACTATTCCAGTTTCAAATTTATGTATAAGTTTTGGTAATGTATCTCTCATAAATACACCTCTAAAATGGGGGATTTTTTCAGCATACTTTTTTAAATCAACATCGTTTAATGCCCTGTTGGGTAAAATTAGTTTTTTGAATAAGGTCTCAAATATAAACCTTTTCCCTTTATTCCTCCCCCCTTTTTTATTCCTTTCCCCCTTTTTATGCCTCTACCCCGATTTTTCCATCATTAAATTATGACGTTTTTGTTCTTCAAGTTCCAATTTATTCGCTTTCGCATCGTTTACTGCTTTTGCAATACTAGCTGCTCCACCACCCACAGCACCAAGAGCGGCAAGAAGAGGTAATAAAAGTGGTAGAAATCCACCGATTTTTGGAGGTTTAATAATTCTCTTTTTTTTCTTTGTTTTAATCCCATACCGAATTTTTGTTTACCTTTCATTGCTGTCGTTACTAACCACGCTACAGTTTTTTCAGCTAAGTTAGAATCTGAATTGACAATGTTCCAGGCTTTATTTTCTAATTCCTTATCTGCTTTATGTCTTTTTTCTAGATTACTACTTTTAGAATAAGCAATATCGTGTTCTTTACATGCAGAATCTAATTGATTGATACCACTATCCCCCCTAGCTAATCGTTTTTTTAATTTTGTCCGGGTCCGCAATAATTATAGCCGGGTATATGTAGTTCAACTGGCAATTTATTAATCAAAGTGTTTAATAATCCTCTACCTTTTCGGTATACACGTTTACGTTTCAACATTGACTAATATGTAAATATAACACCACCCTATATATATATATATATATATATATATATATATATATATAGTCAGTATCACGATGAAAAACAAACACTTACTACCAGTTAAAAATCACGATTTTACTGTTAACGACGTAAAAATTAATAAGCATGGTCCTTTATTCGGTGGGGAATGTAAACGAGGTTTAATTATAGGTCCAAGTGCATCAGGAAAAACAAACGTTATAATATCATTACTTGAACACCCAAACGGATTGCGATTTGAAAATGTCTATCTATATTCAAAGTCATTACAACAGCCGAAATATAGATATTTAAAAACTTTATTATAACCTATTGAAGAAATTGGTTACAAAGAATTCGACAATTCGAATGATATTATTTCTCCTGAAAATATAGAAAATAACTCAATTATAATTTTTGATGATGTAGCTTCTTGTGACCAGAATATTATACAAAAATACTTTTCTTTCGGTCGACACAAACAAACAGATTGTTTTTATTTATGTCAAACATATTCATCTATTCCAAAGCAATTAATTCGAGATAATGCTAATTTTTTAATAATGTTTAAACAAGATTTAACAAATTTAAAACATATTTACGATGATCATGTAAACATAGACATGTCTTTTCAAGAATTTAAAAACATTTGTTCTTATTGTTGGAAAAAAAAAATTTGACTTCTTAACAATTGATAAAGATTGTCTACTTTCAGCTGGAAAATATAGAAAAAATTTGGACACATTTATATAAATAGTTTTACTCTGGAAAAGAGTTAGTAGATATGAATCCACAAGTGACTAAACAGTTGTTAAGGGCTAGAAAAGATTTAAAAAAGAAATATAAAAATTTAAAGACTAATATAGCCCAATCACAGATACATTTGGAAAAAAGCTATCAACCAATAACACAACCCATAAAGGAATTAGTATCGGTTTTGGAAAAACAAGAACCATATGATATTAAACCAATAAAAAAATTGAGAAAATCGTTATTTTCAACGCCTTTACAACAAGATACTCCAAACACACCACCTCACAAAGAACCCCCATCATTTTTAAGAGATGCTCAAACGTATGAATCCCCTGGTGAAGTATCTCCAACAGATGAATACATAGATGATACCATTTCACAATTTATTGAAACAATAACTGACCCAAATGTTTTAAAAGAATATTTTGAGCAATTTAACTCACCATTACCTAGAGCATATATTGAAGATATGATTAGAGATGTTGAAGGTGTTTTTGATCATATATTAGGTGTTTATCACGACCCTATTACCGATAAGTTTTATATTGGTAATTCTGAATTAGATTTTAACGGCCCCGATTTAAAAATTAATAATTTGCAATATAAGGGAACTCCCGGACTTTATGAATTATTATTCAAGAAAAATCCAACGGGGTATAAGAAGAAAGATGTTGAAGATTTTATCGATATTATTAGAAGAACAAATTTAATTCACACAAATTATGATGCTAATTTACCCATTAAAAAAAGTTATCCTTTTGACATAAGAGATAAATATGATTTTATAATTAAACCAACATTAGAAACTAAACCTGTAGAAAGGAGACGATCAAGTTCTGCACCAAACAGTTTACTAAAAGGTGTTTTAACCCGAAATATGAAAAGCAAAAGGGGGGGTGCATTAAAAAAATACTCCAAAAACAAAATTGATTACGTTTATTTTAATGATTATAATGAATTAATAGCTAGATTGAAATTACTAATAGCTTCTGAGACAGCTGGTAATACAGGTGTTCAAAATGAAATTATTTCAGTTCTTGAAGAATTACGTGAGGGTGGGATAATTGAATAAATACTCGTGCAATCTAATAATGTACTTAGTTTAAAAATGCCACTTAATAAATTTGGTAGCCACTTCCTCGATGAGTTCTTCTATTGCAAATGCTTCTACCACGGCTCCTCCCACGTTTCCACCCACGTTTTACATTTGCAACAAACCAAAATTATTTACTAAATCAATAGTAACTCTTACAAGTACTAGAAAAGGAAACAATTTGATCAATCCAGGAGGATATAAAATATGGGATTTAAACCGACAAGCATATTTTCAATTTCCTTTTGATGCAATAATTTTAAAAATTAGAATAATTCCTATCGATGCAAGCATTTTATTAAATGATCAGCAGATTCAAAAAAATGATTTAATTAATAAAAAAATAAATAAAAGCGATAAACTAACGTTATTTTCTACAGATGATTATGACGAGTACGCATCTATTCAGATTATTTTAAAAGTACCAGTTGAATATGAGTAAACTTGATGTTGTAGAAGAATTGCATAAACCAGCTAGAAAAAAATATAAAAGAAGGCATGTTATTATTAAAGGTTTACATGACTTAATTCAAGGTGATTTAGCTATAATGTCTCTTTATGGTAAAGAAAATCAGGGATATAATTACATATTAGTTGTTATTAATACATTTAGTAAATACGTTTGGGCTGAACCTGTAAAACGAAAAACAGGTAGTGATGTTACAAAGGCGATGAAGAAAATATTAATACAAATGTCACCTGTTAAAAATTTACAAACCGACAATGGAAAAGAATTTTATAATAAAGATTTTCAGGAATTAATGAAAAAACATAATATTAATCACTACAGCACATTTTCCAATTTAAAAGCCAGTATAGTTGAAAGAGTTATTCGAACTCTGAAAACAATGCTTTGGAAACAATTTAGTTTGCAAGGATCATACAAATGGTTAAAAATTCTTCCTGAAATTGTATCCAAATATAATAATACAAAACATACAACTACCGGTGTTATACCTAGTAAAGTTACAGATAAAAATGCTGATCATATTGTTGCTTTCAACCAACTAAAAACTACTGACCCTAAAAAACCAAAATTTAAAAAGGGTGATTTTGTTCGTATAAGTAAATATCGTCAAACATTTACAAAAGGTTATACACCTAATTGGACTACCGAAGTTTTCAAAATTAAAAAAGTTAAATTAACAAACCCGACAACATATATTTTAGAAGATGTGAAAAAAGAAGAAATTGAAGGTGGTTTTTATACGGAGGAATTACAAAAAGTAAAATATCCTGATGTTTATTTAATTGAAAAGGTGTTAAAAAGAAAAGGAAACAAACTTTATGTTAAATGGTTGGGATTGAATTATAATTCTTGGATAAATAAAAAAGATATAGTTTAATTTTTTTAATAAAAAGCTTATAAAGTATACACATGTTTTATTTTTTCAAATACATTTTTTCTATGAACTAAATCTAATACAGGATTTAAAATAATTGAAGCTTCCTTAGTACGTGTTGAAAATCGTATACAATCTAGCGCTGTAGATTCCCAATCACTTTGTCGAGCAGATCTGTATGCATAATTCCATGTGAACATGTGATGAACTTGGTTTAAACTTTCATTAAATGTCACCTTTTTCATAACAGCTCAGGATGTAAATATATCACCTCCATTATTATTCCATAAGTCACAGGATTTAGATTTTTAATTGGTTCCATTATCATGAGGGAATTATTTATAACATCATTCCTTTTCCCTTCCTTCAATATTTGTAAAGTACTCAAAATATGTTGATTTTTAAAATTTTCTTGATGATATTTTATTAATGGTACTATTTTCCACATTTCTTCAAGTGATGAGAGGCCCAACCAAATATTGGAATTGTTGGAACTGATTTTCAAAACTTTAGATTTTTCAAAATTTTCAAAATGTAACACAAAACTTGTTGCTTCTATGGTGGAACAATAATTTGTTGAATACATAAAGTCGTTAATCACATCCTTGTACGCTAAAAATTCCCCCCATTCTTTTTCACTAAATTTCACATTGGTGTTTTTATTTCCAGAAATAATAACATATGGTGTCCAATTGAAATTAGGACATAAACACACAGATATGAATTTGGATTTCGATGGATTTAAACTAAATCGTTGTTCACATATAAATTTATTGTTACAATTCATGATTACAACTGAATACAAAATTAACTAAGCACATTTTATATTAATATTTCTTGACTGGTTGGTTTACCCCCTTCTTCTCCACCCCCTTCTTCTTCTCCCTCTTCATCTTCTCCTTCTTCATCTTCTCCCTCTCGATAATCAGGTTCTCGCAAAAAAGATGGTAAATATTTTTGAACACAATTTAAGTATCCCTGCAGCTCTGCAGCTCGCATATTTGAAACAAAACATCCTAGACAAATTTTACCATTTGCAAATGCTGAACAAATTTCATACCCTTTTTGGTATTTCTTGGATAATAAAACTAACTCATCTTCTGTGTATAGTTGATATACTCGAAGACACCCATAAATTTGTTCATGATCAGCATCAAATTCTAAGTTGCGAAATCTTTCCTGCAGATTTGTAATTCCACTGTATAAATCAACAATTTTTGTATAATTTGCGTAAGCCATCCACATTGTAACTGTTGCAACTAGAATTATTTCATTATTCGCTTTCTTAAATACAACACAAAATGTGGTGGGGTGACTTTCTGATATTAGATTTTTTTAATTTACTGTTAATTTAGAATTTTTATTCTTAACACAGCAGTAAATTTTAAAATTATTACTAAAGATTACCGGTTTAGAACAAGAAAAAATAACAGATCTGGTTCAATTATATACCCATAAGAAGAGTTTTTAATTGGATGAGATGTATTTTAAAATAAGTAATCCAAAATAGCCATTATTAAATTTAATTATCGATGATTTTAGTTTTTGTTTTTTAAAATAGGTTTATCGAGGTTGACTATTGATATAAATACCCCGGTGAGATCAGTTTATAAAAAGTAATCACAATGAAAAGAACTGTGAGAGATTTTAAAAATCCAATGTTACCTAAAAAAAACATAAATATTATTTCTAATGAATTATTGCAAATTGCTCGTGAAAGTGATATAGAAATTATTAGCGGTTCTGTTGAAGCGGTAAAGCCAATTGATTTTACAAACTACTCGGATGTTTCCGATGAAGAGAGTTTAATCGAAACTGAAAAGGAAACAAAGCAAATTACCGATCCGGGTATTTCGAAAAATATCGAGCAAGATACCGAGCAGACTGTCGAGCAGGATATCGAGCAGGATAATAAGCAAGATAACGAGCAGTATAGCGCGCAGGAACAACTTGAGGATGAAAATGATAGTGATGATCAATTTGATGAAGAAACCAAACAATCTGTAACCATGATGTATAATAGTATGCATGTTTTTGAGCAAAAATTAAAACGGTATAATGAGAAACGTGATAAATATAATAAAAAAAGTAAATTGTATACAAAACTTATTAAACGTTTTATAAGTGACTTTCAAAAAAGTTTGTAAAAATTTTAAACCAATAAAAAGTTTATTATCAATTATGTTTTATTTAAAACCAGTTAATTATTATTCTGTCTATAAATACTGAGTTCCTCCAATAATTCTTCGACATACTCGTCCTCAGTCCATGGGCAGAAACACATATCCTGCGGACAGTCGCAATCGGTCGAATTTGAGAAATCCATTCTAAAACAATACCATAAATATTGAATTATTATTATTAATTATTATTATTTTTAACAACTTACCTGATAGGTACATAAAAGGCACATAAAATTGAAAAAGGGATTTTTAATTATTTTACCAAATAAGTATCATCTGATTTCACCTTACACTTTTATTTTTCACGGTTTTTTGGGGGGAAATATATTGTATAAATATACTGTTTCATATTGAACATTTAACAAACAACACTACATCAGTTTGACTGTACGTCTATTACCCTAGCATAACCATTTCATAAGCCGGCGTCCAAAACTACACAGTATTTTGTTGCTAATTTGTTGCTAATTTGTGCCGCAAGAATTGATTTTGTTGCTCCAATAGTTCTTGCAAAAACGCGGTTACGCTAGCGTAATATTACGCTAGCGAAACATAGCGACATCTAAAAGTCCAATGAAGCTACCGATACGAGACAAACGCTATATTTTGTTGCTATTTTGTTGCTGAGGGATAGCGGTATTAGATTAATCAAAATATAATCCCTTCTCGGTGGGAGTAACTACCCCGATCCCTGGAAAAACATGATTTTATCTATCTCGAGAATCAAAACAGCTAGGGATACAAGACAAACGCCATATTTTGTTGCTATTTTGTTGCTGAGGGATAGCGGTATTAGATTTATCAAAATATAATCCCTTCTCGGTGGGAGTAACTACCCCGATCCCTGGAAAAACATGATTTTATCTATCTCGAGAATCAAAACAGCTAGGGATACAAGACAAACGCCATATTTTGTTGCTATTTTGTTGCTGAGGGATAGGGGCATTGGATTTATCAAAATATAATCCCTTATCGGTGGGAGTAACTACCCCGATCCCTGGAAAAACATGATTTTATCTATCTCGAGAATCAAAACAGCTAGGGATACAAGACAAACGCCATATTTTGTTGCTATTTTGTTGCTGAGGGATAGGGGCATTGGATTTATCAAAATATAATCCCTTATCGGTGGGAGTAACTACCCCGATCCCTGGAAAAACATGATTTTATCTATCTCGAGAATCAAAACAGCTAGGGATACAAGACAAACGCCATATTTTGTTGCTATTTTGTTGCTGAGGGATAAGGGCATTGGATTTATCAAAATATAATCCCTTATCGGTGAGAGTAACTACCCCGATCCCTGGAAAAACATGATTTTATCTATCTCGAGAATCAAAACAGCTGGGGATACAAGACAAACGCCATATTTTGTTGCTATTTTGTTGCTGAGGGATAGGGGCATTGGATTTATCAAAATATAATCCCTTATCGGTGGGAGTAACTACCCCGATCCCCGGAAAAACGTGATTTTACCTATCTCGAGAACTAAAACAGCTAGTGTTACAAGACAAACGGCATATTTTGTTGCTATTTTTTGATATTTTGGTGACAACCTGTAAACAACGAAAATAATTTTAAAATGTAGCCTTAAGAGTCTAATCCAACAAACAAAATTTAAAAAAATGCATACAGTTTAGCTCCAATCTTCCCTGGCGTATATATCGTGAATAACCCTGTATTTGAATCCAAAATAATAGCTGAAAAATAAAATTATTCTATTTCTATTTATACAGAATAATTTTTTATCGGCGGCGCCACGTTTCTTTTGTCGGGCCATCTACAATAAGGCCGAACTGTCTTTGAAAGCTTTGAATTCGACGCCGAATATTTATTTATATTTGGAATAATAATTTATAATTCTAATATTTCGCTAATTTTTATTTGGCGAATTTTATTGGAAACATGTATTTCGGCGGCGCGGCGGCGCGGCTTTTGTTTTGTCGGGCCTATCTACAAGAATAAGGACGAACTCTTTTTTTGAAAACTTTGAATTTTGCGTTCGCGGCGAATTTTCTGGAATTCGGCGCCGGCCGGCATGGCGGTATCTTTTTAAATAAGGTAACAGAGAGTTTTTTGTTTTATTTTTGAATAAAAAAATTGGTGGTTCTGGATTTTTCTTTCCCCACCAGCAAGTGCTTTCTATCATTCGTGAATAGAATCTTATGGGATACGGATCACTCTCGGATATTTTTCTCGTACGCGTTTGTGTTTTGTGTTGATCTTTTAAAATATCAGTTTATACACCATGGCTCGAGGAAGACCCCCATCTGTTTCAAAAGAACGTTTGGTAGAAACTGTGTTGCGTTATAAAGAGAGACTTTTTAGTAATAACTCTATTAAACCAAGAACTGATCCAGTATGGCAAGAGATATCGAATGAGCTAAACGGATCGTTGAAACCACAATCAGTGTACACTGAAGTTATACTGGATCGGTACAATGTTCTTGCTCGAATTAGAAACCCATATGCGGCAGACCCAAGTATAAACGATTCTGTTACTTTCACTTCATTAAACGAAAACAGTGTTTCTTTCAATGACTCTGCATACAATGAGCGCGAAATGATTTTTCAAATTATTGTATCACGAAATAAATTGAGTGAAATTGCAACTACTGTGTACTATTCAAGTCAGACAAGGAAAGCAAGTGAAAAGAAAAGGAAATACATGAAGTTTTGGCCTGGCGTGTACCAGTCGTTTTTCAATGATAAAATATTCGAAAATATAAAATTGAAGTGTGCTTTCAATTATAAGAGTAACTACATCTCTCTAGAAGGGACATCCGGAAAACTCAATGGTAAGTCATTTTTTATATACTCTGTTTCTATTGATCAAACTAAGTATTTGACTCCCTCAGTCCGATAGTCACTTCATCAGTCTCGTTCGATTAAATTTACAATTTTTTTAAATAGACTAATTATTATACAGGGTGTTTCGGGAGGAAGTGGCAATATTTTAAAGACATGTCGAGGAAGCCAAAATAAGCAAAATAAGCTCATATGTTTAAGTCCGATTTTCATTTGTTTCAGGAATAATTGACTTTTTCTTAAAATGTCAAATCTTATCATTTTTTTGCCTATTACGACATACGTAACAGGGTATTAATTTGTAAGAGTTGACTTTGAGGATTACGCAACCAGAACTTATGTGTAATAAGGTCAAAGTAGGCAACTAAAATGAAAACTGACAGTTACTTGTGACAAAGTGACAGTTGTTCAACATTAGTTTTATGAAGTTGTAAAAATGCCCCACAAATTTAGTCATAAAGAATATGCCGATATGTTATTTGTTTATGGGTTCTGTATTATTTGATTATTTGACTTGTTTCGGGATTTTCTATAAATATGAGCAATTATCGAAATAATATTTTATTCCTAACTTTTGCCCAACTCAATAGGTTTTTGTTTATTCGTGATAGTGTAAATATAAATTATATTATAAATTCCCGTGGCATGAGACACGCGCAATTTACATTCGCAGTAAAATAATAAATAACTATTACCTATATATCGCCATATCTCCTGTTTCTCCCTCTCTCTCTCTCTATATTTTCCGTAATATATTTTTTTGTGCTAGAGTTTCCAAAAATTTTTAATTTTTAGCAACATGTTCTTGTGGATCACAATTGACTTGTTTATTGTATGCTGAAAACAGAGATGCTGAAATTATATGTACTTTTAAAATAATACCTGGTACAGGTATGACTTGTGGCCCTAGCTATTTGAGAAGTGGAGAAAAAGAAGAAGTCCTGCAGCAAATACAAAAGCATGGATCTATTGATGCTTATAGAGCCACACAAGCTAAAAATAAAATGAGAATTGGAGACCCAGTACCTCCTTCAATACGAAGCAGTTTTACATACTATGAAAGCAAAGAATCTGAAAAATTCCTATTTAAACAGTGATCCTATTCAAGCTTTGGATATTATGAAATGTTCATCGCAATGCAATAACATCCACGATATCGGACAAAATCCATTTTATATTAATTATTGGACCGCTGAACAGATTCGAGGGTATAAGAGAGTATGTAAAACATATCGAGCAACGATATACATCGATTCGACGGGTTTGAAACTACAAACAATTAAAAGGAAATTTAACAATATGAAACGATCTATATTTCTATATGCAATATGGTAAATATATTTTTTTTGCTCTTTTAATTATTCAATATATTTCGAAAAGTCTCTCACACTTTTACACATACATTACACATTTGTCACATCTCTTTTTAAAAGATGTAAGACATTTATAGACATTCAGATTTAAATTAGATTTAAAAACTAATGGGTTTTTACACTGTGATTCAGATTTAAACTTAATAACTTCTAGAGTTGAAAGAACTTGTTAAAATAATGTTAGTTCGTCATATACCTACATAAATCTAGCAAAAACTTTTTAGTTTCGAAAATAAAGGACATTGAAGTTGCGTATTTTTTTCTTTTTTAGTGCACTGCCACAAATTTTATAAAATATCTAAATAACAAAGCAAAATATAAAAAAAAAATTACAAGAAAAAAGTTTTAAGTTAATGAAAGTATATAGACCTAAGTAGTTCTTACTTTTAAAATTTATTATTTGTAAAGTTATAAAAAAATTTAGGGGGGTGCCTAAATTTTAGACGTTTTTACTTCTGTGATAAATTTGAATTAAATCGAAGAAACGAATTAAAAGTTATAAATAAAAAAGAGAAAAATATACGCAATTTCAATACCTAGGTACCTTGTATTTCCGAAACTAAGAAGTTTTTGCTAAACATTTATAAGACGAACTAACATTATTTCAACAAGTCCATTGAACTCCCGAAGTTATTAAGATTAAAACAGAATCACCCCGTGTGTTCTCTCCAGAAGTATATAGATAGTATATTAATTTAATAGATGCTGACAATAGATCAGTAAAGTTTTTCAAAAGCCGATTTTTTAGTAATTATTCTAACTCGTAACTCGTTGAATAGGTGTATTCAATTTTTTTATTCTAGCGTTAATTGCCCAGAAGGTCAATTCATGGTCTGCCAAAGACTTGGAGAGCGGCACACAACAAAAGACATCAAGTCTTTTCTTGAAGACTTTCATATCAAAGCTCCTTTTCCTAATGAATTCATCTGTGATCAAGCCAGAGCACTTCTGAACGCTGCTGTCTTTGTGTATTCGCGGTTTCGGAGTTTGGAAGAATATGCCGAAGCTATGCGAGATCCAAATAAAATTCTCGTTCGCATACGTATTGACATAGCTCACTTCCGAAAAAAGTATAGCGAATTATTAAAATCAACACGGTCAAGAATAAAAACTTTGTATATGGCAGCTATTGGAATATTATCCATCACTAATGATCTTACAGAAGCAACAAAAATTATTCGAGCTTTATTTATCATATCAAGTTCCGAAACAGTCGGGACGTTACGAAATGGACAAAATACTGAAGCGCAAAAATGTATGACGTATCTTGAAAATCTAGTAACAAGTAAGTGTTAAATAATAGTGGTAAATTGTTAAACTAGTGCGGGAACGACGATTTCATGTATCTGGTCAAAGTGTGTGCGAATAACCGGTGACACGTTGCATACCTTTGATGAGCACCTTTTTAAGTGCATGAAACTGATTTGACGCATTAGTGCGTAAAAATAATACAACTCAATTTTACTACCTTCTATCAATTTTTTATTAATTTTTTTTAAAATTTTTTCTAATTTTTTTTTAAATTTTTTCTAATTTTTTTTTTCGATTTTACCTAATTATACAGGGTGATTCAGATTTCATCTGGATAACTTCGGCAGTTGATATAACATGTAAAAATAATGTTAGTTCGTACTAAAGATTTTTTTCAAAAACCTCTTAGTTTGAAGTTGAATATTTTTTATTCTTAACTTTTGAATCAGTTCTCCGAATTATTTTAAATTTAACACCGAAACACTTCTTATCATTCTGCATAACTAACATTATTTTTGCATATTTTATCAACTCACGAAGTTATCCAGATATAATCTGAATCACCCTGTATTACCAAATATTTTACTAAATTATTACTGATCCGTGCAGGTGATAGACTTCATGATACTATTGATTGCAATAGTGAATGTAATGATGCAAATAACGAAGGTTCATCAGACGCTGCGGAGCTTGAATCAAACGATGAATCTGAGTCAGTTCAGCACTACAATCAGTTTAAAAACTCGTCACCAACAAAAAATTATTGGGGTCAATGGAGCGATCAAATTTACCAAGAAGCATCTAGTTTTTTTGATGAAGAAGGAAACAGCGTGAATCCATACTATATGGACAAAATAGGCTTAACAAAAAAATTATTAAAAGATTTGGAAATTTTCCCAATATGGGGCAACATTTTAGCGAGTAGCTATCCAGATGGACGAATTCCGGCATCCAGCGCTCCCATAGAAAGCGAGTTTAATAAAATTAAAAATGATCTTATGGGTAATGTTCGTCACTCTATTCGCGTGGATGCATTTGTGCAAAAACACTTAAATTATTTAGAAGGAAAGCTTCTCCTTGTGCATGCTGAGTTTGATAAAAATCTTGATTCACCGGAATCCCCCCCCGAAAGCCTCGAAGAGCCACAAATTTTAAGATATAAAACTAATGAAGCTCTGAACGAAGTGGAAAATTGGCGGAACCAGGGAAACCCTCGACCAATTAAAATTAGACGCACGCAATTGAATGCGACTTGTTCAACGGTTCTCACCTGCATAGCTTGTGCAGATGGAAACTTTCCTGGGGAAGCACACGAATGTGTTGAATGCAAAAACAAAGTGCATGTGCTCCAAGGTTGTTCCGTCTCTATAGGAGGAAGAGAAGGTTACGGGGAAAGGAGATTATGCGTGGCTTGCGCAAGTATGTCTAAAAGTAATGACGGCGACAATACTGAGTCGAGTCAGAAAAATTCATTTCCGCCGGATCGAAATAAGAATTACAAGGAAAAACATCAATATAGGAGAATCGCAAAATATTCTGGTTTCAGACCAGATGATGTTCGAGACTCTTTATTTTGGAATAAGACTAAGCCTATTTCAGTAATAAAAAATGGGAATCGCTCGGAATTGGCTAACCTGAAATTGGACGGCAAGGAAATTTCATTTCGGAATACCTGTGCCTTCGACAGTATTTTATATTTGAAACTCTTGGCAACCTGTGACTTCGATCATATTAAAAACCAGGTAATCAAATTTAATATTTAATTAAATCAAAGTCCGTGCAGTGTGCGGAAAAGCTTGCGCGAAGCACGTGTTTCACATAGAGTGTGCTAATAAAACTCTAATTCACACATTAAAAATTTGGTTCTTAACTCGTGTGATCGGCTGAATCCACACTTTTTGTGTTAATAAAGAGAAATACTATTTTACTTGCACGAAAATGTCTTCTTTGCACACTGCGTGGAAAACTATTACTTTCGTTCGAGAACTTTTACTGATCACTAAAAATAAAACCAAATATTTTTCCAGGTTCACGAGTCAGACTCAGAATTTGATAACATAATTCAAGAAATTATGAAAAATGGCCTACAAGCTAATACATACACTTTGAGAGGAAAAATATTAAGCAAATTCTTTGCACTAAAAAAATCGAATTTTGGGGATATGTACTATTGTGATTGCGATACACAAATTGGTTGGATTGCCAAGGAATTGTATAAGAGCTGCCCCAGCATAATTGAAAGAGCAACTTGTAAAATATGTTTGAATAGTGAAGAAAGAAGACTGGTGACATTGACAATCGAAGATATGCTTTTTGCCACCTGTACAGGTGAAAATTTAATCGAGCAATGCTCCTTCTTGAGTACCTCTCCATGTTTAGAATGTGCAGGAGAAGCGGAGAACAGAGGCCAGTGTACTGACAAATTGAGAAACGAACCAAGGGTTACACATGAGATATCTGAGATTGGTAAATGATTAATTACATCTATCTAAACGAAAGTCTATCTAAACTAATTTTAATTTCACGTCCTAGGTAATACGATTCTACTTGAGATATACAACTCAGAAGAAATGAGTGTTCCAATTGCACTGAAAAATATCCATAAATACATTATTAATCCGGCAAAGCCAGAACAAAAATTGTTGGTCCATGGAATAGTAGCGTTCTACGGAGGCCGAGTAAATACTGGATGTACGAGCGAAACTGATGCTGGCGAAAGTGGGCATTACACGGCCATTATATACCGACGAGGCAATAATTCCTGGATGGAATACAACGATTTGAAAGACAAATCCACATTCGTCAATGAAAATAAAAATATTGTACCTCGTCTAATTATGTACATTAAAGAACAATAAAAGAATAATTTTAATAATAATAATCTTTTAGAATAATAATCTTTTATTGTTCTTCGTATTGTTTCGTATTGGTTATCATATTGTTTATTCCTTCTATTTTTCAATAAAAGAATAATATTGTAAAATGTCGATTTTCCTCGAACAGGGGTGCTTATCCCCCGCAAAGGGTTGATATATTTTGATAAATCCAATGCCCCTATCCCTCAGCAACAAAATAGCAACAAAATATGGCGTTTGTCTTGTATCCCTAGCTGTTTTAATTCTCGAGATAGATAAAATCATGTTTTTCCAGGGATCGGGGTAGTTACTCCCACCGAGAAGGGATTATATTTGGATAAATCTAATACCGCTATCCCTCAGCAACAAAATAGCAACAAAATATGGCGTTTGTCTTGTATCCCTAACTGTTTTGATTCTCGAGATAGATAAAATCATGTTTTTCCAGGGATCGGGGTAGTTACTCCCACCGAGAAGGGATTATATTTTGATAAATCTAATACCGCTATCCCTCAGCAACAAAATAGCAACAAAATATGGCGTTTGTCTTGTATCCCTAGCTGTTTTAATTCTCGAGATAGATAAAATCATGTTTTTCCAGGGATCGGGGTAGTTACTCCCACCGAGAAGGGATTATATTTGGATAAATCTAATACCGCTATCCCTCAGCAACAAAATAGCAACAAAATATGGCGTTTGTCTTGTATCCCTAGCTGTTTTGATTCTCGAGATAGATAAAATCATGTTTTTCCAGGGATCGGGGTAGTTACTCCCACCGAGAAGGGATTATATTTTGATTAATCTAATACCGCTATCCCTCAGCAACAAAATAGCAACAAAATATGGCGTTTGTCTCGTATCGGTAGCTTCATTGGACTTTTAGATGTCGCTATGTTTCGCTAGCGTAATATTACGCTATCGTAACCGCGTTTTTGCAAGAACTATTGGAGCAACAAAATCAATTCTTGCGGCACAAATTTGCAACAAAATACTGTCTAGTTTTGGACGCCGGCTTATGAAATGGTTATGCTAGGGTAATAGACGTTTTGACTGTAAGTATATCACCGTTTTCTAAATAAGTTTTTCAATATGTATATTTTATCGTAGATGATTATGAGAATAGTTGCTATATATGGCAAATTATTGGATGCAGTGGATGAAAACAACGAGTAAGCTGAAACTTTTAAAACTCTCAGAAGGTTCTGCATTTAGAATTTTGTTAGACCACCGTGTTACTTACAACAAATACTTAAAATTATGATTCTTCAAAACCCGATAGGTTTATAATGTATTTAGACGGTGGTCTAACAAAATTCTAAATTCAGAACTATCTTCTTACAAGGTTTTTATTATTATTTTTGTTGTAGATGGGTGATAACGGAAGATAGTATCAGGTAAGTTCTTAAAACAAATAATAATTAATAATAATTGAATATTTATGGTATTGTTTTAGAATAGATTTCTCAAATTCGACCGATTGCGACTGTCCGCAGGATATGTGTTTCTGCCCATGGACTGAGGACGAGTATGTCGAAGAATTATTGGAGGAACTCAGTATTTATAGACAGAATAATAATTAACTGGTTTTAAATAAAACATAATTGATAATAAACTTTTTATTTTATAACACCTACATGAAAAAATACATGTATTGGGGGGGTGTAAATGGGGGGGAAAATAATGAACTGGTTTTGACCTTAAGGGTCATTTACCTTGTCTAGTGTCCTTTAGTAACCTATGGTGGGTAAACCGCGACTTGAGGGTCGAATGCCTATATTAGGTGGTTGACCTTGAAGGTCATTTACAATGCATGGATATGTAGGTTCAAACGTGGAGGAAAATGATAAACAGGTGCTTGACCTGATCTTGAAAAACCGGTTTATCATTTTCCTCCGCGTTTGAACCTACATATCCTAACTACTGAAGTGATAGGAAGTATTTACACAATGAAATATCTACACAAGTACGTAACGAAAAAACCGGATTCGGTTGAGTTACGGCTTGAAAGGGACAATAATGGGGCTGGTAATGCAGAAAGGAGAGAGGATGTCGTTGATGAAATTTCTAATTATATAAATTTCCGTTACGTTAGCGCGATGGAGGCTACCTGGCGAATCTTGGAATTTCCACTGCAAGGCCGATCACATTCCGTGATAGCGCTCCCGGTACATTTGCCTGGCGATAGACAGTTCATGTTGGATGAATTGGAAGAAGGTTTCACAGAAGCTAATTTTGAAAATGTTTTCAATAAATCGACAAAGCTTGAAGCCTTCTTCCAATTGAACCGATGTGATGCTAGAGCCAGGCAATACTATTATTATGAAATACCGGAGCACTATGTATGGAATGTATCGACCGGGGAGTGGCAGCCAAGACGTCAGCGTAGCAAACAAGTAGGTTGCGTCGTCAACGTCGAACCTTTTGGGAATGAACGGACGGAGTTGTGGTACCTTCGCTTACTTTTGTCCAGAATAAAGGGCCCAACTTCGTTCGAACATCTCAAAAGATTGGTCGATGACGACGATGCTAGCGTTACTGAAACTTTCGGGGAATCGTGCCGTCGTCGAGGATTGCTAAATGCCGACGACAATTATTTCGATAGGTGCTTGTCGGAGGCTTCGCTCTTTAGGCAGCCCCGGAAATTACGACGACTCTTTGCACATCTCTGCTGCATTACAAGGGACGGGGACATGGACATTATGGGGCCGCTTTTTACAAAATACATACGACAATTCACATACGACTACGTCACCTTACAGCGCATTCCTTCACGGGAGGCTGTAAGGTTGGCTTACGAAGACATTGCAGCAGTTGTGCAAAGAAACCGACACGACATTGACTTATTACAATTTAACATACGACCAGATCTACCAGACAATGACTTACCTGATGACTTTGACGACGAACCAATGCCTCCATCCATTGACAATTTTAGCGGTGGTTTAGTTTTTAATGTCGATGGTAACGATCGCGTCCGTCGCGAGAACAACAACGACGACGATTTGCCTTTGATTCAACGACAAACAGAAGAGGAGGAAGGAAGGAGAGAACGTGCTTTGTTAAATCCACAGTTGTTAAATACCGACCAAAAACGAATATTTTTACGTTGCATTAAAACAATCGCGGCAATTTATAATTTAAATATCTCACCGGAGATATTGGATCAATTAAAATCCGAGAACGGTGTATCGATTGATGAGATACGAAAACCTGTCAACGTAAAGGAGAACCTCCTTTATATTGACGGGCCCGGAGGAACGGGCAAAACTCATTTGTACAATACCTTAATTAATTTTGTACGCGAAACGTTCAAGAAACGTGTAATATCTGTGGCTTGGACTGGCATCGCCGCCAATTTATTAATTGGTGGTACTACGGTTCATAGGGCGTTTAAACTACCGATTGATTTGACCGAATCGACTTGTCCCGGCTGGGCGTATGAACATCCGCTCAGTCGAGACATAGCCGAAAATGTCGGGTTAATCGTGTGGGATGAATGTCCTATGACTCCGAAATTTGCCATCGAAGCCGTAGATCGTTATTTAAACGACATTTGCAAGGTCAACATTGGACCAAACAGAAATATTGTACGAATGGGCGGGAAATGTTGCGTTTTTGGTGGTGATTTCAGGCAAACTCTTCCTATAGTGATGAACGGGGACAAATTTTCAGTCATTAATTCGTGTCTCAAATCGAGTTTTATTCCGTTTTCAAGACTATCATGTCTTCGAAATGAATACTGAAAAGGTAAGAATTAAATTTTCTATGGGAATGAACCCATTTTTAATGATTCTTTTTCTATTTTTCAGGATTATAAAGCTGTTTTAAGCCTTATGAGAGAGGATTAGAACTCGATACGACTAGCAATACAGTCAATTTGGATAATTTGGAGATTTTCCTTGGAATTTCGACAGTTAAATTCCGTTTTCAAGACTATCATGTCTTCAAAATGAATACTGAAAAGGTAAGAATTAAATTTTCTATGAGATTGAACCCATTTTTAATGATTCTTTTTCTATTTTTCAGGATTATTGTAACGTTAAAATTTTACCCCTTGTACGAATGGGCGGGAAATGTTGCGTTTTTGGTGGTGATTTCAGGCAAACTCTTCCTATAGTGATGAACGGGGACAAATTTTCAGTCATTAATTCGTGTCTCAAATCGAGTTTCTTGTGGAATTCCTTCGTGAGATTGCAATTGGTTACCAATATGCGCGCGAGGAATTATCCGCAAGTAGAAAGCGATTTGGGCCACCGCACTTATTCCGATTTTTTGCTTTGCATTGGTAACGGCCAATTTCCGTATGCTCAATTAAATGAAAATGCCACTATGGGTAGAACTTTGCCGAACGACTTGATAGAAATACCAAGTCGTTTACGTTTACCGACTGTCGACGATTTAATAGAGTTCGTTTTCCAAAATGATTTTACTAATGCGGCCAATGGTAGTAGGGCAATTTTGTGTCCGACAAATGCTGCCGTTGCCACCTTAGATTTTTTGGACAGTATTGTGTCACCAGGGTTGCCGCCTCACGAGCTCCGGCTCAAAATAGGCGTGATTGTCGTTCTCCTCCGTAATGTCGACGTCGAAGATGGTCTTTGCAACGGCTCCCGTTTACGTATTATTTCTTTGGGTGACTCGATCATAGAGTGCGAAATCCTTTTCGGTTCGAATAAAGGCCGTAAGGTCTTTGTTCCCCGAATTAGGATTATTTCCACCGAATCGATGTTACCCAAAGCTATAATTCGTACGCAGTTTCCTGTGAAGGTAGCCTTTGCGATAACCATCAATAAATCACAAGGTCAATCGTTATCGCGCGTCGGTGTATACTTGCAAACTCCCTGTTTCGCTCACGGGCAATTGTATGTCGCACTATCCCGCGTTGGATCCGCACAAAACATCAAAATAGTCATTGAGGACGGCAACAAACAAGGTCATTTTAAATATCGAGTAAATAGATCATTCACACGCAATGTCGTCTATTCTGTTGTTTTGTCGGATGAATTTTCGAACATATCCCGCGAAAAAGCCCAACATCGCGCACCTCTTCAAAATTCCGTCGAATCGCCAAATAATGAGCAAATTGAGACTCATTCGAATATCGTTACCAACGGCAATAATAACGACAACTCCGTTAGAATTGACAATGTTACTGACGTAGACAATTATCAGGGGGACAATAACAGTGACTATGACATATACAACGAATTTTTGAACGACGACATTGATGACAATAACATTGACAATTTTTTGCAAGACATCTTCAGGGACGAGACAACGACGATGGCCATCGAAGATATCTTCGTTGGTGAGGACGATCTGTGTAAGGGGACAGTTCCGCAACGCGAGAGGTTCCAATTAGAACGACGCGTCGCGACCGAATATCACGCGGGAACCTCTCGTCTACACGAGGATTAGTTGTCGTTAACACTTATTTAACTATCAATTGTTGTGAATTGCATAAAATTTTTTCAATCATTACTTAAAATATTTTTTTTGCTTAACATTCAATTTTCTGTTCTTAACTTTTTAACTTTTTTTAATTACATATTTATAAATTTAAATTCAATTTTTTTTGTCATTTTTTTTTCATTTTTCTTTTTTTATTTTGTCACTTTTTAAATATTAATTGATAGTTAAATAAGAAGGTAAAGGTATAATAGTGGTGTAATTCTACCAGAATTGTTTACTTTTCAATCCAAATTGCAATTTCTTAACTTTATAAATAAATGTAATTGTGCAAGCGAGAAGGCCGAAGGCCTTCGAGCATTGGGCAATTAATTACGATTAAGTCGAGCTGGCGTAGCGAGCGAGACATTTAAAATACGATTGTGCAAGCGAAAAGGCCGAAGGCCTTCGAGCATTGGCCAACTAACAGCGATTAAGTCGAGCTCGCGTAGCGAGCGAGACATTTAAAATGTCAGGCATTCGAGCATTGGCCAACTAATATCGTAATAGAGAGGATTAGAACACGATACGACTAGCAATACAGTCAATTTGGATAATTTGGAGATTTTCCTTGGAATTTCGACAGTTTTATTCCGTTTTCAAGACTATCATGTCTTCGAAATGAAAAGGTAAGAATTAAATTTTCTATGGGAATGAACCCATTTTTAATGATTCTTTTTCTATTTTTCAGGATTATAAAGCTGTTTCAAGCCTTATGAGAGAGGATTATAACTCGATACGACTAGCAATACAGTCAATTTGGATAATTTGAAGATTTTCCTTGGAATTTCGACAGTTTTATTCCGTTTTCAAGACTATTATGTCTTCAAAATGAATACTGAAAAGGTAAGAATTAAATTTTCTTTGGGAATGAACCCATTTTTAATGATTCTTTTTCTATTTTTCAGGATTATAAAGCTGTTTTAAGCCTTATGAGAGAGGATTAGAACTCGATACGACTAGCAATACAGTCAATTTGGATAATTTGGAGATTTTCCTTGGAATTTCGACTGTTTTCTTCCGTTTTCAAGACTATCATGTCTTCAAAATGAATACTGAAAAGGTAAGAATTAAATTTTCTATGAGATTGAACCCATTTTTAATGATTCTTTTTCTATTTTTCAGGATTATAAAGCTGTTTTAAGCCTTATGAGAGAGGATTAGAACTCGATACGACTAGCAATACAGTCAATTTGGATAATTTGGAGATTTTCCTTGGAATTTCGACAGTTTTATTCCGTTTTCAAGACTATCATGTCTTCAAAATGAATACTGAAAAGGTAAGAATTAAATTTTCTATGAGAATGAACCTTTTTTAATGATTTTTTGTTCTATTTTTCAGGTTTATGAAGCTGTTTCAAGACTTTCGAGAGACTATTGGAACGCGAAAAGATTATCCATATAGCTAATTTGGACAATTTGAAGAGTTTCTTTGGAATTTCGACCGTTTTCTTCTGTTTTCAAGACTACTCTGCCTTCAAAATGAATACTGAAAAGGTAAGAATTAAATTTTCTATGAAAATGAACCTTTTTTAATGATTTTTTGTTCTATTTTTCAGGTTTATGAAGCTGTTTCAAGACTTTTGAGAGACTATTGGAACGCGAAAAGATTATCCATATAGCTAATTTGAACAATTTGAAGAGTTTCTTTGGAATTTCGACCGTTTTCTTCTGTTTTCAAGACTACTCTGCCTTCAAAATGAATACAGAAAAGGTAAGAATTAAATTTTCTATGAAAATAAATCCATTTTTAATGATTTTTTGTTCTATTTTTCAGGTTTATGAAGCTGTTTCAAGACTTTTGAGACTATTGGAACGCGAAAAGATTATCCATATAGCTAATTTGGACAATTTGAAGAGTTTCTTTGGAATTTCGACCGTTTTCTTCTGTTTTCAAGACTACTCTGCCTTCAAAATGAATACTGAAAAGGTAAGAATCAAATTTTCTATGAGATTGAACCCATTTTTAATGATTCTTTTTCTATTTTTCAGGATTATAAAGCTGTTTTAAGCCTTATGAGAGAGGATTAGAACTCGATACGACTAGCAATACAGTCAATTTGGATAATTTGGAGATTTTTCTTGGAATTTCGACAGTTTTATTCCGTTTTCAAGACTATTATGTCTTCAAAATGAATACTGAAAAGGTAAGAATTAAATTTTCTATGAGATTGAACCCATTTTTAATGATTCTTTTTCTATTTTTCAGGATTATAAAGCTGTTTTAAGCCTTATGAGAGAGGATTAGAACTCGATACGACTAGCAATACAGTCAATTTGGATAATTTGGAGATTTTCCTTGGAATTTCGACAGTTTTATTCCGTTTTCAAGACTATCATGTCTTCAAAATGAATACTGAAAAGGTAAGAATTAAATTTTCTATGGGAATGAACCCATTTTTAACGATTCTTTTTCTATTTTTCAGGATTATTGTAACGTTAAAATTTTACCCCTTTAATAAAATAACTACAAAAATAAAACGGTAAATATATATTTCGTTACTTAGGTGGATGACTTGAACATCCGGACACGCGGCTACACTCAGATAAGACGGGAGTGAGTCAAAATTAAATGATATTTAGATATAAAACTGGCGCCAGTTAAGTTGACCAAGTGCCCTTAACAATATAATCTTATATCAACTCCCAACTTAACAAGGAATTGATAGTACACACTTTTAGTAACTCTATAGGTATTTAATTTAATACAATAGCGAAAGAAATAATAGAATACAATACAAAAAAAATATTAAGAGAAAACTAAGAAATAGGAAGATAGTTATTAAGAAATTCCAAACAGTACGAGATAGCAGTCACGGTATAAATCAAATTCTACTTACCGATGGTTATCCGGTCAACCGGATGGTTCAAAGTAAAACGAAGTTCTGCGAAGTCAATATACTATAGCGATACAGCTGGGTCCTCCAATTGATCGATCAGTTGGGGTCCAGATCCAAAGGAATATCTATAATTCACAGAGTAATTACGAAACGGTAAAGGCGAGTCGAATTTTCGTTATTAACAAAAGAAAATTAATTAACTATTGTACTGAATTAGAATATGAATTTAACGATAATAAAATTGATACTGTACGTGAAGATGAATTTAACAATAAGTAAAAGAACTTTAACTACGATAAATTAAAATGATTATAATAAAACTTCTCCGAAAACGGCGGACGGATCCCACGTGGTAAACTTCCCAAGGTTCCTGGTGACGGTCTGGGTGTCACATAAGAGTACAGATACTCGGGACAACAGGTGAACCTTGTCGAATCAGCTATCGGTCGCAACTACAGGCGGTCAAAGTGACGCCGGAATCGGTCCCAGTTCAATCAGAAGACAGTTAAATACGAATAACCCCACGGAAGATCCAAGGAAATACGGATTGGAAAATCCAACTCAAAATAATAGTAGTAATAAAAATTGATCCTAAGAAACACACAATTAACGATTGCAACAGGAACGAAGACAAGACTTACCCCTAGTGTTCTAAGTCGGGGATCGAAACGTGGTTGATTTGGTCAAGAGGATATAGATCCCGAATAACGGATTTAACTTACGTTAACGCCAAAAATACACGGTAAATCAAATAGCACAAGGCTCCAAACAACTAACGAAGTTAAATATTTTCAGACAGACCGTAGAAAATACGAGATGTTTCCCGATTACTAAAAATGTAATACCACGAGTCTGTCCGCCTCGAAGACCAAAATCAAAATGGAACCAGCGGAACCACGGAACAACCTAAATAACCCTTTAGAAGTGTCAATTACTCAGAACACTAACTCGCCAAGAACACAAAGACAAATGTCAAATAACAATAAACAGAAGAATTTATTGTTGGACAAACGAACGTACTCGTAGAATAATTAACCCTAGTTATTCCAAAAGGTAAACAAATCTTCAATACAATCAATTAGTGAATTTAAAATGTGTAATAGAATTAATGATTATTGTGGGGAGATTTTAGAACGTTACATTATAAAGCTGTTTTAAGCCTTATGAGAGAGGATTAGAACTCGATACGACTAGCAATACAGTCAATTTGGATAATTTGTAGATTTTCCTTGGAATTTCGACAGTTTTCTTCCGTTTTCAAGACTATTATGTCTTCAAAATGAATACTGAAAAGGTAAGAATTAAATTTTCTATGGGAATGAACCCATTTTTAATGATTCTTTTTCTATTTTTCAGGATTATAAAGCTGTTTTAAGCCTTATGAGAGAGGATTAGAACTCGATACGACTAGCAATACAGTCAATTTGGATAATTTGGAGATTTTCCTTGGAATTTCGACTGTTTTCTTCCGTTTTCAAGACTATCATGTCTTCAAAATGAATACTGAAAAGGTAAGAATTAAATTTTCTATGAGATTGAACCCATTTTTAATGATTCTTTTTCTATTTTTCAGGATTATAAAGCTGTTTTAAGCCTTATGAGAGAGGATTAGAACTCGATACGACTAGCAATACAGTCAATTTGGATAATTTGGAGATTTTCCTTGGAATTTCGACAGTTTTATTCCGTTTTCAAGACTATCATGTCTTCAAAATGAATACTGAAAAGGTAAGAATTAAATTTTCTATGAGATTGAACCCATTTTTAATGATTCTTTTTCTATTTTTCAGGATTATAAAGCTGTTTTAAGCCTTATGAGAGAGGATTAGAACTCGATACGACTAGCAATACAGTCAATTTGGATAATTTGGAGATTTTCCTTGGAATTTCGACAGTTTTCTTCCGTTTTCAAGACTATTATGTCTTCAAAATGAATACTGAAAAGGTAAGAATTAAATTTTCTATGAGATTGAACCCATTTTTAATGATTCTTTTTCTATTTTTCAGGATTATAAAGCTGTTTTAAGCCTTATGAGAGAGGATTAGAACTCGATACGACTAGCAATACAGTCAATTTGGATAATTTGGAGATTTTCCTTGGAATTTCGACAGTTTTATTCCGTTTTCAAGACTATTATGTCTTCAAAATGAATACTGAAAAGGTAAGAATTAAATTTTCTATGAGATTGAACCCATTTTTAATGATTCTTTTTCTATTTTTCAGGATTATAAAGCTGTTTTAAGCCTTATGAAAGAGGATTAGAACTCGATACGACTAGCATTACAGTCAATTTGGATAATTTGGAGATTTTCCTTGGAATTTCGACAGTTTTCTTCCGTTTTCAAGACTATTATGTCTTCAAAATGAATACTGAAAAGGTAAGAATTAAATTTTCTATGGGAATGAACCCATTTTTAATGATTTTTTGTTCTATTTTTCAGGTTTATAAAGCTGTTTCAAGACTTTTGAGAGACTATTGGAACGCGAAAAGATTATCCATATAGCTAATTTGGACAATTTGAAGAGTTTCTTTGGAATTTCGACCGTTTTCTTCTGTTTTCAAGACTACTCTGCCTTCAAAATGAATACTGAAAAGGTAAGAATTAAATTTTCTATGAAAATAAATCCATTTTTAATGATTTTTTGTTCTATTTTTCAGGTTTATGAAGCTGTTTCAAGACTTTTGAGAGACTATTGGAACGCGAAAAGATTATCCATATAGCTAATTTGGACAATTTGAAGAGTTTCTTTGGAATTTCGACCGTTTTCTTCTGTTTTCAAGACTACTCTGCCTTCAAAATGAATACTGAAAAGGTAAGAATTAAATTTTCTATGAAAATAAATCCATTTTTAATGATTTTTTGTTCTATTTTTCAGGTTTATGAAGCTGTTTCAAGACTTTTGAGAGACTATTGGAACGCGAAAAGATTATCCATATAGCTAATTTGGACAATTTGAAGAGTTTCTTTGGAATTTCGACCGTTTTCTTCTGTTTTCAAGACTACTCTGCCTTCAAAATGAATACTGAAAAGGTAAGAATTAAATTTTCTATGAAAATGAACCTTTTTTAATGATTTTTTGTTCTATTTTTCAGGTTTATGAAGCTGTTTCAAGACTTTTGAGAGACTATTGGAACGCGAAAAGATTATCCATATAGCTAATTTGGACAATTTGAAGAGTTTCTTTGGAATTTCGACCGTTTTCTTCTGTTTTCAAGACTACTCTGCCTTCAAAATGAATACTGAAAAGGTAAGAATTAAATTTTCTATGAAAATGAACCTTTTTTAATGATTTTTTGTTCTATTTTTCAGGTTTATGAAGCTGTTTCAAGACTTTTGAGAGACTATTGGAACGCGAAAAGATTATCCATATAGCTAATTTGGACAATTTGAAGAGTTTCTTTGGAATTTCGACCGTTTTCTTCTGTTTTCAAGACTACTCTGCCTTCAAAATGAATACTGAAAAGGTAAGAATTAAATTTTCTATGAAAATAAATCCATTTTTAATGATTTTTTGTTCTATTTTTCAGGTTTATGAAGCTGTTTCAAGACTTTTGAGAGACTATTGGAACGCGAAAAGATTATCCATATAGCTAATTTGGACAATTTGAAGAGTTTCTTTGGTATTTCGACCGTTTTCTTCTGTTTTCAAGACTACTCTGCCTTCAAAATGAATACTGAAAAGGTAAGAATTAAATTTTCTATGAAAATGAACCTTTTTTAATGATTTTTTGTTCTATTTTTCAGGTTTATGAAGCTGTTTCAAGACTTTCGAGAGACTATTGGAACGCGAAAAGATTATCCATATAGCTAATTTGGACAATTTGAAGAGTTTCTTTGGAATTTCGACCGTTTTCTTCTGTTTTCAAGACTACTCTGCCTTCAAAATGAATACTGAAAAGGTAAGAATTAAATTTTCTATGAAAATAAATCCATTTTTAATGATTTTTTGTTCTATTTTTCAGGTTTATGAAGCTGTTTCAAGACTTTTGAGAGACTATTGGAACGCGAAAAGATTATCCATATAGCTAATTTGGACAATTTGAAGAGTTTCTATGGAATTTCGACCGTTTTCTTCTGTTTTCAAGACTACTCTGCCTTCAAAATGAATACTGAAAAGGTAAGAATTAAATTTTCTATGAAAATGAACCGTTTTTAATGATTTTTGTTCTATTTTTCAGGTTTATGAAGCTGTTTCAAGACTTTTGAGAGACTATTGGAACGCGAAAAGATTATCCATATAGCTAATTTGAACAATTTGAAGAGTTTCTTTGGAATTTCGACCGTTTTTCTTCTGTTTTCAAGAATACTCTGCCTTCAAAATGAATACAGAAAAGGTAAGAATTAAATTTTCTATGAAAATAAATCCATTTTTAAATGATTTTTTGTTCTATTTTTCAGGTTTATGAAGCTGTTTCAAAGACTTTTGAGAGACTATTGGAACGCGAAAAGATTATCCATATAGCTAATTTGGACAATTTGAAGAGTTTCTTTGGAATTTCGACCGTTTTCTTCTGTTTTCAAGACTACTCTGCCTTCAAAATGAATACTGAAAAGGTAAGAATTAAATTTTCTATGAAAATAAATCCATTTTTAATGATTTTTTGTTCTATTTTTCAGGTTTATGAAGCTGTTTCAAGACTTTTGAGAGACTATTGGAACGCGAAAAGATTATCCATATAGCTAATTTGGACAATTTGAAGAGTTTCTTTGGAATTTCGACCGTTTTCTTCTGTTTTCAAGACTACTCTGCCTCAAAATGAATACTGAAAAGGTAAGAATTAAATTTTCTATGAAAATGAACCTTTTTTAATGAATTTTTTGTTCTATTTTTCAGGTTTATGAAGCTGTTTCAAGACTTTTGAGAGACTATTGGAACGCGAAAAGATTATCCATATAGCTAATTTGAACAATTTGAAGAGTTTCTTTGGAATTTCGACCGTTTTTCTTCTGTTTTCAAGAATACTCTGCCTTCAAAATGAATACAGAAAAGGTAAGAATTAAATTTTCTATGAAAATAAATCCATTTTTAATGATTTTTTGTTCTATTTTTCAGGTTTATGAAGCTGTTTCAAGACTTTTGAGACTATTGGAACGCGAAAAGATTATCCATATAGCTAATTTGGACAATTTGAAGAGTTTCTTTGGAATTTCGACCGTTTTCTTCTGTTTTCAAGACTACTCTGCCTTCAAAATGAATACTGAAAAGGTAAGAATTAAATTTTCTATGAAAATAAATCCATTTTTAATGATTTTTTGTTCTATTTTTTCAGGTTTATGAAGCTGTTTCAAGACTTTTGAGAGACTATTGGAACGCGAAAAGATTATCCATATAGCTAATTTGGACAATTTGAAAGAGTTTCTTTGGTATTTCGACCGTTTTCTTCTGTTTTCAAGACTACTCTGCCTTCAAAATGAATACTGAAAAGGTAAGAATTAAATTTTCTATGAAAATGAACCTTTTTTAAATGATTTTTTGTTCTATTTTTCAGGTTTATGAAGCTGTTTCAAGACTTTTGAGAGACTATTGGAACGCGAAAAGATTATCCATATAGCTAATTTGGACAATTTGAAAGAGTTTCTTTGGAATTTCGACCGTTTTCTTCTGTTTTCAAGACTACTCTGCCTTCAAAATGAATACTGAAAAGGTAAGAATTAAATTTTCTATGAAAATAAATCCATTTTTAATGATTTTTTGTTCTATTTTTCAGGTTTATGAAGCTGTTTCAAGACTTTTGAGAGACTATTGGAACGCGAAAAGATTATCCATATAGCTAATTTGGACAATTTGAAGAGTTTCTTTGGTATTTCGACCGTTTTCTTCTGTTTTCAAGACTACTCTGCCTTCAAAATGAATACTGAAAAGGTAAGAATTAAATTTTCTATGAAAATGAACCTTTTTTAATGATTTTTTGTTCTATTTTTCAGGTTTATGAAGCTGTTTCAAGACTTTTGAGAGACTATTGGAACGCGAAAAGATTATCCATATAGCTAATTTGGGACAATTTGAAGAGTTTCTTTGGTATTTCGACCGTTTTCTTCTTTTTTCAAGACTACTCTGCCTTCAAAATGAATACTGAAAAGGTAAGAATTAAATTTTCTATGAAAATGAACCTTTTTTTAATGATTTTTTGTTCTATTTTTCAGGTTTATGAAGCTGTTTCAAGACTTTTGAGAGACTATTGGAACGCGAAAAGATTATCCATATAGCTAATTTGGACAATTTGAAGAGTTTCTTTGGAATTTCGACCGTTTTTTTCTGTTTTCAAGACTACTCTGCCTTCAAAATGAATACTGAAAAGGTAAGAATTAAATTTTCTATGAAAATAAATCCATTTTTAATGATTTTTTGTTCTATTTTTCAGGTTTATGAAGCTGTTTCAAGACTTTTGAGAGACTATTGGAACGCGAAAAGATTATCCATATAGCTAATTTGGACAATTTGAAGAGTTTCTTTGGAATTTCGACCGTTTTCTTCTGTTTTCAAGACTACTCTGCCTTCAAAATGAATACTGAAAAGGTAAGAATTAAATTTTCTATGAAAATGAACCTTTTTTAATGATTTTTTGTTCTATTTTTCAGGTTTATGAAGCTGTTTCAAGACTTTTGAGAGACTATTGGAACGCGAAAAGATTATCCATATAGCTAATTTGGACAATTTGAAGAGTTTCTTTGGTATTTCGACCGTTTTCTTCTGTTTTCAAGACTACTCTGCCTTCAAAATGAATACTGAAAAGGTAAGAATTAAATTTTCTATGAAAATGAACCTTTTTTAATGATTTTTTGTTCTATTTTTCAGGTTTATGAAGCTGTTTCAAGACTTTTGAGAGACTATTGGAACGCGAAAAGATTATCCATATAGCTAATTTGGACAATTTGAAGAGTTTCTTTGGTATTTCGACCGTTTTCTTCTTTTTTCAAGACTACTCTGCCTTCAAAATGAATACTGAAAAGGTAAGAATTAAATTTTCTATGAAAATGAACCTTTTTTAATGATTTTTTGTTCTATTTTTCAGGTTTATGAAGCTGTTTCAAGACTTTCGAGAGACTATTGGAACGCGAAAAGATTATCCATATAGCTAATTTGGACAATTTGAAGAGTTTCTTTGGAATTTCGACCGTTTTTTTCTGTTTTCAAGACTACTCTGCCTTCAAAATGAATACTGAAAAGGTAAGAATTAAATTTTCTATGAAAATAAATCCATTTTTAATGATTTTTTGTTCTATTTTTCAGGTTTATGAAGCTGTTTCAAGACTTTTGAGAGACTATTGGAACGCGAAAAGATTATCCATATAGCTAATTTGGACAATTTGAAGAGTTTCTTTGGAATTTCGACCGTTTTCTTCTGTTTTCAAGACTACTCTGCCTTCAAAATGAATACTGAAAAGGTAAGAATTAAATTTTCTATGAAAATAAATCCATTTTTAATGATTTTTTGTTCTATTTTTCAGGTTTATGAAGCTGTTTCAAGACTTTTGAGAGACTATTGGAACGCGAAAAGATTATCCATATAGCTAATTTGGACAATTTGAAGAGTTTCTTTGGAATTTCGACCGTTTTCTTCTGTTTTCAAGACTACTCTGCCTTCAAAATGAATACTGAAAAGGTAAGAATTAAATTTTCTATGAAAATGAACCTTTTTTAATGATTTTTTGTTCTATTTTTCAGGTTTATGAAGCTGTTTCAAGACTTTTGAGAGACTATTGGAACGCGAAAAGATTATCCATATAGCTAATTTGAACAATTTGAAGAGTTTCTTTGGAATTTCGACCGTTTTCTTCTGTTTTCAAGAATACTCTGCCTTCAAAATGAATACAGAAAAGGTAAGAATTAAATTTTCTATGAAAATAAATCCATTTTTAATGATTTTTTGTTCTATTTTTCAGGTTTATGAAGCTGTTTCAAGACTTTTGAGACTATTGGAACGCGAAAAGATTATCCATATAGCTAATTTGGACAATTTGAAGAGTTTCTTTGGAATTTCGACCGTTTTCTTCTGTTTTCAAGACTACTCTGCCTTCAAAATGAATACTGAAAAGGTAAGAATTAAATTTTCTATGAAAATAAATCCATTTTTAATGATTTTTTGTTCTATTTTTCAGGTTTATGAAGCTGTTTCAAGACTTTTGAGAGACTATTGGAACGCGAAAAGATTATCCATATAGCTAATTTGGACAATTTGAAGAGTTTCTTTGGTATTTCGACCGTTTTCTTCTTTTTTCAAGACTACTCTGCCTTCAAAATGAATACTGAAAAGGTAAGAATTAAATTTTCTATGAAAATGAACCTTTTTTAATGATTTTTTGTTCTATTTTTCAGGTTTATGAAGCTGTTTCAAGACTTTCGAGAGACTATTGGAACGCGAAAAGATTATCCATATAGCTAATTTGGACAATTTGAATAGTTTCTTTGGAATTTCGACCGTTTTCTTCTGTTTTCAAGACTACTCTGCCTTCAAAATGAATACTGAAAAGGTAAGAATTAAATTTTCTATGAAAATAAATCCATTTTTAATGATTTTTTGTTCTATTTTTCAGGTTTATGAAGCTGTTTCAAGACTTTTGAGAGACTATTGGAACGCGAAAAGATTATCCATATAGCTAATTTGGACAATTTGAAGAGTTTCTTTGGAATTTCGACCGTTTTCTTCTGTTTTCAAGACTACTCTGCCTTCAAAATGAATACTGAAAAGGTAAGAATTAAATTTTCTATGAAAATAAATCCATTTTTAATGATTTTTTGTTCTATTTTTCAGGTTTATGAAGCTGTTTCAAGACTTTTGAGAGACTATTGGAACGCGAAAAGATTATCCATATAGCTAATTTGGACAATTTGAAGAGTTTCTTTGGAATTTCGACCGTTTTCTTCTGTTTTCAAGACTACTCTGCCTTCAAAATGAATACTGAAAAGGTAAGAATTAAATTTTCTATGAAAATGAACCTTTTTTAATGATTTTTTGTTCTATTTTTCAGGTTTATGAAGCTGTTTCAAGACTTTTGAGAGACTATTGGAACGCGAAAAGATTATCCATATAGCTAATTTGAACAATTTGAAGAGTTTCTTTGGAATTTCGACCGTTTTCTTCTGTTTTCAAGAATACTCTGCCTTCAAAATGAATACAGAAAAGGTAAGAATTAAATTTTCTATGAAAATAAATCCATTTTTAATGATTTTTTGTTCTATTTTTCAGGTTTATGAAGCTGTTTCAAGACTTTTGAGACTATTGGAACGCGAAAAGATTATCCATATAGCTAATTTGGACAATTTGAAGAGTTTCTTTGGAATTTCGACCGTTTTCTTCTGTTTTCAAGACTACTCTGCCTTCAAAATGAATACTGAAAAGGTAAGAATTAAATTTTCTATGAAAATAAATCCATTGTTAATGATTTTTTGTTCTATTTTTCAGGTTTATGAAGCTGTTTCAAGACTTTCGAGAGACTATTGGAACGCGAAAAGATTATCCATATAGCTAATTTGGACAATTTGAAGAGTTTCTTTGGTATTTCGACCGTTTTCTTCTGTTTTCAAGACTACTCTGCCTTCAAAATGAATACTGAAAAGGTAAGAATTAAATTTTCTATGAAAATAAATCCATTTTTAATGATTTTTTGTTCTATTTTTCAGGTTTATGAAGCTGTTTCAAGACTTTTGAGAGACTATTGGAACGCGAAAAGATTATCCATATAGCTAATTTGGACAATTTGAAGAGTTTCTTTGGAATTTCGACCGTTTTCTTCTGTTTTCAAGACTACTCTGCCTTCAAAATGAATACTGAAAAGGTAAGAATTAAATTTTCTATGAAAATGAACCTTTTTTAATGATTTTTTGTTCTATTTTTCAGGTTTATGAAGCTGTTTCAAGACTTTTGAGAGACTATTGGAACGCGAAAAGATTATCCATATAGCTAATTTGAACAATTTGAAGAGTTTCTTTGGAATTTCGACCGTTTTCTTCTGTTTTCAAGAATACTCTGCCTTCAAAATGAATACAGAAAAGGTAAGAATTAAATTTTCTATGAAAATAAATCCATTTTTAATGATTTTTTGTTCTATTTTTCAGGTTTATGAAGCTGTTTCAAGACTTTTGAGACTATTGGAACGCGAAAAGATTATCCATATAGCTAATTTGGACAATTTGAAGAGTTTCTTTGGAATTTCGACCGTTTTCTTCTGTTTTCAAGACTACTCTGCCTTCAAAATGAATACTGAAAAGGTAAGAATTAAATTTTCTATGAAAATAAATCCATTTTTAATGATTTTTTGTTCTATTTTTCAGGTTTATGAAGCTGTTTCAAGACTTTTGAGAGACTATTGGAACGCGAAAAGATTATCCATATAGCTAATTTGGACAATTTGAAGAGTTTCTTTGGAATTTCGACCGTTTTCTTCTGTTTTCAAGACTACTCTGCCTTCAAAATGAATACTGAAAAGGTAAGAATTAAATTTTTTTATGAAAATGAACCTTTTTTTAATGATTTTTTGTTCTATTTTTCAGGTTTATGAAGCTGTTTCAAGACTTTCGAGAGACTATTGGAACGCGAAAAGATTATCCATATAGCTAATTTGGACAATTTGAAGAGTTTCTTTGGAATTTCGACCGTTTTCTTCTTTTTTCAAGACTACTCTGCCTTCAAAATGAATACTGAAAAGGTAAGAATTAAATTTTCTATGAAAATGAATCCATTTTTAATGATTTTTTGTTCTATTTTTCAGGTTTATGAAGCTGTGTCAAGACTTTTGAGAGACTATTGGAACGCGAAAAGATTATCCATATAGCTAATTTGGACAATTTGAAGAGTTTCTTTGGAATTTCGACCGTTTTCTTCTGTTTTCAAGACTACTCTGCCTTCAAAATGAATACTGAAAAGGTAAGAATTAAATTTTCTATGAAAATAAATCCATTTTTAATGATTTTTTGTTCTATTTTTCAGGTTTGTGAAGCTGTTTCAAGACTTTTGAGAGACTATTGGAACGCGAAAAGATTATCCATATAGCTAATTTGGACAATTTGAAGAGTTTCTTTGGAATTTCGACCGTTTTCTTCTGTTTTCAAGACTACTCTGCCTTCAAAATGAATACTGAAAAGGTAAGAATTAAATTTTCTATGAAAATAAATCCATTTTTAATGATTTTTTGTTCTATTTTTCAGGTTTATGAAGCTGTTTCAAGACTTTTGAGAGACTATTGGAACGCGAAAAGATTATCCATATAGCTAATTTGGACAATTTGAAGAGTTTCTTTGGAATTTCGACCGTTTTCTTCTGTTTTCAAGACTACTCTGCCTTCAAAATGAATACAGAAAAGGTAAGAATTAAATTTTCTATGAAAATAAATCCATTTTTAATGATTTTTTGTTCTATTTTTCAGGTTTATGAAGCTGTTTCAAGACTTTTGAGAGACTATTGGAACGCGAAAAGATTATCCATATAGCTAATTTGGACAATTTGAAGAGTTTCTTTGGAATTTCGACCGTTTTCTTCTGTTTTCAAGACTACTCTGCCTTCAAAATGAATACTGAAAAGGTAAGAATTAAATTTTCTATGAAAATAAATCCATTTTTAATGATTTTTTGTTCTATTTTTCAGGTTTATGAAGCTGTTTCAAGACTTTTGAGAGACTATTGGAACGCGAAAAGATTATCCATATAGCTAATTTGGACAATTTGAAGAGTTTCTTTGAAATTTCGACCGTTTTCTTCTGTTTTCAAGACTACTCTGCCTTCAAAATGAATACTGAAAAGGTAAGAATTAAATTTTCTATGAGAATGAACCTTTTTTAATGATTTTTTGTTCTATTTTTCAGGTTTATGAAGCTGTTTCAAGACTTTCGAGAGACTATTGGAACGCGAAAAGATTATCCATATAGCTAATTTGGACAATTTGAAGAGTTTCTTTGGAATTTCGACCGTTTTCTTCTGTTTTCAAGACTACTCTGCCTTCAAAATGAATACTGAAAAGGTAAGAATTAAATTTTCTATGAAAATGAACCTTTTTTAATGATTTTTTGTTCTATTTTTCAGGTTTATGAAGCTGTTTCAAGACTTTTGAGAGACTATTGGAACGCGAAAAGATTATCCATATAGCTAATTTGAACAATTTGAAGAGTTTCTTTGGAATTTCGACCGTTTTCTTCTGTTTTCAAGACTACTCTGCCTTCAAAATGAATACAGAAAAGGTAAGAATTAAATTTTCTATGAAAATAAATCCATTTTTAATGATTTTTTGTTCTATTTTTCAGGTTTATGAAGCTGTTTCAAGACTTTTGAGACTATTGGAACGCGAAAAGATTATCCATATAGCTAATTTGGACAATTTGAAGAGTTTCTTTGGAATTTCGACCGTTTTCTTCTGTTTTCAAGACTACTCTGCCTTCAAAATGAATACTGAAAAGGTAAGAATTAAATTTTCTATGAAAATAAATCCATTTTTAATGATTTTTTGTTCTATTTTTCAGGTTTATGAAGCTGTTTCAAGACTTTCGAGAGACTATTGGAACGCGAAAAGATTATCCATATAGCTAATTTGGACAATTTGAAGAGTTTCTTTGGTATTTCGACCGTTTTCTTCTGTTTTCAAGACTACTCTGCCTTCAAAATGAATACTGAATAGGTAAGAATTAAATTTTCTATGAAAATAAATCCATTTTTAATGATTTTTTGTTCTATTTTTCAGGTTTATGAAGCTGTTTCAAGACTTTTGAGAGACTATTGGAACGCGAAAAGATTATCCATATAGCTAATTTGGACAATTTGAAGAGTTTCTTTGGAATTTCGACCGTTTTCTTCTGTTTTCAAGACTACTCTGCCTTCAAAATGAATACTGAAAAGGTAAGAATTAAATTTTCTATGAAAATAAATCCATTTTTAATGATTTTTTGTTCTATTTTTCAGGTTTATGAAGCTGTTTCAAGACTTTTGAGAGACTATTGGAACGCGAAAAGATTATCCATATAGCTAATTTGGACAATTTGAAGAGTTTCTTTGGAATTTCGACCGTTTTCTTCTGTTTTCAAGACTACTCTGCCTTCAAAATGAATACTGAAAAGGTAAGAATTAAATTTTTTTATGAAAATGAACCTTTTTTTAATGATTTTTTGTTCTATTTTTCAGGTTTATGAAGCTGTTTCAAGACTTTCGAGAGACTATTGGAACGCGAAAAGATTATCCATATAGCTAATTTGGACAATTTGAAGAGTTTCTTTGGAATTTCGACCGTTTTCTTCTTTTTTCAAGACTACTCTGCCTTCAAAATGAATACTGAAAAGGTAAGAATTAAATTTTCTATGAAAATAAATCCATTTTTAATGATTTTTTGTTCTATTTTTCAGGTTTATGAAGCTGTGTCAAGACTTTTGAGAGACTATTGGAACGCGAAAAGATTATCCATATAGCTAATTTGGACAATTTGAAGAGTTTCTTTGGAATTTCGACCGTTTTCTTCTGTTTTCAAGACTACTCTGCCTTCAAAATGAATACTGAAAAGGTAAGAATTAAATTTTCTATGAAAATAAATCCATTTTTAATGATTTTTTGTTCTATTTTTCAGGTTTATGAAGCTGTTTCAAGACTTTTGAGAGACTATTGGAACGCGAAAAGATTATCCATATAGCTAATTTGGACAATTTGAAGAGTTTCTTTGGAATTTCGACCGTTTTCTTCTGTTTTCAAGACTACTCTGCCTTCAAAATGAATACAGAAAAGGTAAGAATTAAATTTTCTATGAAAATAAATCCATTTTTAATGATTTTTTGTTCTATTTTTCAGGTTTATGAAGCTGTTTCAAGACTTTTGAGAGACTATTGGAACGCGAAAAGATTATCCATATAGCTAATTTGGACAATTTGAAGAGTTTCTATGGAATTTCGACCGTTTTCTTCTGTTTTCAAGACTACTCTGCCTTCAAAATGAATACTGAAAAGGTAAGAATTAAATTTTCTATGAAAATGAACCTTTTTTAATGATTTTTGTTCTATTTTTCAGGTTTATGAAGCTGTTTCAAGACTTTTGAGAGACTATTGGAACGCGAAAAGATTATCCATATAGCTAATTTGAACAATTTGAAGAGTTTCTTTGGAATTTCGACCGTTTTCTTCTGTTTTCAAGAATACTCTGCCTTCAAAATGAATACAGAAAAGGTAAGAATTAAATTTTCTATGAAAATAAATCCATTTTTAATGATTTTTTGTTCTATTTTTCAGGTTTATGAAGCTGTTTCAAGACTTTTGAGACTATTGGAACGCGAAAAGATTATCCATATAGCTAATTTGGACAATTTGAAGAGTTTCTTTGGAATTTCGACCGTTTTCTTCTGTTTTCAAGACTACTCTGCCTTCAAAATGAATACTGAAAAGGTAAGAATTAAATTTTCTATGAAAATAAATCCATTTTTAATGATTTTTTGTTCTATTTTTCAGGTTTATGAAGCTGTTTCAAGACTTTCGAGAGACTATTGGAACGCGAAAAGATTATCCATATAGCTAATTTGGACAATTTGAAGAGTTTCTTTGATATTTCGACCGTTTTCTTCTGTTTTCAAGACTACTCTGCCTTCAAAATGAATACTGAAAAGGTAAGAATTAAATTTTCTATGAAAATAAATCCATTTTTAATGATTTTTTGTTCTATTTTTCAGGTTTATGAAGCTGTTTCAAGACTTTTGAGAGACTATTGGAACGCGAAAAGATTATCCATATAGCTAATTTGGACAATTTGAAGAGTTTCTTTGGAATTTCGACCGTTTTCTTCTGTTTTCAAGACTACTCTGCCTTCAAAATGAATACTGAAAAGGTAAGAATTAAATTTTCTATGAAAATAAATCCATTTTTAATGATTTTTTGTTCTATTTTTCAGGTTTATGAAGCTGTTTCAAGACTTTTGAGAGACTATTGGAACGCGAAAAGATTATCCATATAGCTAATTTGGACAATTTGAAGAGTTTCTTTGGAATTTCGACCGTTTTCTTCTGTTTTCAAGAATACTCTGCCTTCAAAATGAATACTGAAAAGGTAAGAATTAAATTTTCTATGAAAATAAATCCATTTTTAATGATTTTTTGTTCTATTTTTCAGGTTTATGAAGCTGTTTCAAGACTTTTGAGAGACTATTGGAACGCGAAAAGATTATTCATATAGCTAATTTGGACAATTTGAAGAGTTTCTTTGGAATTTCGACCGTTTTCTTCTGTTTTCAAGACTACTGTGCCTTCAAAATGAATACTGAAAAGGTAAGAATTAAATTTTTTTATGAAAATGAACCTTTTTTTAATGATTTTTTGTTCTATTTTTCAGGTTTATGAAGCTGTTTCAAGACTTTCGAGAGACTATTGGAACGCGAAAAGATTATCCATATAGCTAATTTGGACAATTTGAAGAGTTTCTTTGGAATTTCGACCGTTTTCTTCTGTTTTCAAGACTACTCTGCCTTCAAAATGAATACTGAAAAGGTAAGAATTAAATTTTCTATGAAAATAAATCCATTTTTAATGATTTTTTGTTCTATTTTTCAGGTTTATGAAGCTGTTTCAAGACTTTTGAGAGACTATTGGAACGCGAAAAGATTATCCATATAGCTAATTTGGACAATTTGAAGAGTTTCTTTGGAATTTCGACCGTTTTCTTCTGTTTTCAAGACTACTCTGCCTTCAAAATGAATACAGAAAAGGTAAGAATTAAATTTTCTATGAAAATAAATCCATTTTTAATGATTTTTTGTTCTATTTTTCAGGTTTATGAAGCTGTTTCAAGACTTTTGAGAGACTATTGGAACGCGAAAAGATTATCCATATAGCTAATTTGGACAATTTGAAGAGTTTCTATGGAATTTCGACCGTTTTCTTCTGTTTTCTAGACTACTCTGCCTTCAAAATGAATACTGAAAAGGTAAGAATTAAATTTTCTATGAAAATGAACCTTTTTTAATGATTTTTGTTCTATTTTTCAGGTTTATGAAGCTGTTTCAAGACTTTTGAGAGACTATTGGAACGCGAAAAGATTATCCATATAGCTAATTTGGACAATTTGAAGAGTTTCTTTGGAATTTCGACCGTTTTCTTCTGTTTTCAAGACTACTCTGCCTTCAAAATGAATACTGAAAAGGTAAGAATTAAATTTTCTATGAAAATAAATCCATTTTTAATGATTTTTTGTTCTATTTTTCAGGTTTATGAAGCTGTTTCAAGACTTTTGAGAGACTATTGGAACGCGAAAAGATTATCCATATAGCTAATTTGGACAATTTGAAGAGTTTCTTTGGAATTTCGACCGTTTTCTTCTGTTTTCAAGACTACTCTGCCTTCAAAATGAATACAGAAAAGGTAAGAATTAAATTTTCTATGAAAATAAATCCATTTTTAATGATTTTTTGTTCTATTTTTCAGGTTTATGAAGCTGTTTCAAGACTTTTGAGAGACTATTGGAACGCGAAAAGATTATCCATATAGCTAATTTGGACAATTTGAAGAGTTTCTATGGAATTTCGACCGTTTTCTTCTGTTTTCAAGACTACTCTGCCTTCAAAATGAATACTGAAAAGGTAAGAATTAAATTTTCTATGAAAATGAACCTTTTTTAATGATTTTTGTTCTATTTTTCAGGTTTATGAAGCTGTTTCAAGACTTTTGAGAGACTATTGGAACGCGAAAAGATTATCCATATAGCTAATTTGAACAATTTGAAGAGTTTCTTTGGAATTTCGACCGTTTTCTTCTGTTTTCAAGAATACTCTGCCTTCAAAATGAATACAGAAAAGGTAAGAATTAAATTTTCTATGAAAATAAATCCATTTTTAATGATTTTTTGTTCTATTTTTCAGGTTTATGAAGCTGTTTCAAGACTTTTGAGACTATTGGAACGCCAAAAAGATTATCCATATAGCTAATTTGGACAATTTGAAGAGTTTCTTTGGAATTTCGACCGTTTTCTTCTGTTTTCAAGACTACTCTGCCTTCAAAATGAATACTGAAAAGGTAAGAATTAAATTTTCTATGAAAATAAATCCATTTTTAATGATTTTTTGTTCTATTTTTCAGGTTTATGAAGCTGTTTCAAGACTTTCGAGAGACTATTGGAACGCGAAAAGATTATCCATATAGCTAATTTGGACAATTTGAAGAGTTTCTTTGATATTTCGACCGTTTTCTTCTGTTTTCAAGACTACTCTGCCTTCAAAATGAATACTGAAAAGGTAAGAATTAAATTTTCTATGAAAATAAATCCATTTTTAATGATTTTTTGTTCTATTTTTCAGGTTTATGAAGCTGTTTCAAGACTTTTGAGAGACTATTGGAACGCGAAAAGATTATCCATATAGCTAATTTGGACAATTTGAAGAGTTTCTTTGGTATTTCGACCGTTTTCTTCTGTTTTCAAGACTACTCTGCCTTCAAAATGAATACTGAAAAGGTAAGAATTAAATTTTCTATGAAAATGAACCTTTTTTAATGATTTTTTGTTCTATTTTTCAGGTTTATGAAGCTGTTTCAAGACTTTTGAGAGACTATTGGAACGCGAAAAGATTATCCATATAGCTAATTTGGACAATTTGAAGAGTTTCTTTGGAATTTCGACCGTTTTCTTCTGTTTTCAAGACTACTCTGCCTTCAAAATGAATACTGAAAAGGTAAGAATTAAATTTTCTATGAAAATAAATCCATTTTTAATGATTTTTTGTTCTATTTTTCAGGTTTATGAAGCTGTTTCAAGACTTTTGAGAGACTATTGGAACGCGAAAAGATTATCCATATAGCTAATTTGGACAATTTGAAGAGTTTCTTTGGTATTTCGACCGTTTTCTTCTGTTTTCAAGACTACTCTGCCTTCAAAATGAATACTGAAAAGGTAAGAATTAAATTTTCTATGAAAATGAACCTTTTTTAATGATTTTTTGTTCTATTTTTCAGGTTTATGAAGCTGTTTCAAGACTTTTGAGAGACTATTGGAACGCGAAAAGATTATCCATATAGCTAATTTGGACAATTTGAAGAGTTTCTTTGGAATTTCGACCGTTTTCTTCTGTTTTCAAGACTACTCTGCCTTCAAAATGAATACTGAAAAGGTAAGAATTAAATTTTCTATGAAAATAAATCCATTTTTAATGATTTTTTGTTCTATTTTTCAGGTTTATGAAGCTGTTTCAAGACTTTTGAGAGACTATTGGAACGCGAAAAGATTATCCATATAGCTAATTTGGACAATTTGAAGAGTTTCTTTGGTATTTCGACCGTTTTCCTTCTTTTTTCAAGACTACTCTGCCTTCAAAATGAATACTGAAAAGGTAAGAATTAAATTTTCTATGAAAATGAACCTTTTTTAATGATTTTTTGTTCTATTTTTCAGGTTTATGAAGCTGTTTCAAGACTTTCGAGAGACTATTGGAACGCGAAAAGATTATCCATATAGCTAATTTGGACAATTTGAAGAGTTTCTTTGGTATTTCGACCGTTTTCTTCTGTTTTCAAGACTACTCTGCCTTCAAAATGAATACTGAAAAGGTAAGAATTAAATTTTCTATGAAAATAAATCCATTTTTAATGATTTTTTGTTCTATTTTTCAGGTTTATGAAGCTGTTTCAAGACTTTTGAGAGACTATTGGAACGCGAAAAGATTATCCATATAGCTAATTTGGACAATTTGAAGAGTTTCTTTGGAATTTCGACCGTTTTCTTCTGTTTTCAAGACTACTCTGCCTTCAAAATGAATACTGAAAAGGTAAGAATTAAATTTTCTATGAAAATGAACCTTTTTTAATGATTTTTTGTTCTATTTTTCAGGTTTATGAAGCTGTTTCAAGACTTTTGAGAGACTATTGGAACGCGAAAAGATTATCCATATAGCTAATTTGAACAATTTGAAGAGTTTCTTTGGAATTTCGACTGTTTTCTTCTGTTTTCAAGAATACTCTGCCTTCAAAATGAATACAGAAAAGGTAAGAATTAAATTTTCTATGAAAATAAATCCATTTTTAATGATTTTTTGTTCTATTTTTCAGGTTTATGAAGCTGTTTCAAGACTTTTGAGACTATTGGAACGCGAAAAGATTATCCATATAGCTAATTTGGACAATTTGAAGAGTTTCTTTGGAATTTCGACCGTTTTCTTCTGTTTTCAAGACTACTCTGCCTTCAAAATGAATACTGAAAAGGTAAGAATTAAATTTTTTTATGAAAATGAACCTTTTTTTAATGATTTTTTGTTCTATTTTTCAGGTTTATGAAGCTGTTTCAAGACTTTCGAGAGACTATTGGAACGCGAAAAGATTATCCATATAGCTAATTTGGACAATTTGAAGAGTTTCTTTGGAATTTCGACCGTTTTCTTCTTTTTTCAAGACTACTCTGCCTTCAAAATGAATACTGAAAAGGTAAGAATTAAATTTTCTATGAAAATAAATCCATTTTTAATGATTTTTTGTTCTATTTTTCAGGTTTATGAAGCTGTGTCAAGACTTTTGAGAGACTATTGGAACGCGAAAAGATTATCCATATAGCTAATTTGGACAATTTGAAGAGTTTCTTTGGAATTTCGACCGTTTTCTTCTGTTTTCAAGACTACTCTGCCTTCAAAATGAATACTGAAAAGGTAAGAATTAAATTTTCTATGAAAATAAATCCATTTTTAATGATTTTTTGTTCTATTTTTCAGGTTTGTGAAGCTGTTTCAAGACTTTTGAGAGACTATTGGAACGCGAAAAGATTATCCATATAGCTAATTTGGACAATTTGAAGAGTTTCTTTGGAATTTCGACCGCTTTCTTCTGTTTTCAAGACTACTCTGCCTTCAAAATGAATACTGAAAAGGTAAGAATTAAATTTTCTATGAAAATAAATCCATTTTTAATGATTTTTTGTTCTATTTTTCAGGTTTATGAAGCTGTTTCAAGACTTTTGAGAGACTATTGGAACGCGAAAAGATTATCCATATAGCTAATTTGGACAATTTGAAGAGTTTCTTTGGAATTTCGACCGTTTTCTTCTGTTTTCAAGACTATTCTGCCTTCAAAATGAATACTGAAAAGGTAAGAATTAAATTTTCTATGAAAATGAACCTTTTTTAATGATTTTTTGTTCTATTTTTCAGTTTTATGAAGCTGTTTCAAGACTTTTGAGAGACTATTGGAACGCGAAAAGATTATCCATATAGCTAATTTGAACAATTTGAAGAGTTTCTTTGGAATTTCGACCGTTTTCTTCTGTTTTCAAGAATACTCTGCCTTCAAAATGAATACAGAAAAGGTAAGAATTAAATTTTCTATGAAAATAAATCCATTTTTAATGATTTTTTGTTCTATTTTTCAGGTTTATGAAGCTGTTTCAAGACTTTTGAGACTATTGGAACGCGAAAAGATTATCCATATAGCTAATTTGGACAATTTGAAGAGTTTCTTTGGAATTTCGACCGTTTTCTTCTGTTTTCAAGACTACTCTGCCTTCAAAATGAATACTGAAAAGGTAAGAATTAAATTTTCTATGAAAATAAATCCATTTTTAATGATTTTTTGTTCTATTTTTCAGGTTTATGAAGCTGTTTCAAGACTTTTGAGAGACTATTGGAACGCGAAAAGATTATCCATATAGCTAATTTGGACAATTTGAAGAGTTTCTTTGGAATTTCGACCGTTTTCTTCTGTTTTCAAGACTACTCTGCCTTCAAAATGAATACTGAAAAGGTAAGAATTAAATTTTTTTATGAAAATGAACCTTTTTTTAATGATTTTTTGTTCTATTTTTCAGGTTTATGAAGCTGTTTCAAGACTTTCGAGAGACTATTGGAACGCGAAAAGATTATCCATATAGCTAATTTGGACAATTTGAAGAGTTTCTTTGGAATTTCGACCGTTTTCTTCTTTTTTCAAGACTACTCTGCCTTCAAAATGAATACTGAAAAGGTAAGAATTAAATTTTCTATGAAAATAAATCCATTTTTAATGATTTTTTGTTCTATTTTTCAGGTTTATGAAGCTGTGTCAAGACTTTTGAGAGACTATTGGAACGCGAAAAGATTATCCATATAGCTAATTTGGACAATTTGAAGAGTTTCTTTGGAATGTCGACCGTTTTCTTCTGTTTTCAAGACTACTCTGCCTTCAAAATGAATACTGAAAAGGTAAGAATTAAATTTTCTATGAAAATAAATCCATTTTTAATGATTTTTTGTTCTATTTTTCAGGTTTATGAAGCTGTTTCAAGACTTTTGAGAGACTATTGGAACGCGAAAAGATTATCCATATAGCTAATTTGGACAATTTGAAGAGTTTCTTTGGAATGTCGACCGTTTTCTTCTGTTTTCAAGACTACTCTGCCTTCAAAATGAATACTGAAAAGGTAAGAATTAAATTTTCTATGAAAATAAATCCATTTTTAATGATTTTTTGTTCTATTTTTCAGGTTTGTGAAGCTGTTTCAAGACTTTTGAGAGACTATTGGAACGCGAAAAGATTATCCATATAGCTAATTTGGACAATTTGAAGAGTTTCTTTGGAATTTCGACCGTTTTCTTCTGTTTTCAAGACTACTCTGCCTTCAAAATGAATACTGAAAAGGTAAGAATTAAATTTTCTATGAAAATAAATCCATTTTTAATGATTTTTTGTTCTATTTTTCAGGTTTATGAAGCTGTGTCAAGACTTTTGAGAGACTATTGGAACGCGAAAAGATTATCCATATAGCTAATTTGGACAATTTGAAGAGTTTCTTTGGAATTTCGACCGTTTTCTTCTATTTTCAAGACTACTCTGCCTTCAAAATGAATACTGAAAAGGTAAGAATTAAATTTTCTATGAAAATAAATCCATTTTTAATGATTTTTTGTTCTATTTTTCAGGTTTATGAAGCTGTTTCAAGACTTTTGAGAGACTATTGGAACGCGAAAAGATTATCCATATAGCTAATTTGGACAATTTGAAGAGTTTCTTTGGAATTTCGACCGTTTTCTTCTGTTTTCAAGACTACTCTGCCTTCAAAATGAATACTGAAAAGGTAAGAATTAAATTTTCTATGAAAATGAACCTTTTTTAATGATTTTTTGTTCTATTTTTCAGGTTTATGAAGCTGTTTCAAGACTTTTGAGAGACTATTGGAACGCGAAAAGATTATCCATATAGCTAATTTGAACAATTTGAAGAGTTTCTTTGGAATTTCGACCGTTTTCTTCTGTTTTCAAGAATACTCTGCCTTCAAAATGAATACAGAAAAGGTAAGAATTAAATTTTCTATGAAAATAAATCCATTTTTAATGATTTTTTGTTCTATTTTTCAGGTTTATGAAGCTGTTTCAAGACTTTTGAGACTATTGGAACGCGAAAAGATTATCCATATAGCTAATTTGGACAATTTGAAGAGTTTCTTTGGAATTTCGACCGTTTTCTTCTGTTTTCAAGACTACTCTGCCTTCAAAATGAATACTGAAAAGGTAAGAATTAAATTTTCTATGAAAATAAATCCATTTTTAATGATTTTTTGTTCTATTTTTCAGGTTTATGAAGCTGTTTCAAGACTTTCGAGAGACTATTGGAACGCGAAAAGATTATCCATATAGCTAATTTGGACAATTTGAAGAGTTTCTTTGGTATTTCGACCGTTTTCTTCTGTTTTCAAGACTACTCTGCCTTCAAAATGAATACTGAATAGGTAAGAATTAAATTTTCTATGAAAATAAATCCATTTTTAATGATTTTTTGTTCTATTTTTCAGGTTTATGAAGCTGTTTCAAGACTTTTGAGAGACTATTGGAACGCGAAAAGATTATCCATATAGCTAATTTGGACAATTTGAAGAGTTTCTTTGGAATTTCGACCGTTTTCTTCTGTTTTCAAGACTACTCTGCCTTCAAAATGAATACTGAAAAGGTAAGAATTAAATTTTCTATGAAAATAAATCCATTTTTAATGATTTTTTGTTCTATTTTTCAGGTTTATGAAGCTGTTTCAAGACTTTTGAGAGACTATTGGAACGCGAAAAGATTATCCATATAGCTAATTTGGACAATTTGAAGAGTTTCTTTGGAATTTCGACCGTTTTCTTCTGTTTTCAAGACTACTCTGCCTTCAAAATGAATACTGAAAAGGTAAGAATTAAATTTTCTATGAAAATAAATCCATTTTTAATGATTTTTTGTTCTATTTTTCAGGTTTATGAAGCTGTTTCAAGACTTTTGAGAGACTATTGGAACGCGAAAAGATTATCCATATAGCTAATTTGGACAATTTGAAGAGTTTCTTTGGAATTTCGACCGTTTTCTTCTGTTTTCAAGACTACTCTGCCTTCAAAATGAATACTGAAAAGGTAAGAATTAAATTTTTTTATGAAAATGAACCTTTTTTTAATGATTTTTTGTTCTATTTTTCAGGTTTATGAAGCTGTTTCAAGACTTTCGAGAGACTATTGGAACGCGAAAAGATTATCCATATAGCTAATTTGGACAATTTGAAGAGTTTCTTTGGAATTTCGACCGTTTTCTTCTTTTTTCAAGACTACTCTGCCTTCAAAATGAATACTGAAAAGGTAAGAATTAAATTTTCTATGAAAATAAATCCATTTTTAATGATTTTTTGTTCTATTTTTCAGGTTTATGAAGCTGTGTCAAGACTTTTGAGAGACTATTGGAACGCGAAAAGATTATCCATATAGCTAATTTGGACAATTTGAAGAGTTTCTTTGGAATTTCGACCGTTTTCTTCTGTTTTCAAGACTACTCTGCCTTCAAAATGAATACTGAAAAGGTAAGAATAAATTTTCTATGAAAATAAATCCATTTTTAATGATTTTTTGTTCTATTTTTCAGGTTTATGAAGCTGTTTCAAGACTTTTGAGAGACTATTGGAACGCGAAAAGATTATCCATATAGCTAATTTGGACAATTTGAAGAGTTTCTTTGGAATTTCGACCGTTTTCTTCTGTTTTCAAGACTACTCTGCCTTCAAAATGAATACAGAAAAGGTAAGAATTAAATTTTCTATGAAAATAAATCCATTTTTAATGATTTTTTGTTCTATTTTTCAGGTTTATGAAGCTGTTTCAAGACTTTTGAGAGACTATTGGAACGCGAAAAGATTATCCATATAGCTAATTTGGACAATTTGAAGAGTTTCTTTGGAATTTCGACCGTTTTCTTCTGTTTTCAAGACTACTCTGCCTTCAAAATGAATACTGAAAAGGTAAGAATTAAATTTTCTATGAAAATAAATCCATTTTTAATGATTTTTTGTTCTATTTTTCAGGTTTATGAAGCTGTTTCAAGACTTTTGAGAGACTATTGGAACGCGAAAAGATTATCCATATAGCTAATTTGGACAATTTGAAGAGTTTCTTTGAAATTTCGACCGTTTTCTTCTGTTTTCAAGACTACTCTGCCTTCAAAATGAATACTGAAAAGGTAAGAATTAAATTTTCTATGAGAATGAACCTTTTTTAATGATTTTTTGTTCTATTTTTCAGGTTTATGAAGCTGTTTCAAGACTTTTGAGAGACTATTGGAACGCGAAAAGATTATCCATATAGCTAATTTGGACAATTTGAAGAGTTTCTTTGGAATTTCGACCGTTTTCTTCTGTTTTCAAGACTACTCTGCCTTCAAAATGAATACTGAAAAGGTAAGAATTAAATTTTCTATGAAAATAAATCCATTTTTAATGATTTTTTGTTCTATTTTTCAGGTTTATGAAGCTGTTTCAAGACTTTTGAGAGACTATTGGAACGCGAAAAGATTATCCATATAGCTAATTTGGACAATTTGAAGAGTTTCTTTGGAATTTCGACCGTTTTCTTCTGTTTTCAAGACTACTCTGCCTTCAAAATGAATACTGAAAAGGTAAGAATTAAATTTTCTATGAAAATGAACCTTTTTTTAATGATTTTTTGTTCTATTTTTCAGGTTTATGAAGCTGTTTCAAGACTTTTGAGAGACTATTGGAACGCGAAAAGATTATCCATATAGCTAATTTGGACAATTTGAAGAGTTTCTTTGGAATTTCGACCGTTTTCTTCTGTTTTCAAGACTTCTCTGCCTTCAAAATGAATACTGAAAAGGTAAGAATTAAATTTTTTTATGAAAATGAACCTTTTTTTAATGATTTTTTGTTCTATTTTTCAGGTTTATGAAGCTGTTTCAAGACTTTTGAGAGACTATTGGAACGCGAAAAGATTATCCATATAGCTAATTTGGACAATTTGAAGAGTTTCTTTGGAATTTCGACCGTTTTCTTCTGTTTTCAAGACTACTCTGCCTTCAAAATGAATACTGAAAAGGTAAGAATTAAATTTTCTATGAAAATGAACCTTTTTTAATGATTTTTTGTTCTATTTTTCAGGTTTATAAAGCTGTTTCAAGACTTTTGAGAGACTATTGGAACGCGAAAAGATTATCCATATAGCTAATTTGGACAATTTGAAGAGTTTCTTTGGAATTTCGACCGTTTTCTTCTGTTTTCAAGACTACTCTGCCTTCAAAATGAATACTGAAAAGGTAAGAATTAAATTTTCTATGAAAATAAATCCATTTTTAATGATTTTTTGTTCTATTTTTCAGGTTTATGAAGCTGTTTTAAGACTTTTGAGAGACTATTGGAACGCGAAAAGATTATCCATATAGCTAATTTGGACAATTTGAAGAGTTTCTTTGAAATTTCGACCGTTTTCTTCTGTTTTCAAGACTACTCTGCCTTCAAAATGAATACTGAAAAGGTAAGAATTAAATTTTCTATGAGAATGAACCTTTTTTAATGATTTTTTGTTCTATTTTTCAGGTTTATGAAGCTGTTTCAAGACTTTTGAGAGACTATTGGAACGCGAAAAGATTATCCATATAGCTAATTTGGACAATTTGAAGAGTTTCTTTGGAATTTCGACCGTTTTCTTCTGTTTTCAAGACTACTCTGCCTTCAAAATGAATACAGAAAAGGTAAGAATTAAATTTTCTATGAAAATAAATCCATTTTTAATGATTTTTTGTTCTATTTTTCAGGTTTATGAAGCTGTTTCAAGACTTTTGAGAGACTATTGGAACGCGAAAAGATTATCCATATAGCTAATTTGGACAATTTGAAGAGTTTCTTTGGAATTTCGACCGTTTTCTTCTGTTTTCAAGACTACTCTGCCTTCAAAATGAATACTGAAAAGGTAAGAATTAAATTTTCTATGAGAATGAACCTTTTTTAATGATTTTTTGTTCTATTTTTCAGGTTTATGAAGCTGTTTCAAGACTTTCGAGAGACTATTGGAACGCGAAAAGATTATCCATATAGCTAATTTGGACAATTTGAAGAGTTTCTTTGGAATTTCGACCGTTTTCTTCTGTTTTCAAGACTACTCTGCCTTCAAAATGAATACTGAAAAGGTAAGAATTAAATTTTCTATGAAAATGAACCTTTTTTTAATGATTTTTTGTTCTATTTTTCAGGTTTATGAAGCTGTTTCAAGACTTTTGAGAGACTATTGGAACGCGAAAAGATTATCCATATAGCTAATTTGGACATTTTGAAGAGTTTCTTTGGAATTTCGACCGTTTTCTTCTGTTTTCAAGACTACTCTGCCTTCAAAATGAATACTGAAAAGGTAAGAATTAAATTTTCTATGAAAATGAACCTTTTTTAATGATTTTTTGTTCTACTTTTCAGGTTTATGAAGCTGTTTCAAGACTTTTGAGAGACTATTGGAACGCGAAAAGATTATCCATATAGCTAATTTGGACAATTTGAAGAGTTTCTTTGGAATTTCGACCGTTTTCTTCTGTTTTCAAGACTACTCTGCCTTCAAAATGAATACTGAAAAGGTAAGAATTAAATTTTCTATGAAAATGAACCTTTTTTTAATGATTTTTTGTTCTATTTTTCAGGTTTATGAAGCTGTTTCAAGACTTTTGAGAGACTATTGGAACGCGAAAAGATTATCCATATAGCTAATTTGGACAATTTGAAGAGTTTCTTTGGAATTTCGACCGTTTTCTTCTGTTTTCAAGACTACTCTGCCTTCAAAATGAATACTGAAAAGGTAAGAATTAAATTTTCTATGAAAATGAACCTTTTTTTAATGATTTTTTGTTCTATTTTTCAGGTTTATAAAGCTGTTTCAAGACTTTTGAGAGACTATTGGAACGCGAAAAGATTATCCATATAGCTAATTTGGACAATTTGAAGAGTTTCTTTGGAATTTCGACCGTTTTCTTCTGTTTTCAAGACTACTCTGCCTTCAAAATGATAATGAAAAGGTAAGAATTAAATTTTCTATGAAAATAAATCCATTTTTAATGATTTTTTTGTTCTATTTTTCAGGTTTATGAAGCTGTTTCAAGACTTTTGAGAGACTATTGGAACGCGAAAAGATTATCCATATAGCTAATTTGGACAATTTGAAGAGTTTCTTTGGAATTTCGACCGTTTTCTTCTGTTTTCAAGACTACTCTGCCTTCAAAATGAATACTGAAAAGGTAAGAATTAAATTTTCTATGAAAATAAATCCATTTTTAATGATTTTTTGTTCTATTTTTCAGGTTTATGAAGCTGTTTCAAGACTTTTGAGAGACTATTGGAACGCGAAAAGATTATCCATATAGCTAATTTGGACAATTTGAAGAGTTTCTTTGGAATTTCGACCGTTTTCTTCTGTTTTCAAGACTACTCTGCCTTCAAAATGAATAATGAAAAGGTAAGAATTAAATTTTCTATGAAAATAAATCCATTTTTAATGATTTTTTGTTCTATTTTTCAGGTTTATGAAGCTGTTTCAAGACTTTTGAGAGACTATTGGAACGCGAAAAGATTATCCATATAGCTAATTTGGACAATTTGAAGAGTTTCTTTGGAATTTCGACCGTTTTCTTCTGTTTTCAAGACTACTCTGCCTTCAAAATGAATACTGAAAAGGTAAGAATTAAATTTTCTATGAAAATGAACCTTTTTTAATGATTTTTTGTTCTATTTTTCAGGTTTATAAAGCTGTTTCAAGACTTTTGAGAGACTATTGGAACGCGAAAAGATTATCCATATAGCTAATTTGGACAATTTGAAGAGTTTCTTTGGAATTTCGACCGTTTTCTTCTGTTTTCAAGACTACTCTGCCTTCAAAATGAATAATGAAAAGGTAAGAATTAAATTTTCTATGAAAATAAATCCATTTTTAATGATTTTTTGTTCTATTTTTCAGGTTTATGAAGCTGTTTCAAGACTTTTGAGAGACTATTGGAACGCGAAAAGATTATCCATATAGCTAATTTGGACAATTTGAAGAGTTTCTTTGGAATTTCGACCGTTTTCTTCTGTTTTCAAGACTACTCTGCCTTCAAAATGAATACTGAAAAGGTAAGAATTAAATTTTCTATGAAAATAAATCCATTTTTAATGATTTTTTGTTCTATTTTTCAGGTTTATGAAGCTGTTTCAAGACTTTTGAGAGACTATTGGAACGCGAAAAGATTATCCATATAGCTAATTTGGACAATTTGAAGAGTTTCTTTGGAATTTCGACCGTTTTCTACTGTTTTCAAGACTACTCTGCCTTCAAAATGAATACAGAAAAGGTAAGAATTAAATTTTCTATGAAAATAAATCCATTTTTAATGATTTTTTGTTCTATTTTTCAGGTTTATGAAGCTGTTTCAAGACTTTTGAGAGACTATTGGAACGCGAAAAGATTATCCATATAGCTAATTTGGACAATTTGAAGAGTTTCTTTGGAATTTCGACCGTTTTCTTCTGTTTTCAAGACTACTCTGCCTTCAAAATGAATACTGAAAAGGTAAGAATTAAATTTTCTATGAAAATAAATCCATTTTTTATGATTTTTTGTTCTATTTTTCAGGTTTATGAAGCTGTTTCAAGACTTTTGAGAGACTATTGGAACGCGAAAAGATTATCCATATAGCTAATTTGGACAATTTGAAGAGTTTCTTTGGAATTTCGACCGTTTTCTTCTGTTTTCAAGACTACTCTGCCTTCAAAATGAATACTGAAAAGGTAAGAATTAAATTTTCTATGAGAATGAACCTTTTTTAATGATTTTTTGTTCTATTTTTCAGGTTTATGAAGCTGTTTCAAGACTTTCGAGAGACTATTGGAACGCGAAAAGATTATCCATATAGCTAATTTGGACAATTTGAAGAGTTTCTTTGGAATTTCGACCGTTTTCTTCTGTTTTCAAGACTACTCTGCCTTCAAAATGAATACTGAAAAGGTAAGAATTAAATTTTCTATGAAAATGAACCTTTTTTTAATGATTTTTTGTTCTATTTTTCAGGTTTATGAAGCTGTTTCAAGACTTTTGAGAGACTATTGGAACGCGAAAAGATTATCCATATAGCTAATTTGGACAATTTGAAGAGTTTCTTTGAATTTCGACCGTTTTTCTTCTGTTTTCAAGACTACTCTGCCTTCAAAATGAATACTGAAAAGGTAAGAATTAAATTTTCTATGAAAATGAACCTTTTTTTAATGATTTTTTGTTCTATTTTTCAGGTTTATGAAGCTGTTTCAAGACTTTTGAGAGACTATTGGAACGCGAAAAGATTATCCATATAGCTAATTTGGACATTTTGAAGAGTTTCTTTGGAATTTCGACCGTTTTCTTCTGTTTTCAAGACTACTCTGCCTTCAAAATGAATACTGAAAAGGTAAGAATTAAATTTTCTATGAAAATGAACCTTTTTTAATGATTTTTTGTTCTACTTTTCAGGTTTATGAAGCTGTTTCAAGACTTTTGAGAGACTATTGGAACGCGAAAAGATTATCCATATAGCTAATTTGGACAATTTGAAGAGTTTCTTTGGAATTTCGACCGTTTTCTTCTGTTTTTAAGACTACTCTGCCTTCAAAATGAATAATGAAAAGGTAAGAATTAAATTTTCTATGAAAATAAATCCATTTTTAATGATTTTTTGTTCTATTTTTCAGGTTTATGAAGCTGTTTCAAGACTTTTGAGAGACTATTGGAACGCGAAAAGATTATCCATATAGCTAATTTGGACAATTTGAAGAGTTTCTTTGGAATTTCGACCGTTTTCTTCTGTTTTCAAGACTACTCTGCCTTCAAAATGAATACTGAAAAGGTAAGAATTAAATTTTCTATGAAAATGAACCTTTTTTAATGATTTTTTGTTCTATTTTTCAGGTTTATAAAGCTGTTTCAAGACTTTTGAGAGACTATTGGAACGCGAAAAGATTATCCATATAGCTAATTTGGACAATTTGAAGAGTTTCTTTGGAATTTCGACCGTTTTCTTCTGTTTTCAAGACTACTCTGCCTTCAAAATGAATAATGAAAAGGTAAGAATTAAATTTTCTATGAAAATAAATCCATTTTTAATGATTTTTTGTTCTATTTTTCAGGTTTATGAAGCTGTTTCAAGACTTTTGAGAGACTATTGGAACGCGAAAAGATTATCCATATAGCTAATTTGGACAATTTGAAGAGTTTCTTTGGAATTTCGACCGTTTTCTTCTGTTTTCAAGACTACTCTGCCTTCAAAATGAATACTGAAAAGGTAAGAATTAAATTTTCTATGAAAATAAATCCATTTTTAATGATTTTTTGTTCTATTTTTCAGGTTTATGAAGCTGTTTCAAGACTTTTGAGAGACTATTGGAACGCGAAAAGATTATCCATATAGCTAATTTGGACAATTTGAAGAGTTTCTTTGGTATTTCGACCGTTTTCTTCTGTTTTCAAGACTACTCTGCCTTCAAAATGAATACTGAAAAGGTAAGAATTAAATTTTCTATGAAAATGAACCTTTTTTAATGATTTTTTGTTCTACTTTTCAGGTTTATGAAGCTGTTTCAAGACTTTTGAGAGACTATTGGAACGCGAAAAGATTATCCATATAGCTAATTTGGACAATTTGAAGAGTTTCTTTGGAATTTCGACCGTTTTCTTCTGTTTTCAAGACTACTCTGCCTTCAAAATGAATACTGAAAAGGTAAGAATTAAATTTTCTATGAAAATAAATCCATTTTTAATGATTTTTTGTTCTATTTTTCAGGTTTATGAAGCTGTTTCAAGACTTTTGAGAGACTATTGGAACGCGAAAAGATTATCCATATAGCTAATTTGGACAATTTGAAGAGTTTCTTTGGAATTTCGACCGTTTTCTTCTGTTTTCAAGACTACTCTGCCTTCAAAATGAATACTGAAAAGGTAAGAATTAAATTTTCTATGAAAATAAATCCATTTTTAATGATTTTTTGTTCTATTTTTCAGGTTTATGAAGCTGTTTCAAGACTTTTGAGAGACTATTGGAACGCGAAAAGATTATCCATATAGCTAATTTGGACAATTTGAAGAGTTTCTTTGGTATTTCGACCGTTTTCTTCTGTTTTCAAGACTACTCTGCCTTCAAAATGAATACTGAAAAGGTAAGAATTAAATTTTCTATGAAAATGAACCTTTTTTAATGATTTTTTGTTCTATTTTTCAGGTTTATGAAGCTGTTTCAAGACTTTTGAGAGACTATTGGAACGCGAAAAGATTATCCATATAGCTAATTTGGACAATTTGAAGAGTTTCTTTGGAATTTCGACCGTTTTCTTCTGTTTTCAAGACTACTCTGCCTTCAAAATGAATACTGAAAAGGTAAGAATTAAATTTTCTATGAAAATGAACCTTTTTTAATGATTTTTTGTTCTATTTTTCAGGTTTATGAAGCTGTTTCAAGACTTTTGAGAGACTATTGGAACGCGAAAAGATTATCCATATAGCTAATTTGGACAATTTGAAGAGTTTCTTTGGAATTTCGACCGTTTTCTTCTGTTTTCAAGACTACTCTGCCTTCAAAATGAATACTGAAAAGGTAAGAATTAAATTTTCTATGAAAATAAATCCATTTTTTATGATTTTTTGTTCTATTTTTCAGGTTTATGAAGCTGTTTCAAGACTTTTGAGAGACTATTGGAACGCGAAAAGATTATCCATATAGCTAATTTGGACAATTTGAAGAGTTTCTTTGGAATTTCGACCGTTTTCTTCTGTTTTCAAGACTACTCTGCCTTCAAAATGAATACTGAAAAGGTAAGAATTAAATTTTCTATGAGAATGAACCTTTTTTAATGATTTTTTGTTCTATTTTTCAGGTTTATGAAGCTGTTTCAAGACTTTCGAGAGACTATTGGAACGCGAAAAGATTATCCATATAGCTAATTTGGACAATTTGAAGAGTTTCTTTGGAATTTCGACCGTTTTCTTCTGTTTTCAAGACTACTCTGCCTTCAAAATGAATACTGAAAAGGTAAGAATTAAATTTTCTATGAAAATGAACCTTTTTTTAATGATTTTTTGTTCTATTTTTCAGGTTTATGAAGCTGTTTCAAGACTTTTGAGAGACTATTGGAACGCGAAAAGATTATCCATATAGCTAATTTGGACAATTTGAAGAGTTTCTTTGAAATTTCGACCGTTTTCTTCTGTTTTCAAGACTACTCTACCTTCAAGATGAATACTGAAAAGGTAAGAATTAAATTTTCTATGAAAATGAACCTTTTTTTAATGATTTTTTGTTCTATTTTTCAGGTTTATGAAGCTGTTTCAAGACTTTTGAGAGACTATTGGAACGCGAAAAGATTATCCATATAGCTAATTTGGACATTTTGAAGAGTTTCTTTGGAATTTCGACCGTTTTCTTCTGTTTTCAAGACTACTCTGCCTTCAAAATGAATACTGAAAAGGTAAGAATTAAATTTTCTATGAAAATGAACCTTTTTTAATGATTTTTTGTTCTACTTTTCAGGTTTATGAAGCTGTTTCAAGACTTTTGAGAGACTATTGGAACGCGAAAAGATTATCCATATAGCTAATTTGGACAATTTGAAGAGTTTCTTTGGAATTTCGACCGTTTTCTTCTGTTTTCAAGACTACTCTGCCTTCAAAATGAATACTGAAAAGGTAAGAATTAAATTTTCTATGAAAATGAACCTTTTTTAATGATTTTTTGTTCTATTTTTCAGGTTTATGAAGCTGTTTCAAGACTTTTGAGAGACTATTGGAACGCGAAAAGATTATCCATATAGCTAATTTGGACAATTTGAAGAGTTTCTTTGGAATTTCGATCGTTTTCTTCTGTTTTCAGGACTACTCTGCCTTAAAATGAATACTGAAAAGGTAAGAATTAAATTTTCTATGAAAATAAATCCATTTTTAATGATTTTTTGTTCTATTTTTCAGGTTTATGAAGCTGTTTCAAGACTTTTGAGAGACTATTGGAACGCGAAAAGATTATCCATATAGCTAATTTGGACAATTTGAAGAGTTTCTTTGGAATTTCGACCGTTTTCTTCTGTTTTCAAGACTACTCTGCCTTCAATATGAATACTGAAAAGGTAAGAATTAAATTTTCTGTGAAAATGAACCTTTTTTAATGATTTTTTGTTCTATTTTTCAGGTTTATGAAGCTGTTTCAAGACTTTTGAGAGACTATTGGAACGCGAAAAGATTATCCATATAGCTAATTTGGACAATTTGAAGAGTTTCTTTGGAATTTCGACCGTTTTCTTCTGTTTTCAAGACTACTCTGCCTTCAAAATGAATACTGAAAAGGTAAGAATTAATTTTCTATGAAAATAAATCCATTTTTAATGATTTTTTGTTCTATTTTTCAGGTTTATGAAGCTGTTTCAAGACTTTTGAGAGACTATTGGAACGCGAAAAGATTATCCATATAGCTAATTTGGACAATTTGAAGAGTTTCTTTGGAATTTCGACCGTTTTCTTCTGTTTTCAAGACTACTCTGCCTTCAAAATGAATACTGAAAAGGTAAGAATTAAATTTTCTATGAAAATGAACCTTTTTTAATGATTTTTTGTTCTATTCTTCAGGTTTATAAAGCTGTTTCAAGACTTTTGAGAGACTATTGGAACGCGAAAAGATTATCCATATAGCTAATTTGGACAATTTGAAGAGTTTCTTTGGAATTTCGACCGTTTTCTTCTGTTTTCAAGACTACTCTGCCTTCAAAATGAATAATGAAAAGGTAAGAATTAAATTTTCTATGAAAATAAATCCATTTTTAATGATTTTTTGTTCTATTTTTCAGGTTTATGAAGCTGTTTCAAGACTTTTGAGAGACTATTGGAACGCGAAAAGATTATCCATATAGCTAATTTGGACAATTTGAAGAGTTTCTTTGGAATTTCGACCGTTTTCTTCTGTTTTCAAGACTACTCTGCCTTCAAAATGAATACTGAAAAGGTAAGAATTAAATTTTCTATGAAAATAAATCCATTTTTAATGATTTTTTGTTCTATTTTTCAGGTTTATGAAGCTGTTTCAAGACTTTTGAGAGACTATTGGAACGCGAAAAGATTATCCTTATAGCTAATTTGGACAATTTGAAGAGTTTCTTTGGTATTTCGACCGTTTTCTTCTGTTTTCAAGACTACTCTGCCTTCAAAATGAATACTGAAAAGGTAAGAATTAAATTTTCTATGAAAATGAACCTTTTTTAATGATTTTTTGTTCTATTTTTCAGGTTTATGAAGCTGTTTCAAGACTTTTGAGAGACTATTGGAACGCGAAAAGATTATCCATATAGCTAATTTGGACAATTTGAAGAGTTTCTTTGGAATTTCGACCGTTTTCTTCTGTTTTCAAGAATACTCTGCCTTCAAAATGAATACTGAAAAGGTAAGAATTAAATTTTCTATGAAAATTAATCCATTTTTAATGATTTTTTGTTCTATTTTTCAGGTTTATGAAGCTGTTTCAAGACTTTTGAGAGACTATTGGAACGCGAAAAGATTATCCATATAGCTAATTTGGACAATTTGAAGAGTTTCTTTGGAATTTCGACCGTTTTCTTCTGTTTTCAAGACTACTCTGCCTTCAAAATGAATACTGAAAAGGTAAGAATTAAATTTTCTATGAAATAAATCCATTTTTAATGATTTTTTGTTCTATTTTTCAGGTTTATGAAGCTGTTTCAAGACTTTTGAGAGACTATTGGAACGCGAAAAGATTATCCATATAGCTAATTTGGACAATTTGAAGAGTTTCTTTGGAATTTCGACCGTTTTCTTCTGTTTTCAAGACTACTCTGCCTTCAAAATGAATACAGAAAAGGTAAGAATTAAATTTTCTATGTAAATAAATCCATTTTTAATGATTTTTTGTTCTATTTTTCAGGTTTATGAAGCTGTTTCAAGACTTTTGAGAGACTATTGGAACGCGAAAAGATTATCCATATAGCTAATTTGGACAATTTGAAGAGTTTCTTTGGAATTTCGACCGTTTTCTTCTGTTTTCAAGACTACTCTGCCTTCAAAATGAATACTGAAAAGGTAAGAATTAAATTTTCTATGAAAATAAATCCATTTTTTATGATTTTTTGTTCTATTTTTCAGGTTTATGAAGCTGTTTCAAGACTTTTGAGAGACTATTGGAACGCGAAAAGATTATCCATATAGCTAATTTGGACAATTTGAAGAGTTTCTTTGGAATTTCGACCGTTTTCTTCTGTTTTCAAGACTACTCTGCCTTCAAAATGAATACTGAAAAGGTAAGAATTAAATTTTCTATGAGAATGAACCTTTTTTAATGATTTTTTGTTCTATTTTTCAGGTTTATGAAGCTGTTTCAAGACTTTCGAGAGACTATTGGAACGCGAAAAGATTATCCATATAGCTAATTTGGACAATTTGAAGAGTTTCTTTGGAATTTCGACCGTTTTCTTCTGTTTTCAAGACTACTCTGCCTTCAAAATGAATACTGAAAAGGTAAGAATTAAATTTTCTATGAAAATGAACCTTTTTTTAATGATTTTTTGTTCTATTTTTCAGGTTTATGAAGCTGTTTCAAGACTTTTGAGAGACTATTGGAACGCGAAAAGATTATCCATATAGCTAATTTGGACAATTTGAAGAGTTTCTTTGAATTTCGACCGTTTTCTTCTGTTTTCAAGACTACTCTGCCTTCAAAATGAATACTGAAAAGGTAAGAATTAAATTTTCTATGAAAATGAACCTTTTTTAATGATTTTTTGTTCTATTTTTCAGGTTTATGAAGCTGTTTCAAGACTTTTGAGAGACTATTGGAACGCGAAAAGATTATCCATATAGCTAATTTGGACAATTTGAAGAGTTTCTTTGGAATTTCGATCGTTTTCTTCTGTTTTCAGGACTACTCTGCCTTAAAAATGAATACTGAAAAGGTAAGAATTAAATTTTCTATGAAAATAAATCCATTTTTAATGATTTTTTGTTCTATTTTTCAGGTTTATGAAGCTGTTTCAAGACTTTTGAGAGACTATTGGAACGCGAAAAGATTATCCATATAGCTAATTTGGACAATTTGAAGAGTTTCTTTGGAATTTCGACCGTTTTCTTCTGTTTTCAAGACTACTCTGCCTTCAAAATGAATACTGAAAAGGTAAGAATTAATGATTTTTTGTTCTATTTTTCAGGTTTATGAAGCTGTTTCAAGACTTTTGAGAGACTATTGGAACGCGAAAAGATTATCCATATAGCTAATTTGGACAATTTGAAGAGTTTCTTTGGAATTTCGACCGTTTTCTTCTGTTTTCAAGACTACTCTGCCTTCAAAATGAATACTGAAAAGGTAAGAATTAAATTTTCTATGAAAATAAATCCATTTTTAATGATTTTTTGTTCTATTTTTCAGGTTTATGAAGCTGTTTCAAGACTTTTGAGAGACTATTGGAACGCGAAAAGATTATCCATATAGCTAATTTGGACAATTTGAAGAGTTTCTTTGGAATTTCGACCGTTTTCTTCTGTTTTCAAGACTACTCTGCC